>VXBA01002851.1:663667-719369 GCA_013399895.1 Serilophus lunatus
CTGTATCCTGTGAGAGATGGGACCCCATGGAATGTGGCTGGAAGGACTCTTCTCCCCAAGCAGCGGCTGAGAGCAGCAGCTGACCACAGCAACACCTCCCCCCCCCACCTCGCCTTTTCCCTTGACCGCTGCGGGAGAGCAGGTTGGATGTAAGAAGGAGGGGGTGGGGGGTAAAAGGTGTCTTTTAGTCTCTCACTCTTAGCTCTGATCTTGTTAGTAATAAACCTGACTATCATTCCCACATGGAGTCTTGTTTTGCCTGTGATGGTGATTAAGAAAGAATCTGTTTTAGTCCTTATCATGAATAACGAAACCTCTCGTTATATTCTCTCTCTCCTCTATAGCTGGGCAAGGGGGAGTGAGAGAGTGGCTGTAGTGGGCCCCTGGCACTCAGCCCGGGTTAAACCACTACAATACCAAAATATATGTCAAATGAATGCACTAAAGTGTAATCAGCATAACACTGTTTGAAACATCATATACACTTTTATCCAGATAAAAATCCTTATGCAAAAATCTCTTGGTTAGAGTTAGTATTAAATCACCCCATGAGAAAAGCCCTCAGTGATAATTAATAAATCATGAAATGCATAGGTTTAAAGATAATATTTGTCACCTATATCTATTCATAAGACAGTTTTCATCATCAGATTCCATCAGAAACTACTAATTGAATCTTCCTTTTCCTGCTCTGTTTTTCAAGACAACATAGAGGGGGAAATAACTGCTAAAGCTGGGATTTTATTCAGATTTTTCAGTGCAGTCCAATTTGCATAAAGTCTAATAAAGCATTATTAAAATCTATTAACACTTGTCTATGCCAATTAAATTCAGTTTGCAATTTTGAATGATTGCATGTCATGCAAACTGAGATAAGGCTGGATGGAAGGCATGATTTGTAATCCTGGGAAGGATGTGTGAAAGAAGTATTGTTCACAAGGCACAAACTTTATGAACGAATAAATATCATCTGCTTTCTAAAAAGTGTGAAAAATTCTTGGCTCTACAGAGTTGAAGTTCAATCATGGCTGCCCTCCAATGTTGATTTTACAATATCTATCTATGATATAAAATGCTAGTTGAACATCATATTTGAACATACTAGTTGAACATTATATTTTATTATAAAACCTGCAAGGCATTGTCCTCTAGAGGGAATTGAAGATTTTAACTAATATTGATTATTTAGTACAGACTGTAAAAGTCATAAGTTAAAATGGTGGAAAAAAGGAGGCCAAGGAAAGATTTAAAATTTTGTAATATATTTGTAAACGTTTCAGGGGAATTAGTGAAAACTCAAGTAACACTGATTCGCAGGACTCCTTTAATTGATAATGTATATACTGGATTTGCTTGTCTACCAACATTATGGCAGAAATACTCTCAATACAAACCCATGGAAAGAGTGGGCATTGATACCTGGTTTGCCATTATGACTTTAAAATCTAACTTTGTCTGTGTCAAAGCTCAGCTCATCGTGCTCTACTGTGGATGAGTTAAGGCATCTCAAAGCACTTGGGCTAGTGCCTTTTCAGGGTGGCTCTCCATCACTCTCTTTTTGACTGCTGCCCTATACTGAGAAATGAGGCCATGGCAAACATGGCTGCTGGCGGTCCCCAAGGGCTGCCTTTGGTTGTGTTTACATTGAGTGCCATTTCTTCTGTATCTGGAATTCTCTTGCACCAATTGCATGGTCTTTAGGATAATGAACCAGGACTGAGGTAGTAGGAGTCATCCCTGTATTAATAGCGAGTGAGAGCTGGAAATACTGTGTTATTTGGAAGGGAAGATTCTTGGCTATCCCCTGTTTTTTGGTTTGAGTATCAGTATACCTGGAGGTATCAGGCTGCACTTTGATCTCAGTATGCTGGAAGACTTTCGTTACTGTATTGCATGTTCTGGACGTGGAGAGGGGGGGAACCCCAACAATAAACACTGTGACAGTTATGCATTTACTTTGCAATGACTTTCCAGGATTACGTCACACTAGAAGTCAGCTATTTGGCTCTCCCTGGAAGAGATTGTCAGTCTCCATCTCAAATTGCCTGTTAAAACCACATAAATGCTGGGTTTAATTAGTAGAGATAACCTTGGCAACAACTTCTTACCAGCAGTCGTTATACTTCACTGGAACTGGAAACTGTGATTAGCAGTACAGGGAGAGTCCTAGGGCAGGAGATGGCGCTGGGATATTGAACCATCTTTTCCCAAGGTAAAATAGCCCTATGCCTTGTCTAGAACAAAATACAAAGGTCTTGGCTTTGAATTTGACTTTCTTCTTTGCGAGCATCTTGTACAATAATTCATGTGCATGGTGCAATATAGACTAACTTTTCTTGTCACTGCTCATGTTATTCTTCTTACAGGCTTGAAAGTGTTAAGACACCTTGACTTTAGGGATCTATTTTCTTAAAAGGAAAGGCTATTCCACAGTGTGCCCTAGGTGGCCATACAAATATCTCGGTTTACAGGTTGACATTTTTTATATAATTTTTCAGAAAAAATTATTTGCTAGGGCATTTTTATTAGAAGTTTCTTTAATTTATTCATTAACATTTTCTTCTCTGTAGCCTACTAAGTTGGAATTATGAAAACAATACCAGCAACATTTTGGAGTGTTCTTCAAAGCATTTTTTAAATAGCTTTCCAATACCATGTGGCAATATTTTTTCTATTGTACAATGGAATACATACAAGTATAATAGAATATAAATGTTTTCTAATTTTTTTTTTTAATGACTTTCTGGTACATTGGGGTCGCACCTCTTGCAAACAATGCTATTGCTCCCAACTTTTCCTAGAGGACAGTTTTTCTCCCACAGTCCAGCACAGGGAACATGACCATTTTATCTTTCTATTCCTGTATTCTTTGCATGACTCAAACTGCCACTAGAGTTGGCAATTACTGAGGGGTGTGCAAAAAACAGTAGGAGTCAGTTCTCTGCTGCCATTGCCCCAAAGGGAGATGGAATGTGATGTTATTGTCTGTTTCTCAAGCTTTACTGTAGTTTGAAGAATTTTTATGAGGGGGAATTAAATTTGGCAAAGTGAGTTCTTCTCTTCTTTGTCTGTAAAAGTGTTGCCATGAGAAATATGCAGAACATTCTGAGATCTGGAGTATTCTGACTAGTCGTACAGCATTAACAGCCCTCTTGCACTCCATGGATTTCCATGCTCATGGGAAGGATCATACCCTTTACTGTTTTGGAACAATGCAGTTGGTGGTACTAAAAAAACCCCAAGAAAACTTGCTACCAGCGCTGTTCTGCTGCAGCCCAGGCACAGAAATAAAAACAGTGTCTCTGAGACAAGTATTTCATTTATCTGTACAAGTTAGGCCTTTTTCTGGCTGTTAAAGAGAAAACGTACATTAAATCTGTACAAAATGATCAGTGAAGATCTTCATCAAAACATTTCTATTTATTCTTCTCTCTGAAGTTACTAATGGCTTTTCTTTTTTCTTTTTCCATCTGGTTATTTCTTGCCATCTGAAGTCTGTAAGACCATGTCTTAGATTGGCAGCATCTTTAAAAATGGTGAGCAACTTCTTTTTTCCTTTTTTCTTTTTTTTTTTTTTTTTTTAAATTTTTTTTTCTTTTTTTTTTTTTTTAAATTGTGATGTCTCTTGTTCCTTTCTACAGTTTGCATGCAGCTCTCTAAATATGTTTTCGTGTCTTTTTTTGCTTGCCCACCCAGTTCTTCTGTGACAACTAGCTGCCTTTGCAAAATGCTTCAGAGTTTGCTTCATACCACATAAAGTCTTTGCAAATTAATGTTTTCTCTAATGTATTTATGTAGATTATTAAGAAGAAAACAAACCTAGGACAAGAACAAAATTAATCACTGGTTTATTAGTTTGGCATTGTTGCTTGCATACAGAACTGCTTTATATCAAACATGTTTTTTAATAAGTAAATAAATAAATGACAAGCAGGAGTACCAAGCTTAGCCCAGCATGAGTATTGACAGTGGTTACTGCTGACAGCTTTTTACTGTTTCCAAACAACATGTTTCATTCCCTTAACTCTATTGTCATAGGGAATAGGGCAATACCAAGCTATTCAGCAGAGATGCATGCAATAAGGAGCATTCATGGCTTTACTTTTGTCTTGACTTGAAGAGGTTCTGACGAAATTGTGCCGGGAGACTTCAGCCTGGCACCCCCGAGTCAGAGGCCGTGTCCACAGCAGAAATTTGAGACCCACGATTTCCCTGCAACAAGACTGAACTGCGCTATTTTGGGAGAGTGTTTGTTCCCAGCCCTCCGATTTGATTTAATTCAAAACCACCAAGTGAACATGGAGGAGAAAATCCAGTAGTCCCAGTAGTAGCAAAGATGCATCTCTTATTTTTGTCTGGAGCTTTCATTAATGTTTAAGCTGGAAATACTCACCAGAAGGGGAATATCCCACTTTATCTTGCCCCAGGGCTAACATAGCTGTGGCAGTAACCCCCTGAACATAATAGAAGTCATATGTTGTCATAGTTGCTTTGGCTCTGCTTGGACACAGGAATAGGACAAGAAAATAGAACCTAGAAAACAAATTCGCCCTTGCCATTCACCTGTTCTGGGTGAGAATTAGGCTTTAGGGTCTGTGTGATGTGAAGGGCTTATATTCTCAGCTATGAGTGAAGTGAGTGCACTTAGCTTTCCTGAGACATGTGCATCCAGTTCTGATGTAGGTAGAGTAGGCATGCCAAGCACTTATCCAAATATAGAAGCTTGGCCAGACTTCCCCTTCTACGTTTCCCCCCAAAAGTCAGATAAGTTAAAAGATAGCAACTTTAAATATCTTAAAAGAAACTATTCCACAAAGCAAAAGTATTCTGGGATCTATCCAAACAAGTCGTGTTTGTCTTCACCTGCCTCACTTGCTCTGTAGCTGGTACCATTGGCAGCCTTCTCATGTTAGCAGCAGCCAGTCTAGTTTGTTTTGGCAAAACTTGCTACTTTAAAACAAAACAAAACAAAACAAAAAAACAACTTTAATCCTTGCATCTCTGAAGAATTGCTTGCCTTTTTTTTTTTTTCCTGCTATTTTACTTTTACCAGACCATCTAAAACCTTTTGCTTTTCACTGGAATTTGAAAGCTGTTTTTCTTTACAGGACTTTATATGAACCTAGAGAGAGAGATAAGAATGTGACCAGGGAATTTCAGTCGATGTCATTTTATCTGGGAGGTTGGGCATGCTGGATACAGGTTGCACAGTGCACTTTCACTAGAGCAGAAGCGAAAACTTTCTTTTCTTGTTTATGATATATCACTTTGATGCATGAAACCACATGGACACATATAGGTGTTTTTTACTTATTTAACAACTTGCAAATAAAAGCAGAGAAAATAATCCAAAATAGTGCTCCTTTTGCTCACATAATATTTTGAATAGATTTCTGACTTAAATTGCTGATTGAAACCTATCTATCCACTAGACTAGGTTGATCAAAACCCCTTCAACCTGGCCTTGAACACTTCAAGGGATTGTATATACACAATGTCTCATCACCTTCAAAGTAATATATATCTAATAATCTAAACCACCCTCTGCTAGTTTAAAGCCATTCTCCCTCATCCTACCTCTACATGGCTTTGTAAAAAGTCCTTTCCCATTTTTCTTGTAGACCTGGTTTAGAAACTGGAAGGTTGCTTTAAGATCTCCTCATAATCTTTATTTTTTTTCCAGGCTTCTCTTTCTGATTGTTGCATAGAATCATAAAATCAGGGAAGGGATCCATCAGTATCATTGAGTCCAACTTCTGTCCCTGTGCAGGACACCCCAAGGGTCATACCGTGTGGCTGAGAATATCATTCAAATTCTTCTTGAACTCTGTCAGGCTTCACCACTTCCCTGGAGAGCCTGTTCCAGTAACCAGCAGCTCTCTAGGGAAAAAATCTTTTCCTGATATCTAACCCTAACTTTCCTTGACTCAGTTTCATGCCATTTCTTTGAGTCCTGTCACTGGTCACAAGAGTGAAGAGGTCGGTACCTGCCCCTCTACTTCTGCACATGATGCGTGTTGAAGAAAGCATTGCACTAAGTGGACGACAAGATATGTGTCCTATGTATGTGGTTGCTGGGTACAGCACAAAGAATTAATCTTTAAAATTTATCAATTTTTATTTTCAATTTAAGTTACAATTTAATCCTGACCCCTTGAAAAGAATTTAAAAACATTTTTCAGAAATAAGTTTATATTAAAGGATTTAACCTTGCTGATACATCTGGAATATACTTAACTTCCATTAAAATTTGAATGGCTTATTTTAGGACTGGTAGAATGGCCAACTTTGGCTTGAAATACCTTGGCTTGAAAGCCTTGAAATGCTAAAATTACATAGAAAGATGCACTAGTTTCACAGGGAAATACCAGCACCCCAACATTTCACTAACAGGTGTTATGGTTGGCATCTGCATTTGCAGATTAGCTGGGAACTAACTATTCACTAGGGTGCTCTGGCTTATCAAGAACTGAAGGTATGAATTTTGGATGGATTTTGCTGAGATTTCAGCAACTTTCTTTGAAATTTTCTTTGAAACAGTTTCGTGATGACTTATATAGATAGCAAGAAGAAGTGTTTTGTCTTTTGCCTTTCTGTATTTTGTTAAACAAATTAAACAATATGAAATATTTTACACAAGATGAAAAAAAGTGTAAGTAAAATGCTTTTCAAGCTGGCTTTTAAAATAGTCAAGAAGGTTTTCAGTTCAATGTCTGAATAGAACAGCGTTTACAGCTGACATGCTGGAGGAACAGGATGTGGGGATACTTCCCTTCTTTCTGTAGAATCATTGATAACATGATTAAAAAAAGTAAAAAATAGGCAAGAGCTAGATCTGCTTGGGGGATGAAAATTCTTCTGATTTGTGGTAGGACTTAGGCTGCCCAAGCAGTAGCCATGCAGGCCACCAAACAGAATGTAACCCCTACTGATGTGAGTGGTTATGTGAAACCATGATTAAAAAAAAAAAAAAAAGGAAAAAAGATCTTGCTTTGTCTTAATATAAATCTTTTCCACTGCATAGAACTAATACCTTTTATTACTACTGTTGTTTAAATATTAGCTTTTGTTATTCACTTGCCAGAAGCAGCACTCACTGTCTTTTAAGAAAAATAGCTAAAGTTTACCTCTGTAGTTTGTATATCAAAGAGATGCTCTTCTGGCAACTGTGGAAATGTCACTATGCATGGCATACAAAGGTGTAAATGGCCATTTTTATTGTGCTGGAACACTGCATGTACATACATTTCTGTTTATAAACATAACATTTCAGAATGATATTTTATTCAGTTAGGTTCATTCTTACATATAGGTCCTCTGAAGCTGAATAATGAGAATATATCTGAAGGAAGACATCTTCCACGACTATTAGTCTTCTACTGGTTGTAATGCTCTTGATTCATATAGAAGCAGCAGGCGACTAAGATCAGGAAGAGAACTTGAAGAGACTGCAGTATTTGTGGGATCGTGTGTATGTGTGTGTGACGACTTCCCAGCTTGCTGTGCATCCAGTCAGGGAAGAGGAATAAAAAACCCTAAATCTATTTACAGTATTGTATTGGGTCTGTCTGAGATGGAGCCCATTTCCCCATATAGCAGCCCTCACAGTGCTGTGCTGTGCATTGGTAGCTGGAATGCTGCTGACAACACACCAGTGTTTTGACTACTGCTGAGCACAGCACCGGGACTGTAGTGTCCCTTCCCCAACTGAGGGCAAGATTCTGGGAGGGGACACAAGTGGGCTAGCTGACCCAAACTGACCAAAGGGATATTCCAGGTATAAAGCTAAAGAGAAGCAGGAATTTTGGGGGGAGCATCCACAGTCTCCCATGGTGGCTCACCAAGGGAACCACTACACGTGCTGAAGCCCTGCTTCTCTGGATGTGGCCGGTCATCGCCACGGATGGGAAGCAGAGATTAGATCAGTGCTTCGCTTTTGCACGCTTTGCTTTGCTTTGCTTTTGCTTTTGCCTTTAATAAACTGCCTTATCCCAACCTACTGTTTACCATCTCATTCTTTTCCCCTGCCTGACATGGGGGGGGGAAGAGGGGGTCAGAGCAACTGTGGGCACCTGGTAGCCAGCCAAGGTTAACCCATTACAAGTATGAATTTAGAAGTTTGACTCCAGAAGAGCTGCAGTGGTTGGGTTTTTTTTGGTGTGGGGTTTTTTTTTTTTTTTTTGTAATTATCCTTATAGCTGATTTCAAGGAAAGGTACTCCTTTTCCTTTCTTTAAGTGATGTCTGCAAGAAAATATACACTTTCCTTGTCACTAATATTTCCTCCCCAGCACATACATATCTTAAGAGCGCTGTTCTCTTCTGAAGCTGAAGCACTGTTGACTTCTTCAAGATCAAGGTTTCCTTGTGGTTCGTGAGAGTTATAGCATGAATCCTCAATGGCTCAGCTGACACGTTGGGGTCAGCAGAGAAGTCCTTGCAGAAATTATATGGGTGGGAAATATTATGATGTTTTCCTCTCTCTTTCTCTGTAATAATAAAAGCTGTGTGAAGCAACTATGTTGATCAAGGGCCATTTAAGCCCTTGGTTGAAGGCAGAGTAGTGGGACCTAGGGAACAGTGTACCCTGTAGGAGGCCACAGCTCATGGTGTCTCTCTCTGCTGTGCCATGATGCTTCAACAAGCTGCAGAGCACTGGCAGAGCCTGGTTTCTCTTGGTGGTGTGACTCATTTGGGATCCTTTAGAGTCCAAGGGTGAGCTGGAAGCTTTTTCTGCTTGGGGATGGTAAGTAGGTCTTCCTTACTTCGGAACGGATATTCATTTTCCTGACAACTTTCATGGACTTGGTGTTGTCAAGGTCTCTGACCTTCTGCCAGCTGTGATCAAAGTCGGGCAGATGCTCAAACATTGCAGGGAGATATATGGATGGACACACACATGCATGTGCTCAGCATGATTGAATTAGCTTTGTCTTCTTAAGAAACAGATGAAAGCTATATAATTTAATGGTTGGATACAAGTTCTGTGAGTGGTAATGAGAACAATGCTGCCTCCACCACACCACACAAAGCGCTGGCTTCTGAGGGCTTCTTTGAAGTGTTGGGAACAGGCAGAGCATTGCAGTGGTGAGATGTCTGCACTGTGAATAAACACATGTTTAAGCATTGCTTAAGTGACGGTGACATTTGTCTGTACCTACTTTCTATTTATGCATCTGGTTGGAATAAACTCTGTCGGAGAGAGCCTACCTATCAGCCTCAAGTTGGTGGAGACAGAGGCAGAGATGCATCCATTACCATAACAACAAACTGTAGCCCCAGATGTGTATTTTACATGGCTGCTTAGAGTTTTCCTTTCCATTTCTCAGCCATTGCCCAGATTTCCCCGGCACCAGTTTCCAGAGGTTGTAGTAGCTGATGCAAGAGCTTTGAAAAGTTGCAAGGACTGGCAATTGAAAATGCAGTTTTCAGCTGTCAAGTAGAGCAGCTGCTGCAGCAGGCTGGGCAACGCAAGTGGGCAAGCTTCACTCTGCCTGGATGTCCTCCTAGAAATCCTATTCTGAAAATGAGAAAGCTGTGCCCCATGATTAAAATAACATTGCTGTATACTTTTTTCAAAGCGGAGCCAACATGAAAATATGGAGGAAGTTAAAAATTTTGTCAGGAGGAGGAGAGGAGATTTTTGATTCTGTTTCAAACAGTCTGTCTTAAGCGATAGGTGTCATCAGAAGGGCACATACATTGACTATCTTGCTTCTCTACCAGAACTTGGAGGGAAACTGGAGTTAAGAAGTGTCACAGGTATAAAAGCTAATTTTACTCTAAGATTTTACTTTAAGATCAAAGAAGATCTAGTGTTCTACCTAGAAATATTGTATGTTTCTAGCAAATATGCAGTTTTTTTGCTGTAATGATCTTTTTGGGCATAGCAACACACACAATACTGTTCCTGTGTGTATCTTGAGGTATGGGAATGCTTTTTGATGCTTTAATTACAGACTATTGCTGAATAATGTAAGAAGTTCCTATTATATAGATATATAAAACCTTATTGGTATATGGAAGAGGAGAGGGTTTAAACTGTGAGGTATTTTTCCTCTGGCTTTCACTTGCTTAATCGTACAAGTCTTAAGATTTCTCTTAAATGAGTAACTGTAATAATGCCTGCATAGCGATATTTTTATTACTATTTAGAAGTGTTTTGTGGAAGTCAAATACCCATCCACTTTGATGCCCATCTCAAGATACGTGCTATGCTCTGCCTGTGTTTCTGCTCTATCCACGTGAGTTTCCACCTTGGGTGTACGCCTGTCTTCTGGCTGCCCGGAGTTCCATCCTGCTGTGTGTCCTGACTGCAGATGGCCATCTCCCTATGACAGGGGACTGGGCAATGTGTCTTGGTCCTATTAGACACGCATATTAGTACTATATTTGGCTCCATCTCTGTGTCTCTTTCTATAACCTCAGCATCCTTTTTATACCTGAGAGACTCATGTTCAGTGCTGTAGGAAGGATTTTGACAATTATACCTGGACCTTTCAGGAAAGATCATTTTTATTTGACATTATAATTGTTTTGGCATTTGCTGCTCTTTGTGCAATAGTGAGCTGAGAGACTGCAGTAGGGTACTTGAAGCCTCAGATCTAGTTAAAGTAATAGTTAATGGCTATTGCAGATTTACTTTTCTCTTGAGCCAAGAAGGGACGAATGCTGGGAGCCAAATTTGAAAGCTCATCACAACTACATGAAATGGAAAAGCAGTGTCTGCAACATATTGATAGCTGCAGATGACAGAAATGATATTTATTGCCATGGACAGTAAAATTTATATATATTAAAAAAATGCAAACTTTGGAGAACGATGGGGAGCACTGACAGGAAACGCCTTAGAACGAATTTCTGCAAGAAAAAGTGGCCGGAGGAAGCAGCTTCAGTGAAAATGTTTTATTTGTTCTGATCGGGGGGCCAAATGGTAGAGTACCAAAAAAGTCAACTTCTGAAATATCATTTTCCTTCCTCCAGTAGAAGCTACCTTGGCCTTGGTATATAACATAAATGTCTTCTTTGCATAGTTGTGATTAGAAATATTGATTTATTTTCAGAGAAGAGTACTGTTTAGCTGAAAGTTTTACTACAGTTAAAGCATACTGGAATGTCCTAAAATATCTGGGTAAATATTGCCCTGTTCCCTTGAGCAAGCAAAATTTGTGTATCATTTCCCATGTTGTCTCCAACATGAATTTCAGTATTTAAGAAGCCTAACCAAATATTGAGTGGAATATTTGTTTTGTACAGTAGATTTAAATTGATGCATGTTTCTGTTTAAATTACAGCTTCTCCTTTGGTTTTTCTATCCCAGCGGTTGCTTTCTGATGGTGTTGCCCAAACACTGGGAAAGAGAAATGAATTTTAAATAAAGAAACCAAGGTAGACTGCTTTGATACTGGGTAAACCGCTAGACATAATAGATACTATAGCTTAGAAATTTTGGAAAACAGGAATGGAAGAGGTAGGAGCTCCTTCATAAGTCCAGAATTACATAATTCTACTTAAAAAAAAATCGCATAATCTGCTCATTCTGAACATAGATGTATTCATTTTGTCTCGGGTCTGGTGGAGAGGAAGGGTTGCTTCTGTTTTTTTCTTCCTTTGATATAGCAAGTGGGGAAGCTGCAGGGAGAAGAATTTTAACAAACTAAACGTGTCAATTAAAAAAAAAAAATCTCTTCAAAACTGCTTTATATCGAAAACTTGCTTTTGAAATGAACCTTAGACAAATTAGTTTCAGCAGAAATATTTTGACATGTCAGATAAGGAAGAAAATTAAGGAAAGCTCAATATTTTCAGCAGAAGTGAAAAAGTTTAAGAAATTATGGAGGTGGATGCTGTTTTGTTGCCTAACAGGCCGTAGTGGAGCATCTTGAGGAAGGCTGGGTTGAATGAGTTGCTCAGGGAGCAGAGTGCAGTGTTTTGGGGTACCAGCCAGGCACTGGGGACAAGATGAGGGTATCCAAGATTTGCCAACAGCCAAAGTGACCATGGTTCAGTGCAGTACATGTGACAAGGAAATGATTTAATATATGTATTTGTCATATGTAAAAACATATATGTATATTTTAAATTTGGCTGAATTATTTGAAATACTAAAATATAAGGAAAGGGAATTGTAAAGGCCAGAATCATAGAATCTTAGAATAGAAAAAATTGATGAAAGAGTAGTTAGGAGAAAGGGGAAAATTATAAGGAAAAAATCTGGCATTTCTACTCTTGTTTTGCAAACTTCACTGTGGTAAGTAGATATTATAATAACTAAACTCTCAGCTGTTTGTGCAAACTTGCAGGCTGTGACCCTAGCCCAGCTGAAGGGAACTGCAGAACTCTTGTGGACTGGGGCAGGGCCAGACTCTGCTCCAAAGCTGTGTTTTTTCCAGCACTAGTCACAGAAATCCCAGGGGTTCCACTATCAACTGCTCCGGGCTTGGTTCTGGCTCCCTCCTGGCTTTGGAGAGGAAGGGTGGCATGTTGTGTTTGGCTGAGCCAGTGGGGCATGCACAAGATGGAAAGAGGTGGCACGGCTGGGTACCTGTGAGATTTGAAGGCATAGAAAGCGCTACATGCCACGATCATTTAAGCTGCTGTGCACTTAGCACTGAAAGCTTTATAGAAAGGCAAAATATACAATTCAATTACAACTGCTGCAATGCAATCCAAGTTGATCTAGTTTCTCCCTCATGAGCTGACCACAATTTTAAGCTTGGCATAGCCTGAAAGCTTGAGGAATGTATTTCCAGTAATTGCCAGGCCACTTCATTGTTTCTGTGTATACATAAACACTAGGCTGTGATCATAGTGGTCATGCTTGAGCTGCTATCTGAAATTCACTTGTGCTATAGGGATTGACTAATCTGGTTCATACTGACAGCAGTTTCCATTTACTGTATTAGCTCTCTTTGGCTGTTACTGCCATGCAACTCCAGCTAGACTCAGAAAACAAAAACTGTTAAGAAGTACTAGGCACATCAGTCATACAGCATAAAACTCATGTGTCATCATAGGATCCATGACTTGTCAGCTCAGGAGTTCTGAGTTGCAGAAGATCCATTTATAAGATGCCAAGAGTACCAAGCACCTGGTGAGGAACAACAGACAGCCATTTAGTTTTTAATCATATGGCAGAGGAATAGCAGAGTTGGTCTTCCGCAGCCTCAAGACATGCTCTTACTTGGCCTACATAAGCTTCTCTCTTACTGTTTGTTTCTCTGAATATTGTATGTAAGAAAGTTAATTTCTAAAAGCCTCGTCCTTTTTTTTCCCAGACAAAGTCTCCTGCAAAGTCAATAGGTTTGGGCTTTTTTCCTATTTCAGCTTCAATCTATGCAGCTGTTACAACTCATTTGGTGCTGGGCAAACCAAAGCTTCCAGTTATAACTGGGTGCATGTCTTTATTCCTTCCTAGAAAATCTATTTCTTTTAAGTTTTTCTCAGGATATTGATTGCTGGTAATTTAATGTGTCTCAATTGTGAAAAGCTGTTATGATAGTTTTACATGTTTTTACAGTCTTTTGTTTCCCTATTCACAGACAGAAATGGAAGATTGTCTCTGGTGGAAACTAAAATACATAATTTAGCTAGTATCACCCCTTTCAGTAGCCAGATGTTGCAAATTTCAGCAGTTGGACCATTATTTTAAAATAGTCTTGTCTGTAATTATTTGACCTGTTCTTTGTTATACATCCGTACAATGATTACCCCGATTAAATGAATCTTTAGGTAGCAGAGTCAAAATTTATGGAAGGATGTGATTAACTACTTTGAATTCTGCACGTAAAATTAAGCTTCTGCTTAGATGAGTGGACAAACACCTGGGATCCTCAGCATCTCTGCTAGTCACATCACAGGAGCTCAGGTCTGTATATAACACAGATAGAAATAAAGTGACCCTATTTCCTACCTTTCTGCATATCCCTGCACAGCCCTGGCCCTGATAGCTTTCACTTTGCTAAGAAAAGCAAAACTTATCAACCCCCTTGCTGTCTGCTACTGCTTCTTCCTTTTGGGTTGCGCTCACCCTGTTGGGAAAGGTGCTTCTTCAGGCAAGGTCCCCAAACTGCTGTTTAGAGTGAGATGAAGACTGTTGTATGTCCATGGGCAGTTCCTAACACTTTTCCCTGGCTCCCATCACAAAATAACAGGACTTTTCTGCTGCAGGTCAGACTCAAGACTCTGCTGTGACTCCAGAAGTAGAAATACCTGATGTGGAGACTAAAACTGAATTTAACAAAGTTGTAGAAGTTATAGAAGGAAATTAAGATCATATTTGTATTTGCTTTGCCTTGAGAATTCTCTACTGTATTATGTACATTGTTGAAAGATTACCTTTTGGGTTGCAAAGCCAAGTCTGCCTGACTTCAGAAATGTTAAATGTCAGAGTTACCCATACACCCTTTGAGTGCTGGTAAGGGGAGCTTTCCTCATGAAGTGTCATTTTCATTAGCAGCAACCCCATCCTGCCTCCCAAAGAGTCCTGGCTTCCTGCCCTCACCAGCATTGACTCATCTGTCCTGGTGTCTGACCAGCAGTGTCTCAAGGCTTTCCCCCTATCAGTACTTACTTGACTGCTCTCCTGGTTTGAATGAGAAAAAAATTTGAGGTGACAAATTACAGGTTGATTGATATGAAATGTACCCAAAATATTTGTTGCTCTGGTTTATTAGTGGAAAACTTAACTTGTCTTTTCTGTGAACTGAATGCAGTGATGTTGCAGTAGGTAACTCTTTTCTGTCTTTAAAATAGATATATGTGAGGTGGTATGCAATGGAGATGTCACTTCCGACCATGAGATTTTATACATTGCCTTTCATGAGGAGGCTAGCACTGCTTTTCTTCAGCTGGCTTTCAACTTAAGTACCATAGGGTAAAGTAAAAAATGAGGATGTGCCACCCAAAGAAAATCGTGATTTATTCTCTAGTTAGTTGATATTGGTGTGAAATTATTAAGTGCATTATTAGTGAAAGCCCAAACCTGGCATGATTTTAGTCCAGCTAAATTCAAATATACTGTTCTACAGAAACATGATAAAGCCCTGCAGTTGTAGTTACAGACATGCAGAATAAAGGAGAATTTATGGATGTGGGGCTTTTTTCAATGGCAAACAAGGGACAGTTTGAAAGAAAGGGGAGGAGGGAAGACCTTAAAAAATAAAGAAGCAATCCAGCATTCCATATGCAGAGAAAACAATTTCCATGCCTCTTATCAAAAATGTGTTAAATCAGCTAACATTGATATAACTTCAAGCAATTAGGAGCACGCTAATAATGATATGAGTCTTCAGCTGTAAATAATTACGCTGCCTCAAGGCTATGCTTTAATTTTTGGCTTGCTGTATCTATAAACAATAATCAAACTGCAAAGCAAGTTGTGTTGTTTTTGTTCACAATTTGTGAAATGATTTCTGTACCCTACAGTGATGCTGATGGCTATTTTGACCTTCAGGAACTCCGGCCTGTGAGGCTAAGAGCTAATGTGTACTTCCATCGATCTGAGTTACAGGCACACAGCAGGTTACTGTGCCTGTTCTTCACAAGTACAAAAGCTGCTATCGTCAATCAGTGTGTGTTGTGAAAAGGGGGCTTGCTGCTGAGACTCAATAAATAGGGACATTAGGAGGAAATGTTATAATTGCTGCTACCCACATCTTGTTAATGAGTAATGTACAGTTAGACTCCATGCAATTGCAGCTAAACTGTTTATACAATTTATTCTTATGTTGCAACTAACATTTAACATAATGAAGTATCATAATTGCAGCCATTAAAGTCAAGATTAAGATTTGTTTAATTAGAATTAAGAAAATGTAGAATAGACTTTGAAAATATAGGGTTTACTGGGTAGAATGTGCAGCATGTAGGGAAATTCAGAGAAAGGATATTAAAAAGCTTTGTTTGTAGAAAACCACGTTGGTGGGTCATGGTTCTTCTGTCACTTACTTCGCTTCTGGAGCAGCTCTATTGCAAAATGGGCAACACAATGATGGAGGTGCAAAAATGAAAACATAGCCTGGTCTTGAGTTTCGACTCAGTTTTTTAAATCCTCTGATCAAATGTAAAATCATATTTGAATAGAAGGTAATGTGTATTCTTACTATTAGAAGGTTTCCTATTTCAGTGTTAAATCATACTATCCAACTATAGACCCTCAGTTTTGTCCTTGATGTAAATCTGAAATAAATTTGCATTAATGAGGAATTAAGAAGGGAATAACTCCTTAGATATATTACAGAATTGTCACGTGTATATAGTGTATTAGGAATAAAGTAAGTAATCGCTCTCAACTGTCGTAAACCATTCTACAAATAGAAGGTCAGATTCAGGCAAACACTAGCATTTGAGAAAAAACTGAGTCCCTAAAATAGAAACAGTGCAATTTGTGTAAAATTGCAATCATCTTTTGGAAGTATAACAGCATTCAAAGATGTCAGAAATACCTTAGGGCTTAAAAATGGAATAAAGCTACGTGTCTGACTTCTGATGGAGCAGAGTAGACAATACACTGGAAAAGTCATGTTGTTTTTGACACAGCTCAATTAGCTGGGAAGAGCCATTGGGTGGAGTGTCCCTCCCAGGGCTGCTATGTCCACAGGAAACACCACTACCACCATCAATAACCTCACCACTATTTAGAGAAAAGTGTTTTCCCATATAGCAATACAAATAATTCTGTGGTTTTAGGTTGGCTGAGAACTAAATATCGATAATAGAATCTGTATTTAAAAAAAAAAAAAGCCTTTTTTTTTTTTTTGTAATTTTACCATTTTGATACTGATTTTTTTCCCTCTAAAGGAAGGTAGGGGGGTAGGGTCTGACTAGATTTGGCATAGGCTGCCTAATTTGGCATGTAATGGTTTTTTTTCTTTTAGGATACTGTGACTTCTTTTGTGAGTAGACTGCTGTACAGATCATAATTTTCCAATACATGATGCTCAGGAAAAACACAGGTATTTTTATTCTTTTCATTAGTTCTATAAACTTTTAAGAAAATATAGTTATGTGTTACATTCAGGTTGCATTTTCAATTTACTGAGAAAATGTATTACTCTAAAGGTTTTGATAATGGCATATTAAGGAACTCACTGATAATAAATGCTGTAGTCAAATGTGATAATTTATGCAGAGAATAATTATAGATGACAAACAAAAACAAAGGCCAATTAAGATGATTACTGCTGTAGTGTCAGATCAAATGAAGTTTTTATCATTCTTGCTTTCTCTGAAATAAAACACAACATAAACCTGTTGGTCAACATTCTGAAAAAAATGAACTAACAGCTGTGAATATTGGTATGATGTTGAAGGTTACTGACAAAGTCAGTGTTGGTTATCTAAGAATTAGAAGCCGATTGAATCCCTTTAGAAGGATCTCTATAAATATGAAATAAAATTGAAATTGATTTCTTTTTTTGGAGGGGGAGGGAACCCTTGTACTGTAAGATAAGAGATATATTCAAGTGTATCGATTAAGCTTGCAATACACAGTGAGCTGCGCAGTTGGTCTGTGTATGTTCTTGGCTTTCTTTCAATATATGCAAACTAGGAGCTCTGTGACAACATTGTTAAAAACTGCTTTTCTAAAGATGAAACATTGCGAGCTGAAACTTGGTAGTCTTGTGCTCATACATGAGGCATACACAGGTAACACGGATTCCTCCAGTGGCATTACATTTTGCCAGAATGATTTTGTTTTGAAAGCTAAGGACCATTTATAGTTTTGTTGTCTGAACTCTCGAAGATGTATTGAAATATCTCCATGATTCTTTTTCACCTCACAGTTTATTTCAAATTATCTTTCCTATCTGGAAGGCCCAATTCTGAACTGGCTTTGAAAACAACTCACTTTTTTTTCGTCACCTGTTAGTTAACTTAACCTTCCCTTTCTACCCCAAGTCATGGCCCAGGGTACCAGGTGTGCTGCTCTCTCTTAACATCCTTGCCACTCTTATGCCAATAGCCAGTAGGAAGTATAAAGCTTAGGGTTACCTGGAAGAGGACTGGAAACAGCTGAGTTATCAAATGAAACCTTGGTAATCACAGACAGTGCATGACTGAAAATCCAGATAAAAACGCCATTTCCAAGTGCCTGTAATTACAGAGTACTAAGATGCTGTGCCACAACCATCTTGAAAGCTGTAAAGACTGATAAAATGCACTGTAAAATAAGTCTTCTCATCAGTGTCCTAGGTCCCTATAATAGTGGTGGATTTTTGAAGGTGAGTCATTGTGTTTGTTATAGACAGGGACAAAAATTGCCCCTTCAGTCACTATCAAATGGACCTAAGGGAATTTCTTGCCTAAATCTAACCTTGGTGATAAGGTTAGTCCTGTGTAGAAGAACATATCAGGCAGTCATCCTGAAGATTTTTATAGCAGTAGAAGCACCAATCCACCTTGTCTCCACCCATGAAATCTCTTTTCTTCTCCCTCAAAAATCAAGCTAGTTATGAAACACAGGAGGATAATAAACACTGCCTTTGCTCTCATTTGTTTGCAGCTGACAACGAACAGTTTTACACTAGAGTGCTCCAGATTCCTTATTTAAAAAATAATAAAATATTGTTCTATAGCTAAGGTAGATATTATAGACGTAAAGTAGACACATTAAATGGTATTTTTCATAAATCAAAGTGTATTTGGTATCTCCTTTTCTGCCCTTTGTAAAGGACCCTTTCCTGACTAGAACAGATTAATTGTGTTTTACTTAGCAAAGGCCTAGCTGAGATTTACTTTACTTCCTAGGCTGCACTTTGTGTGTTTTTGTGGATTTAAAAATACAAAAATAATAAGCTTGATGCAAATTGTATCTCCATTAAAACTATTATGCCAAAGTAGGTAGCACAAAGGGTTTCCAGCTGGGTGCTACCCCACTGAGCTATGTTGTTGCAGCTCTCTTTGTCCGCGGCGCCTGGGATGCCAGTGTCCTCAGCTGACTCCAGCTGAAATGGATAAAACAGCTCTTGGCAAGTCTTCATGTCCCACTGCAGAGCTGTGCCCACAGCCAGAAGGGGATGCTTAAAAATTAACTAATCCACCCTGCCCCCTCCTCAGCCAGACCTCTCTTGGCACCCTATGAAATTAAGGAGTGTGACCCCTGTCACACCCTGTGAAATTATCCCTGTCTTTTATATCTCATGAAAAAGTCAATTTTCCTTTTGGTAAACTTGGCCATCTGTCCAAAATACCATAGCACAAAAAATATTTGCTGTTTTGCAGCAGGAAGGAGAAACTAAATTTGTTATAGAATGTCTCTTTAGCCAGGAGTCCAATGATAATGACTGCAGAGAAGCAATTTTAGTACTTCCTAATGATTGCAGGTTTATAGTTTCATAATTATTTAATGCTTGTTAGATATATCTATTTAAGTACCCTTCTTCTGATGTAAGATCTCTTGCTAAGCTAATTTAGAGTGACTCCCTGCCAAATCAATATCAGTCTTCTGGCAAATATTATTAAATATTTGTTTGATACCTATTTACAAGTAGGAAAATAATTTTGCTGCCAAAGGATTGTAAATGTGTGAAAAAACACTCTGACAGCTTACTTCACTCACTGTCTACAAGCTGGCGTCTGTATGCCAAAGTTGGAAGACTAAGATGAAGAACATAATTAAGGAAACATATGAAGGCTAGCAGAGGGTTTGAGATTAATTAGCTGCGCGTCAATAATCTCATCAATATCCGATTAACAAATGACACATTGCCCAATGAAACATATTGATTCATTCACACTACACACTGTTAATAAATTGAAGCTGCTTTGCTAAATGAGAAAGCTGACAAAATAATAGCTTCCTAATACTTCTTCAGTATTGTGATAAAAACATAAAATCAGCCCAAAGTATACTTAATTTAGCGGCACTGTCAGTACACTTCTTGTTAGCACAATAGCAGGGAAGACTTTTTTAATAGCCTAATTGTTAGAATGGATTCATTAATACATGGATGTATTCAAAAGTAGAAATTCAAATGTCATCTCTTTTTTTTGGAACAGGGTTCTTAGATAATGTGTTTTGATAGAGGTGACATAAATCTTCCGTATAATGTCAGGAGTGGAGTTTTAATGGACATTTTTTGTTAAACATGATAAAGTATTAGTCTCAAACCTAGTGTCCAAAATACCACTTTTTTTGTCACTGGTATTTGTTTTTTTCACTCCTTTAAGTAGAAGCAGTATCAATATTTTGCTTTGTGAAGAGCAGATTAAAAAATTGTGATTTTTGCTGAGGAAAATTCAGAAACCTTGAAGAAAGCAGATGGGAAAGTAAAGGAGTCCTGTTTTTCATCTTATGCCTTGAGATGCCTAGTGTGCTTCTACAAAAGAAGCTCTTCATTAAAGTGTGAAAAATGTCTGCAGATAAAATGTGCTATTTACTTGTCTTATTATCTGTCAAAAATATTCAAAACTACAGAAAAATTCAGGAACATAAAGCATTGATAGTGTGTTTTTGCTATGGGATTAATGCTGCCTCATTGCTTTCCTAAGGTATTTGAAAGAATATTGTAATAGGATTACTTCAGTAGCACCTTGTATTGTATGTATTATATTTGATCAAAGTGCTTATTAGAGGGGTAGAATTGCCACTACAGCCATCAAGGTCTGGACATGGTTTTGTTCTGCACAGAAATAGGAAAAACCCCCTTCTTGTGGTTTTGAGGAAGAGGACGTCCATGAGCTGCTCAGTAGGAGCGGTGAGGTTTTTTTTAATTCCAGCAAGGTGAGGAAAGCCTTCCAGGTGACCTCCTTCCCCTGCCTCAACCTCCAGCCACAAGATCTCTGGCTCATTTGGTGTTAACTTGTGCTGCTACAAAAAAACCCAGTTAGAATGCATTTGAATATCTAGTCTTTCTCCAAACCCGGCCACGTTTCTTTAATCATCTTAGTTTTTATGATTTAGGCAGCCAACTTGAAGAATTGTGCTCTCTCCCCTTCTTTGATCTGGACTTGAACAGAGCATCCAGTTCCTGCTACTCATTTCACCTTCATTTTGAAAAGTACTAAAGACTGAAGTGAACATTCAAGAAAATCAAATTAGCCCCCAAATTGGCACTGATCCTTGGATTCCCATCATGCAAAATTGCTAATAGCTGCTACCATCTCTGATATTTTCCAAACTTAGGTGCGCCCTGAGGAAGCGGTGATATGTGTGTGTTCAAAGGGTTTGCCGGGCTTCTCTTCCAGAAAAGATTCTGCCTGGTTTTAAGCCTGTGTAAACTGGTAACATCCACAGTATCTCACGACAGGACTATTAACTATGGAACACATAGGAAGTGCCTCTATTTATTTCAGACCTACTACCTGTATTTTCATTGGATGACCAGTAGTTCTTGCATTACAAGAAACAGTGAACAATGCTGTTTTTTCCAAACTTCTTGCTGTTTTTACAGATCTGTCAGATGCCACCTCAGATCAGGTTTAAGGGAAAGAATTTCAGGCTATGGAGTTTTTTCTTAGACAGAAACTATTCAATAACTTTGATCTTCTTTCCTTCTTGTGTTCTTTTTCTAGTTTTATTGTACCTCTGTGCTCATGCTTGCTATTCTAGCTGTGCATCAAAGGTTGATTTGACAGTGCAGAACAAGACAGTGGCTATTGTCTCTGTAGTAATTGGCAATAGGCTATCAGTCTGGCTAATCACAACCTCTGCTCAACAATCTATGGCACAGTGTTTCACCCCCACTTATATCCAGACTGGTTTTGTGATTCATCTAAACAAAGAGTCCTTTGCATTTCTACTACAGTTTTAACTGTAGTTTTGTGTTTTATATCATCTTACTCTTTCACCTGGAGATTTTTGCTTGACACTGTAATGTCCTGGTGCATTCTGTTATACGCCTTGAACTTTAACTTGTTAGATAAGACCATAAATTTGGCAGTGGTAATTTGGACAAAAGAAGGGGAAAAAAAAGTCCAAAGCTGCTATTTCTTTGGGAAAAGACTTTTCTAAAAGTAACATATAAAGATATCAAATCATTTTTTGTCCTTTTCTTTCTTGCTGTAGGGAACATCAGGATGCTGGATATTTGACACTTCTACTTCTTCCTTTTATGCACCTCTTTCAGGCATTTCCAGTATTCTGGGCACAATCAACTCCCTTGTTACTTAGTGTTATTGCTATAGCTTCATCTGTACTATCTTCAGGGGTAAAGGCTTCCTTTGGGTCTGTTTAAGTCCCAGCTTTTACACTTCATGCTGTGATCTTGCTAATCCCAGCTGTACAGAGCTCATCTTCGTGGCCTGCTTCTCATCTTAAACACTTACTAGTTCTTATGTCAACAAGAAGGAAAAGATCCCTTGTATGCCACATCCCAACCTGAATGAAAGATGGGAAGAGGATGTGTGATGATGCTCTGCCCCCACAGGCTTCAAAGTTTTCTCTAGGGACAGTTTTTTGTTATAATTCTACAACTTCCTGTGCTATAAGATCAAATGTGGGGGTACACTTTACCTTCCATCAGGAAGTAGCATGACTGATGGTGCGCTGAATGGGGTTGAAAGTTGAAGAAGAAAGACTGAATATGTTATGATGGTACCAGTGAGTCCTGTGCCTTGCTTAATGAAAGGAGGGGTCCCTTTCTTTTAATTTTTTTTGTCAGAAGGAGACCAGGCTGAAGTAATCATGGAATCATAGAACAGTTGCTGTTTGAAAGATTGTCTAGTTTCAAGTCCTTCTACTAGCCCAATATGGTCAAAGACCCATCTGATGTGGACTTGAACACTTCCAGGGGTGGTGCATCCACAGCTGCTCTAGAAAACGACTGCTTCACCACACACAGAGTAATGAATTTCTTCCTAAAACCTAATCTAAATACACATTTTCATAGCATGAAAACTAGCTGAGGTCGACGCCCGTTGTTTTTTTCACTGACACTGGGCAGTAAGAGATGGGGATGGATGAGCCAGTTCTATATATAGAGCTCCAGGAGCCTGTGTTGAGGAGTCCATGCTGCCCTTCAGGAATTGTGATTGTCTCACTTCTTCAGCTACAATACGAGGTCTGGACTTTTACACATGCAGTTCTACCCTCCTTCTTTTAGCTCGCTTATAAATGTTTTGGGAAACGAATGTCTCTTCCAGAGTGTTGTGCACGAAAGTTCTTGGCATAGACACTAATACATATGGTGTCTCTGGACAGACTTGTTAGATACATATACAATATTACTTGAATTGATCTAAAGCTAATAGAGTAGCAGCAGAAACTCATGGTTTCTTTCGTGTAAACTCTGGCTTTTGTGCTATGCAGCCTTTTGGTGGTAACTCACTGAAATGATAATTCTTAGAATTAGACACTCAAAACAAAAGGCTTGTTTTTAAATAACCAAATCCAGCAATCGTAAAGAATGTAGCTTTTGAAAAAATGTCTCGTTTCCTTGAATCACATTTTCCTGCTAGTACTCAGCCCTATTATTAATGACAGATAGAAAAGGCTGTTACTTTTGTTAGTTGTAAACTTCTCTTTGTCAGAGCCCTTTCCACCATCTGTCATTGCATAACTGTGTGTTCCCAGGTTTGTGGCTGTAATGTGTTTTTGCTGTTTTGTGTACAGTACGTTACAAGTTATAAAAGCTTGAGTAAATAATTCATGTAAAAACCTTTGTAAATATTGTCAAACTGCGGAATAAATGATTTACTAAGAGGTCTCTTGGCTCAGTCTAGTAGCTTTATTACTGTAACTTGTTTTGTAAACAACCTCCTCCTCCCACCCTGTATTTTTTCCATCAAGTGTTTTTGTGTAAATTCTATTGCTAAGCTCTACTTAGATGCATTTCAATCACCATAAATAATGCAATATCAGTGCTTTAACCGCCTGGAGACTCCATTCAGACGTCAACAAAGGTATAGTTTGGGTGAGACCCTTAAGGGAACATATTTTCAATGCATGCAGAACAGTGTACTTCCTACTGTTTGCATAGCTGATTACATTTCCTGGAGATGGCTCCATCTCAGCTGGAAGATGGTTTCCTGGTACACCTCGGGTTTGCAGAGAGCTGGTACTGGTGCTTCAGTTCATGTCCTGTGGATATTCTACAAATTGTGTTGCGCAAATAGATTGGGACTTAGGGTTATGAGAGGTAGTCCTTAAAAACACCCAGGGTTGGTTTTTTTTCCCCTAGCTTTTTAATAAAGTGTTGTCTGAATGGTCAGAGGAAATGTAATCAGAAACATTTGTTGTAAATTAATAATATGACTTTGCTTTGATGTATTCATGAGCCCCTTGTTAGCTTCCTGAAAACACAACTGAAAATGAAATGTTCCTTCAGTAATAGTGGAATGAGAAAATATGTTACATCTGAGTTCTTATGAGCAGGCGTAATTGTGCTGCTACATGTGCTTACAGTGATCATGACACTTGAAGCTGTGGGTGACCCATGTCATCATATTGACTCAGAATTTGGGCTTAAGCTTGAACCACTAAGTCTCTGACTATCCATATTGGTTACATGCTGGTTTTTGTGCCAGCACCTCAACAGGGAGAAACAGGCATTTTGGAGAGAGTGTATCAAAGCAGACTTGTAATGCTGCAGGTAGGATAAACACTGGCTGTCTTGGGTGCCCTAGCTCTGCAGACTCAAACTGAGGAGAGCACGGCTGTTGGACGAGATGGACACAGCCAACTCATCTGCTCAAGGGAGAAATGATGTGCATTTTTCCTGCCCATGTACATGACACAGCTGTTGCAGAGTAACTGAAAGCATTACAATGGTGAGCAACTGGAGTATGTGAGAATAGTTTGAGTGACACCAGCAACTGATGGAGTCTTCAGGGAAACAGAGCAAACAGATTTTGATGGCCTTCTCAGTAAGCTGGTCCTCTTGGCGTGCCAACTTGTCTCATCACTGCTCAGTCCACTTCACTTGGCTCTTAAGTTCAGTGAAAATAGACTATTCATTATAAAGCTTAGAGAGCTCCTGTTTGTGTCTCTTGACCAGTTTTCTGTGCAGTAGTGCAATTCAGCACAAAAGAGCCCAGGACTTGTTCAAACAGATAAGCTCAACAACATACGTATTCAGACACACCTCTTATGGAAATGATGTTTTCAGAGTTAACTGCTTGGAAACGACTTTGTGCCTGACTGGTCTGATCAGCTTTCAATGGGAATTTACAGAGATTTCTAATTCTGAGAATGGTGAAAATAATTCATTAGCTTTATAACATTATTCCTAATATCAAAGCTATTAAAAATGATGAAGTACTGCTTTCTGATTATAAAGATGGAATTTTTAACCTGTTTTAAGAAAAGAGTTGGCCATTTTTTAGTGACTTATCTGGGTTCAGAGTCCAAGGAACGGAACAACCAAGCTTTCTCTGGCTTAAGAACTAAAAGTCAACTTCAGGAAAGAAATATTTTGGAGAACTTTGCAATGGATTTTGTGTATTTCTGTATGTCTGATGTAATGAGGAAACAGGTTCTTCCCTCTGTTTTTTAACCCTTATACAAAGATGACTGTGGTGTTCCAGTGATGATTGTGTGTGCTTGAGAAAGAAGCTGATAATGGCAACCTTTGATCACGTTCAGCTGAGGAAAGAAGAAATAATGGTTAGCCCTCTTTGAGTTATTATGAGTAGTTTCCATAAAAGTTAAGTAAATGAAGTCTGAGACTCAATTAAACAGCATCTTGTCTGTCTTCTTGTGTGCCCAGGACAATACATTGTTTGCTGTGAATAGGCCACCCGAGGGCTGGTCATGTGTATTGGTAGAAATCATAGTTTTGTCAGACAAAGCAAGAGACATAATTGTAACTTCTTTATATTAAAAAAACTATTTTAAATTTTATTGTGTTTTTCCAATTAGAAATGCATTAAATATTGCTGTTAGAAGCTTAAAAGCAAGAAAACAGTGAACAGCCAGAGAATTTGTTCTGTAGAAAACTCATCCTGAGTCGGCTCAGTAGCACCAATAGCAACAGGGATTCCTACCTCCTTGGTCCACATCCCTCTAGTGTGTTTTTTTTTTTTTTTNGAGGTTGAGGGGAAGGGAGGTTGATACCTCTTTTTTTTTTATAGAGAACGACATCCTGAAAGTTACACAGTCATAGATGGGAACGTACAATAAAAAAATTACTTTTGAAGATGTACATGATTGCACTCTGAAATACACAATGCCTAACCATGTGCATTATTTGTGTTATGAAATCTATATTCCTGGGATATATTAAGTCTAGTTAGCATAATGTTAAATACCTGTGAAATATAATAAATGGATGCTGATTGAGAAGGGAATATATGCTGTCTGTAGGAAGTTGATAGGATCCTGCACAGTGTAGAGTGGGAAGAAAAAAGTCTCTTTGAAAGATCACTTTGTAGCCTCAATAAGCCTAAATATAAGCCCCCTTGAAATTTCCTCTTCTATTTATAGTGTACATGCACAGTTACCAAGTGTTTTCATATAAAAAATTATTGTAATCCAAGTATTTGTTTTGGGTGATTTGTTTAAGACTTGTGTTTACATTTCATGTTATTCACTTTAGAGCCTGGTCTGCTTCTGGAGGTGCTATTCCTGTTAAAGTTTTATGTGATCTACAGATTAGAACTTGGAGACTGATCTTTGTTCTGTAGTGCTCTGTGATACTCTGACCTTCTGTGAAACTTGATCTTACTGTGGAGTTGCTTTGTGTGTTGCCACCTTGATGCTGCTGCTTCCTGTGGTCGTCTTCTGCTCTTAGACATCTCTAGAGACTGGAGAGGGAATGTTTTAAATGATACCTTGGTTTGCTGGCTCTTTCATGTACTCCTTGGCTGATGGTCTTGCCAAAATCACCTTTGCTTCACTGTGTTGATTGCTAGGACTAACTGTAGGTCCCTGAAGGAAAGGGATTTGCAAGCACCTGTGCAATTCTGTTGACATCAGGACATATAACCCTTCTTAGTCCAATGACCTAGGTATCCTGTGATTTGACTGAAATGCTTTTTATATCTCTTTATATCTGTGAAATAGAAATTAATTCTGTATGAACTAGGAGAGAGAGCTCTTTCTGCACTTCTGTTGCGATTGTTTACAGGTAAATCTATTGGCTTCTGCAGCATGCCTAGAACTGCTGCTCCCCTGAGAAGAGAAATATAGGCAAAACTCCATCACTCCGGATAAAAGATAAACTCTGTGCTTACCAACTATGCAGATTCAGACATTGCTTCATTTGGACACAATTCTTGCTTCTAAAGGGTTATATTTATCACTAAGTCCTGTAATACTATCTCGTTTTGGACTTCATTGCATTTCCTCTCAAACTGCTTCATTTTGATATTATTATAACATCTAAAGTCTCAGGCAGGGTCCAGCAACTCATCCTGAGAAGGGCAGTACACAGAACAACAAACATTCCCTAATCCCAAGCATTTACAGTCCATGTATTAGAAAAGAGGTGATTGATAAATAAAGACCAAGAAAACATAGGGGAAAAAAATCTTCACACTGTGTTACTGATGTACCATAACTACTGTCTGGGACTAGAATTTTAGCATGCATTACAGCAATTCAAGTTTTAGTAATACACTATTGCTATTATTTCTTTTTTTCTTATTATGGTTTTTCTGGATTTAAACTAATGTGTGATTGGCAATTAAAATCTTCATGTTTAAGGTGATGGACTGTATTATTTTTTGTCTGAGCAGTGAAGGAGGATGTGGAAATTTATAGAAATACAGGGCTAATATGTGTCTTTATTTCATTTTCCAAATATTTATCTGGATCAAATAGAACCCTTATGTTTGAGTGGGTGGCTATATCAGAAAGGAATTGTAAATGAGCTGATTATAGTAAAGAGAAATTGTAAGTGAGCTGATGGCAGAAGAGTATCTTGGCGAGTTAAATCCTCTGGGCAAAACTTGCTGCCACAAGCACCTTTATCTCCTCCCCTGCACTGGGGAGCAAGATTGCAGTGACACAAACCTGTGGCAGACACCTTCAGCATCAAACTTACAGAAGCTTAACGAAATATAAAGACAATCTAGAGCATCTATAGGGTGTGCAGTATCAGCTGGTACTGTCAATGGACTGTAGCAGAAAGTCAAAGCTGTTTCCCTCACATTTCTTCCCCCATTTGGATACCTAGAATAAAAGAGCTGGTAGAAATCGAACATCCTTCACTATGCCTGTAAGTTGCTACAAGAAACCATTTACAACGGGGACGTGTTTTCAAGAACTAGGTATATACATCAAAAAATATGAAAAGGAGTGTATATAATAGTTGGCATTTTGAAACCTCAGTGACTCACTGTTTCTTTCCTAAGACAAAGTCGCTGGAGCCACCTTCTGTGGCTGCCTGAAAGGCACACCTCTGTAGGTCCCACCTGCTGCTCCTCACTTAGCACTTGATATAAATCTCCCCTCTTTCTGCTCTCTCCACCGTGAGCCAAGAAACATCCTTCTGTCACTGCTGGTTCCGTGTGCCAGGTGGATGGACACTGCAGGAGGTTTTCATCATGCTGCTTATCAGCTACTTCTACTTCATGACACAAATATCTTCTCACTGTCAACTCTCTTGGGAGAAATTACCTTTAATTATTTCATTCTGTGTAGGTTATCCAGGTGCACTCTTCAGCAGCAGTGCTATCACATTTATTTCCTGAGCAGCAGTAATCATTATTGAAAAGAAAAATAAAAAACAGATTGAAAGCCCATATTTAGACCCAGTTTCCTACTCTTTTAGGCAGAGGGATGGTGGCTTAACACTGTTTTCTTTACCAGATTGTTTGTCACACGGAGTTCTGGAGAAGAGCATCTTGTCCCATGGAGGAGCTGAAGAGGTTTCTAGTGCTGATGGATTTGCTCTGGCACCTGATGTATTGTGCCAGCAGTCATCTCGTCAGGGGCATGTGGACGTCACTGTCACCATAGAGACAACAAGAAGGATTTGGTTTCAAAAGGTGAAGAGAAGCTGGAAATTAGGAAGGTAAGGCTGGATCTGTCTCTCATCTCGTGAGGAATTTTAAAATGGTGCTATATTTAAAAGGATGCCACAGTAGAAGAATGCTCTACTGCATATTTATACACATATGTAGATACGTGCATCTAAATATTCTTACCTAGGGTTATATTTACATGAACTCATTTGAATAGACTTGAGTGCAAAGGAGTGCAATGCAGGTTTTTAAAGAGCCTGCTAGTGTTCTGCTTGTGCTCCTCCAACTAATTTTTCTTTTACAGTGGTGTAAAAAACTCTTTAAGTTCTGTTTAAATTTTATTTTAAGAAGTCATAAAATATTTACTACCTCAAGATTTTCTGTTTTGCATGGGGTCTGAGTGAGCTGTCTTGTAAATGGATGCTATTCACTTCTGCCTCTCTTTATGATCTTCGGTTGTGCTCTAGCAATGATACGGATGTAAAGGAGTGGTGAGTGTTGACAGGCAAGGTAGGGATCAGCCATGTGTCATTGCTTAACCACATGACACTTTTAAAGCCTGGGCCTATACTGGTCCAGGACAGCTTGCAGATCTATCTCTGCCCACTCTTGTATCAGCAGATAAAATTACCCCTCTTGAGGGCTTATCCCATCACTTGCAGATATAACCTCAGTGACGCATGGGTTTGTTTAAAGTTCAGTTTGCATGCTTATAATCTCCAGCAGGGTGTTGACCCCAAAAGGATGTTCTCATACCCCAAGAACAAAAGATAACTTCACAGGTATGGCTCTGGTGGGAGTGATGGCAAGGAGTCCATCAAGCAGAGCAACAGATGAACTGTTGAGTAACGCCATATAAGCTTTACTGCAGAGAGAGTGGTAGAAGGGCTTGTGGGGACTGGTAAAAGACCTTGTCTGCAATGCCAGGTAGTGCTGGATGTCACTGGAGAGGATGGGACTGGTTGCATGCTTCTGATCTTGGGCCAGGGATGCTCAGCAGAGCCATTGAGCTCCTCTTGTCTCTGCCCAGTCCACCACAGCTCCAGCAGGAGCACAGCAGGTTTTAACAATGACACACTTCTCTTGACGGCTGGAGGAAATCTGGTATGCAAGCCAAATCTATTGGCTTTGTATCAGCTCTGGGGTATCTTTTCTGGTTTGGGAATTCTTTGCTGGGGAGGTACCACTCCTGTTTGGAGCAGAGCTCAGATCTTGGCCCCCGGGGCTGTCCACTCTGGGAGATGGGTTTGGCAAGAATAAGAATTTTTTGCTATTTTTAAGTCTCTTTGATTTTATAAATATCTGAGTGACAAGTAAATTTTTGGTTTTCACTCTATGGCTGAATTTTCTGCAGGGATGTTTGCATGTGTACGTAATTCCATTTGTATTTATTATTCCTACTGCTGTCGTCACTGACACGATTTCTGCAAACAAAACAAAAGGCAGCTCCCTTTGCAGTCAGCTTATGGTCCAACTGCTGCACAAAGACAGTGGAAGGCCTGGGGGGCACAAGGAATCCTTGAGATAACGTTGCTTGGGCTTCTGTTGTCAGACCTCTACAAACCATGACAATATATGCAGGTTTCATGCTAATAAGAGACAGCTAGGGTGTATGTAAAGAGCTGAACTGTCTATTTACATGCAGCTGGGGTTTGCATTTTTGGGGATACCATTGTTGGGACATGCAGCTGGCTGACTGACCTGTGTAACAAACTGCATTTTTAACTGATTTTATCTGATGACTACTGCAGCGTCTTGTCTACCCAGATTTTACTCATTCACCTTGACTCCTACTTTAGGAACCTTCTGACCAAATTGATCTTTGGTATCAATGTGGAAATCTATGCTGGTGAACTTTCAGGTTTGACTCACTTTCTGGAATCACCCTGTGTCTCAGTTATGGTACACTTGTGTCATTAATCATTTGGTCATGATTTTTAGGGAGCACAGAAGCTGTCATTATGTTAGATGCGGAGTTCATCCAGTTCAGCTACCTGTCTCCTGTGGTAGTGGTCTCCAGCTGTTTTAGAGAAAAAGAAAAGAAATCTTGCATTAGGCAAGAAGGACATAATCTGGTTTTCTCTCTAATCTCAGATAAAACCTTTTCTTTCTTCTATAGACAAACCATTATCTGAGAACTTGATTATCAATTAATATTATTACAAAGCCAGATGTTGAGAGGAGTTGAATACCAGCATTATCTAGGGAATCTGATCTGAAAGATTTTATTGATGCAGAAACCACTGTCACTGAGTGACAGCAAAAGCAGGAGGACTGGACATAAAGATGGGCTTGACGTCCAACCTAGAGCCCTGACCTTGGCGCATTCAATCAGTTGCTCCTCAATTAGAGGGAATAATTAGCCACTCATCTGATCACCCATCCCCTACAATCTGCTCTTGCCACAGCATGTATACGCTTTATCTGCTGACGGGAGAATTGGAAACAATACCTGTTCTAATAAGCGACACATTTTTTCCCCACTCTTGTTAGTGGTGTGGGTAATATAATTCCTCTGCTATGTATATTACCTCTCAAATAATGTTTCTCACTTGACAGCATGTGTGAGTAGTCAAGACCTTCATCTGGAAATTATTTAGAAACAGCATATTTTTTTCTTCCTCCTTACAGGAGGAATATTTACATGTACCAAGTTTATGCCATAGTCTTATGAGATGGTACAAGAAGTAAAGCAACAGCAACTATCTTACTTGTGTTGTTATTCTGTGATCTTGTCACTTCTCCATAAGACTTCCTGAGGTATTCTTTGGCTCAGATTGTTAAAATTCACTGTAGTCATGTTTCTGCTTTGAGGATGAGGGAATACTTTTTTGCCATCATGCCACTGGCTTTGCTGGCATGTAGTTAATTTATGAATTTGTGTTGAAAAGGTAAGCAAGAGACAATGTGATACTGATGCTGGGCATAATTTCAGAATATAGAGATGTTTACTCACTGTCAACATCTAAGGTGATCGTAGTGATTATTGCCGAAATTAGATATCGCTTTCTTTCTGCACACTTCCATACACTAGGTTAGGAGCTTGGATTTTTCCAACTGTCTCTGAGTTCAACCCTTCAAGTGTCATTTAAGATACTTACAAGCCTATTTATTTTCACTTATGCTCATTCCATAAGAGGATGAAATAGGCAAAATAACTCTTCTGAGTGCATGGTGTTATCATGAGGGTATACAATCTTTTTTACATGAATCAGTGGACTTTGAGACGTGTTTCCAAGTGTTTCTAAATCCCGCTGTGTGTTGGCCTTTCTCTCAGGTTGGGCTCCAGCCAGCAAGGATAAATTTGCAAGCAATCCAGCTAGGATTTTTCCATGTGATAAAAGGAAAATGATGAGGAACTCAAAGCAGAACAGATGACTCAGTGCCTCTGGTGCTGAGTTAGACCTATCACTCTACCCATTGCAGAGGCACGCAGTCCACACCCAATTTCATCCTCTGCCCACACACAAATGTGTCATCTATCTGTGCATGACTGGAGTGCTCATATCAGACACATTTACCTGCCAAAATTGTGGGAACAGTCTTAATAGGTTATTATCTGTTTCCAATTCTTCAAGTATTTCTCTGTTCTCCAATCATTCTGTCCCCTCTTTGGATTTGTTACGTTCCCTAGGGGGTTCACTTGTAGGTCTGTAGGGGAGAACTGTATTTGAAGACCCATTTGTGAGTTGTGTCAATCTAAGGAAAACTAGTGGGAGGGATCCAGTGAGCTAGAATAGAAATGGATCACTTTGCTTATTTTAGATGTAAATATTTTCTCTTAATGCCAAGTATTCCCTGAAAAGATTATTTTGGAATAGTGGGATTGATAAAGGCATATCCTCTTTTTTTCCATGAATAGCAGAGCATTAAAACATGGCTGTATCTGACATTGAGATGCAAGTCATGCTAGAATCAGTTCAGTTCTATGAAATTCATTCATCTTCACTGCACTGTATAGGAAAGGCTGTGATATCATCCAACTGGTAGGAAAAAGGGACTTTCTAAGCTAAAAGTGTATGAACAAGTTTATCTTATGGTTTTATATTAAATTTGCAAAAATATAAGAGATGTAGCCTTTCATGGCCTTGGTCAGAACTTTAGCACGTGCTTGTGTGTATCTCTGAGATTAGGAACTCTAAGCAAGGTTCTCTGGTTTTGTGGTTTGTTTTTTTTTTTTTTCTTTTTCTTCTTTTTTCCTCTTAAAGTGTAAAGCCTAAAGCCATCTTTCAGAGAACAGGACATCCAGAGTTTCCTTAGGTAAAGTATAATGAGAGTTTGCCTCAAAGCAAAGGTGGAAGCTTAGGCATGGTTCTTGAGAGGGTAGTTTCTAAGCTACTCTCACTGGAAGGGAAAGAAGAGATGTGATCTCCCATTTGAGAGGAGTTGCTCTAGTTGCTGCTGATAGACCAGTTTCTTTCTAATGCTAAACATCCTGGAGCTGAAGGAAAGAGATTTTTTTTTCTATGGAGCTGGGAGAAGAAGGGAATAAAACAGAGGGAAAATCAGTTTCCCTATTCTCCTTTACCCTTCAGAGGACTAGGGGATCAATGCCTTCTGAGGAAGGGATACACGGAGGCAATGTTTAGACCAATTACATTTCTCCTGGTTCACTTTCCTTTGTCTGCCAGTCCCAAGAATTCCCAAAAGTAAACTGAAACCAGAAGATTTCAAAGTCCTACTTCTGAACCGAGTCATAGGTGAGTCACATCCTGCCTTACCTGACATTGCACAAATGATCCAGAGAAAATGGTGTGATGTGACTCCTCTGTGGTAATTTAAATGAGAAGGATGGTTGGTGGCATGCATTTCTCAACATGCGGTACTGCAAAACACTTTTTTTTTTTGAGAACTGCCAGAAAAGGTTGAGGCAGAACAAAGGAGGCACTGGCATTAATCTGGGATAATCATGGACAAGAGGTGGCAGGAGGATCTGAGAAGATTTGAGTCTTCTAACGTGTGACAGTTTTTACTGGAAAGCCAGGAGTACAGGTTTGACTAGTTCCCAAATGAGTCAATTTTTTTGGCTAGTATTTAAGAAACAACTTATATTATTAATGGCAGCAATACAAAGGGAAGAGAAAGATCTTTATCATTCATTTTCACTTTGGCTTTAGTTAACTTTTATATATAAAAATATTTAAATATAACTGTGTAAACACATCACACTGTGTGGTTAGTCTTCGAGATGAAATACTGCTACATAGGAACAGGAACAAGTAAGAGTGAATCAAGTAACAAGTGACATTCCTCAGGGATTGAGTGTTGGGACCTGCACTGTTAAACATTTTTGTCAGTGACATGGACAGTGGGATTTGAGGGCAAATTTGCCAATGACGTTAAACTGTGTAGTATGAGTGACATGCTGGAGGGAAGGGATGCCATACAGAGGGACTTTGATTTGGGAAGCTTGACAGATGGCTCTGTTCAACAAGGCCGAGTACAAGGTCCTGCGCCTGTGTCAGGACAATCCCAAGCGCGAACACAGGATGGGTGGAGAAAGAATTGGGAGCAGGCCTGAGGAGAAGGACTTAGGGGTGTTGTGGGCAAAAAGCTCAACATGACCCAACAATATGTTTTCTCAGTCCTGAACACCAACAGTATCCTAGGCTGAATCAAAAGAAGTGTGGCCAGAAGGTCAAGGGAGGTGACTCTGCCCCTCTGCTCTGCTCTCATGACACTCGACCTGATTACTGTGTCCCGTTATGGGCCTCCCAGTATAAGAAGGAACCTGTTGGAGTGAGTCCAGATGAGAGCCACAAAGATGACCAGAGGGCTCGAGCACCTTTCCTGTGAAGTCAGGCTGAGAGAGTTGCTGTTATTCAGCCTGGGGAAAAGAAGGCTCCAGAGAGGCCTTAGAACAGCCTCCCAGTTCCTGAGGAGCCCCACAAGGGAATTAGAGGGACTTTATAAAAAGGATTGTAGTGACATGACAAGAGGTAGCAGCTTTAAACTGAAAGAAGTTGAGTTTAGGTTAGATATTGGAAATAAATTCTTTACTATGAGTGTGGTGAGGCACTGGAACAGGTTGCAAGAGCAGCTGTGGGTGCCCACCCCTGAGAGTGTTCAAGGCCAGGTTGGATGGGGCTTTGAGCAACCTATCTAGTGGAAGGTGTCCTTGCCCGTTGCAGGGGATTTGGAACTACAGGATCTTTAAGGTCCCTTCCAACACAAACCATTCTATAATCTTTTAAAATGCAAACAGAGGTTTAACTCAATACACTATTGTGGTTTTGAATGTGGTACTATCACTACCAGCAGCTTGTGATGTCTTGGGCTTGAAGTACACTCTGTTCTTGAATGTAACAATTGCTGTGAGAAATTGCATTAAAAAAAATAAATCAAAAGGTTTTCCTGAGATATCAGTGACCTATCCTCTATGAGTATGGGATGATTAATGCAGTGAAAATTGTGGATAACAGCCTATGGAGGCTGAAGATCTGATGCAAGATCCCTTTTAACTTCCCCTGTTTTCCCTCCTGTCACCTGCAAGTGTTTCATGTAAGAACAGGTAAATTTACTGCGGGTACAAAGACCTCTGATTTGGTTTCATATGGCCTCCTTCTTTATATCCATGATCACGTAACATGTTTCACACCCAAACATGATTTCTCAATTTCCTTCACTGCCCCTCTCAAATATCCTTATATTACATAAAGCAGCTGCTTATGTTTAGTAACTTTCTGCACCTGTAGTGCTGTTAGTCTAGGACACTGAAGTAGACTTTCCTCACCTGAGCATGTTCAGATACAAACAGTGCCCCTGGGCTCAATGTTGGAAAGTATTCAGTGTATTCAGTATGTTCTGTAGCACGATTTGCAGGTGGTGTGAAGGAAGCTGCTCTCGAGGCATCTCGTCAGTGTCAAGGCTGCACATTTGTGGTCCAAGCTGAAGCAAATTTTGACGCCCTTATATGAAACCAGCTTATTCCTGTTGCCTGTGTGCCAAACAGAGCTGTTCTTTAGTTGATGAATAGGGTATGAAGTGTAAACTTCACATCAAGACACACGTAATTACCTTGCATGTTTTGGGAGAAGGGGGATTGGGTGTCCATGATCAGCTTGCATACAGATGGCAGTTAATAGGTTGAGGTTCTTTTTGAAGGACGCCAGACAGGCTCACTCTTCATTGTAACTGAAGCAAGGGTTTTATCTTGCTGAAATTCTTCAGGTTACTTCCCTTCTCACCACAAATTTAATTTCTAAAAATGCTTTTCCCCCAGCACAGGAAACCAATGACCCCTGTAGCTGTGCTCAGGTGCAGTGATGTCTGTGTGTAGGACTACTCAGCTACTATGCCAGGCCAATTGTGATGGGGCAGAGTTTTCCTTTTCTTCCCTTCATCTTTTCCTGCACTGTCAAAGCAGGTTCCCCTCCAGGGAATGCCTTTGGTGCAAAGGCGCATTCCCAGTGGCTATTGCAAAATCTAGTCTCCGATTTAGGCATGACAGACTCTAAGGGTTTGAAACAGGCTCTCCAGTCTGTGTAGCTTGCCCCAGACTTTCCCAAATTGCATGTCCATGCTATCCATCAGTCTTAGCAGTTAAGCTTGGAGACATGTCTAAGATTGCACAGTGAACCAGAATCAAAGCCAAGAAGCGAATTTTGTCCATGTAGAATATCTTGAAACATAACTTCCTGTGGTTTTTCTTCCTGGGAGAGGGAGGGGTGAAAAAACAAAATGTTAGTGCTTCTAACAAACTGAGTGTCTGCATATGCTTTGTTGTGGGATACACGGGGTAGTGCATCCGGATCCATCTTTTTGTGAACCCATCTTTGAACTCATTATTAAAGACTACAAAGTGATTATAACTCTCTAAAGAGTACAAAACAGCTCTTTTGAAAATTATTATATCCATTGCTTTTGCTGATGGGATGACCAAGAAGACTCTTGATTCTGATCTGTCCAGTTGTTTTTCTGTACTGTTGTTGCAAATGTCTGATGGAAAAAAGGAGTTAAAAGGAGTGAAGTGTCATTATTAGCTTCATAAAACCACCACCTTAATGACTTGACATAATTTCCTTCCATGCAAAAGTATGGACTTCAGAATCTCTAGCCAAATACTTTAGATAAGTCTGGTTTATTGGCATTAAGCAGTATATTTAGGACAGGATAAAGTGCTAGGAAATTTATAGTGTGCTACTGAGGGCCAGTACTAGTATGATATTTATTGAATTTCAGAAAAATTGTCATGGTTTAGTATAAGGGAAATAAATAAACCCTCAAAGTTAAAGGCAAACTTTAATGCCTAGTTTTCCTTATGTGCTGGTTTTGGCCAGGGTAGAGTTAATTTTCTTCACAGTAGTATAAGGCTATGTTTTGTATATGTGCTGAACGCATGATGATTTAGGATTTTATGGGGATTATTTTGTTATTGCTGAAAGGTGTTTACACAGAGACAAAGCCTTTTCTGCTTTTTGTACTGCCACGTTGACAAGGAGACTGGGGATGAATGGGAAGTTGGGAGGAGACAGGACATCTGGCTCCAACTGACCGAAGGGATATTCCATACCATGTGACATCATATTCAGTATGTGAAGTTGGGGGCAAGAACGAAGAAGGAGGGGACATTTGGAGTGATGTTGTTTGTCTTCCCAAATAAATATTACATGTGATGGGTCCTGCTGTCCTGGTTATGGCTGTACACCAGCCTGCCCACGGGAAGCAGTGAATTCCTTGTTTTGCTTTGCTTGCATGCACAGCTTTTACTTTCCCTATTAAACTTTCTTTATATCAACCCATGATTTTTCTAGCTTTTACTCTCCCTGATTCTTCTGGTGGAGAAGTGAGTGAGCAGCCATGTGGAACTTGGTTGATAGCTGGGGTTAACCCATAACACCTTATTATTAATGTAAGATGACATTCATAATCTGTTCATTTGATGCAATTCAGTGGCTGAAGGAATTGTGTTTGGTCAGCTAGTTAGAGGATGAGGTCCATGTTAAATGCAGCCCATAGTCCTGCAGTTATGCTACTGCAGAGGACCATTAGGATCTCACTGAGTCCTACTGTATTTTGCTTGAGGTGTGGCTGACACACACATGGCTAACTGCAGCCTAAATTCCTGTGATTATCTTTGTTTTGTTTTCTGTGGTCTTGATTAACTGAAACACCCAATAACCAGTTGCAAGAATGCATGTGAAAGATCCATCAGCTTCACTCATTTGAAAGATGAAGATATTTCCTAATCCAAATCTCCACTGCTTTGAAATCATCTCTGAAACCTCTTGAAACAAAAGATTTTATGTTCTTAATTTAGATATTAAGAAAAAGGGGTAGGGGGGAGAAGAGGCAGGAAGGGGAGCAAAAAAAGGGAAAAAACAAGGGAAAATAAAGGGATTTTTCTTTTAGGTATCCATTATGAATCTTAATAAAAAAGAATGCAGACCCATTGCTTTTTCAGCTTAAAGGTTGCCTTCACCAAAGTGTAAAGTGTTAAAAGTAACTACCCAAAGGCTTAAACTTAACACATGGGCATATTGATAACTTCAAACTGAAATGTCATTTCTTTGTGAGACGTGAGTCAAAAATGAAGAATTAATACACCCATTCTGAGACAAAGAGCCTCTTGCAATACAGTCTCCACTTACAACATGCAAAGTCTTAAGTAGGAAGAGCACATCAATGAGCCAAGGCCTGAAAAGGGCATTTTAAGAGCTATGTTTTGCATTTTGCTACTACTACTTTTCTGTGAGGTCTCAAGTACAGAGGAAGAACATGGGTTTGGGTCAAATGGAATGAAATAGAAGATCTGCTGAAGATTTCTTTCAAGCTCTGGTGTGATGAGGTATGGTGGAACTGTACAGAGTCACCCACTCATTTACATGTAGATCAGGGCTTTCAACAATATTCTGAAGTCTAAGAGAGAGACTAAATTGTCAAGAGTTTGACATGACTGTAGGCAAATTCTCATTTAGTTATGATGTTAATAGTTTAGGAGGGGAATTGGCTTTAAAGGGAAAGAAGTAAACCAGAGATGTTTAGTTTTATATTTTCAGCTATCATGAGAAAAACTCACAAGAAAATGTCACCTAAAATAAACATGCTATGTAAGTAATTCTTGTCAATCATTATCTAACCTGAGACACATCTCTGTGTTAGTATTTGTACTTCACAAAAGTAATTTATACAGTTTCTATGGATTTCCCGAGGTTTCTGGTTCTCCCTACATTTTGGATGAGACTTGTGCGGTGTTGACAGCATGCTCTAATGTTTTCCAAACCCAATAGTACTCCTCGTATTGAGTCCAGTAGGCTCGATGCCTTATTTGATTCCTGCACAGCACCATGTAGGCTGTGGTGTGACCATCTGAAGTGACAAAATCAGTCTGATCTAAGAAGTTGCTATGACCTCCATTGTGGGTAGGTAGTAAATCAGGACGACACAGGTTTCACTTGAAACAAAAGCAGTAGCAAGTAGCCACTGGTAAGAATTTTTCATCTGCCAATTATAATTTTTTTGATTCTGTTAAAAAGCTAACCTCGATCAGTAAGTGAACAGGAACGAATTAGGATAACACAAAAGTGTATATGATCTATGTTATAGCAGCACCCTATTTAACTCTGTATTAAGTCTGCTGTTAACATTTGCATGTTAGGGTAGAAAAGAATCATGTTGAAATTTCAGGTGGAAAAGAGCTTAGTATTTGAGGTATGTTATGTCCACTTTAATGCTTTTAGTTTTTAGAATGCGACTGCTTGGCAAGTAAATATCTGAAACTACTTTCATCTTCACCAAGTGAGAAATAGTTCTCTCAAATCAGTGAAATTATATAAACCTGAAACCACTGAAAGGGTGTTGGAATGAGCTCCTGATGTCCTTAATTTGGTATTTGAGGAAAAAAGGGAGGAAGGAAGGATGAGGGACCAGAAAAATGAGGTGCAATCATGTCTTTTTAGTTCTGTAGAAATTTTCACACATTTTCTTACTACAAATTTTCTCATCTGGAAGCGAGTTTATACATTGGTCTGCTGCATTCAATGAAGTAATTCATGCAAACATAAAGTGTGTGCATAAATGTTTTTCAAGACTGAGACCTATAAATTACAGACTTCCTTCTCATTTAATGTCTTTGACTTAATATGTGATATGTTTTTAAATTCTAACAATTGTTCAAACCAAATCCTAACTAGGAAATCAATGAACCTGTAAACTGTAGTGTCTTAAATGAGTAAATGACATGCTTTGAAACCTTTTCTTAAGTAGCAAAAAAATTGTATTGGAAGATATTTTTGGATTGGGCATGACCTAAGCTAGCAAAAGTCAAGAAATCCAAATGTCACTTGTTCTAATGTAACAAGTGATGCTCAGAAAACATCTTCTTCTGGGTCAGCATACCTACTTCTCAAATAAAAGTATCTCTTCCAAGATGGGCTATCAAAATGTTTTTATGCTACTAAAGCTTCAAAAATCTTCCCTGATTTGTAAACCTTTTGATTACCCTGCGTGGAAAGGCATATTCACTGCTTTTCAACTTCCAGATGGTCCCAATCCAAAACTGAACAACTAGCTGTAGGTCAGCAAGTTGTACCTGAGTGGCTGAGAAAGCAAGAGGCCTGACCCACTCTTCTTCAAGGCAGTGGACAGATGAGAAGACATACTGTGTGTGGGCTTCCTCTCTGGAGACAGGCTGGACTGCTGGACTTTGGTAGTATGTCTTCTATCTGTTCTAGATCCTCAAGTCTTTGCTGCATGCTAGCTCAGTGAAGTTTTGTTTGTTTGTTTGTTTTTGTTTTTGTTTTTGTTTTTGTTTTTGTTTTTGTTTTTGTTTTTGTTTTTGTTTTTGTTTTAGTTAGCTATACCTATTGCAATAGGGAATTGGTAGTAGATTCTCTTCTAGGTCTCATGATGTCAATCAGTGCAGTATTTTGCTTTGTTTTGCTTGTGGAGGATCATAAATATTTTTAGATTCATAGTTTATGGGGTTGACAGTAAACTTTAATGTCATTCTGGGGGTCTAGTTTCAACATATGTTTTCTCTGATGGGAAAGCTCACTTAAGGATAATCTTTTTCCTTGATGGAGTTTACTGTGCTCTGGTTGTGGTGGCACAGCTATGTGGTTCAAGGTAAATAATAAAAAAGGAAAGTGTTTTGAGGACAGGTATTTTTAACCTGGCTTAGATCTACAGTAATATCAGCCCAATGAGACTGCAGTGAGCTGCAGCCCAGGGACAGGAGTGAATGTCTGGAGAGAAGAAGGGGCAGAGAGCAGAAACTTATTAAGCTGTTGCATCACCAAGGATTGCTGCTGACTCTTCTACTCTATCAGAGGAAGTCATGCAGAGGGCATCTCAGTTTTACAGCTATTCCATTGGTTAGAAACTGTGCTGTTTATTCCAAGATGCAGGCGTTTGGAAGAAGTCATGTTTGTCTATTTTCTTGCTCAATGTCCTTAGGTAGCTGTGTTTTAAATGTAATAAATGAAACATAGTTAGCATATATTTCAAAGGGAGATTTGACCCAAGAATTCAAATCTTGGAGTCAGAATTACAATTGCTGATTTTCTGGCTGGAACAAAGAAACTTTTCACCTACCCATGCTGGCTGGGGGATACCCAAGTTTAAACATGCCAGACACAGTTTTCCTGCTATTATTGATTGAAAACTAATGGAAACCACTAGAGACTTCAGACTGTGTGTGTCTGTCTTATCAGCTAACTAAATCTTAAAAAACAAGATTCAACTCTGTTTGCTTATTAGTCAAAATATATTTTTATACACTGCCATTTCTAATTAGTAGTATGCAAGCAGCACTAAGTCTGTGTCTATTTTGTGTCACTTTCTCAGTTATAGATGTCATTGCCTCAGTTTCCCTTCATTTGTACTTTGTGGTTATGCCTCATTAAAAAGTGCCTGACAGAGGAATGCACTCACTGGGTTGAATATATTGGTATATATGTATAGTCAGGTGGCATAGAGAGTGATGTAAGGAGGAGTAATGTGAATGTTTGAACAAGTAGCCTATGTTGTTTCATGCTGACACATATATGACACTAATCCAGAAACTCATGCCAGAGGCAAGTGAAATATGTTTTGAACCACTAGAGGTATTCCTTCTGGGACTGCTCATACCACATGATATCTGTCTCTTTGACTGAAAGAAAACTCTGCTGATAGCAACAGTATTGATATCTGAAGTGGTATATAGGTAACAAGCGCATCTTTTAGGAGATGTATTTCCCTGTATTTTCCAGTGTATTCTTGCTTATGTTCTTGCTTAGTTCAGAGAGAAGACCCTTTAATATTACACTTTTATACATATAGTTGAAGTTTTGATCTGTGGCTAACAAACAACGAAACTGAATTTTTCCTCGTACCGATCCCTGCTATTTGCAGGGAAACTTTGTCAGAAAACAATGCTCCAATAATTGTAAGCTGATTTCCTAAACTGTTTTCCTAATTTCTGATTATTTTACTTTTCATTGTAGTAGTAGTGGAAACCAGAAAATGTATAGTAGAAGTTCATAAGGAAGTGCTAAATCTATAGCTAATGTCAAATGACGTCATAAAATTAACTACTTGGTGCCTGAAAATAAATTAGAGAGGAAACTCTGAAACACTTTTGTAAAGAAATTTGGGCTGTTGACAGAAATGTTTACTGATGGTAAATATTTTCTACTTAGATTTTTTTATTTACCTTTGCATGTGATGTCTCCTTAGATTTTATGATGTTTTTGCACAAGTAAAAACCAGTGTTGGCTACCTGGTATTTATGAGAGAGTCCAAAGGGAATTACAAATAGGTTGTTAGGGTTATCATTTACTCTGTGGTTTCTGTCGATATTATAGCACAGAGATCCCAGAGCACTGCTTCTTAGCATGTGATAAATTGTATACCAGGTGAAGGTGAGAAAGGAGTGAGGGCAGCCACCATGATGACAAACTGCTGCTTTGCTACTCCTGCTATGAACCTGGTATTTCTCTGCTCGCAATCACCAACACCTTAGCTATGCCCAGCATTGCTTTCCTTGGCCATTGATAATATACCTGTGCATTTGGGTATACTTTAAGGAGATGCTGGGTACGTGGCTAAAAACAGGACATTTTTTTCCTTCTGCATGCCAGCATGGTGAAAACTACATTTTATGGCTATATTTGCAAGTCCTCTATTGTGTACTGGCTCTTCATGCAGTCCAAAGTGATTTCTAGTAGCTGATACAGCAGAAAATATCAATTACTGTGAGAAAGATGTACTTCAGCATGCTCCAGTGGAGAGGTGTGTTGTTTGATCTCTCCCATCTGTGGGACTGGTGATGGGAGCCTGTTAATGGAGTTGTAGTGGTAGAAGAGTTATTTCTGTGCATATCTTCAATTCCTCCACTTTTTCATTAAAAACAAATTACTCTCACTATAGAAAGTTATCAATATATCTTGTGTATTTAATTTAGCACCTTTAGTTTTTTTTGTAGAAAAGAAACATAATTGGGTGAAAATTAAAAAAAAAAACAAATGGTGAAAGTATCCAGTTTAAGAAATTTTAAGTAGTTGTTTTACTTCGCCATTTTACTAAAAATGTACTTAAAAATAACTGACGTCCATCCCAAATCATGCAAAACACATCAATTGAGCATAGGAGAAAGTATCTTGTGGGATCTCAAATACTTTTTACGTTGTGTTTTGATTGTTTGAAAAATCATGGACTCTGTTTTTGCTGTACTCTTTCGGGGCTACAGGTTAGTTCAGTGCTAATGATTCAGCTGTTATCCAGCTAAGGAAAATAGGCTGGTAAGGTCAAGCAAGGCCTGTTTGGGTATTATAAAGAAAAATGAAAAGCAATGTCTAGCACCTTCATTAAAAGAACTCTAAACAAGCATCCAAATGTCACCCACACAAGCAAACAAACAAAAAATTCCCAGAAAACCCAAATAATAGGAAGTTCTTGAACTCTAAGAAAATCACTGCTTAGGCACTAATGCTATTAATGTCTCCTCTGAACTAATTGTTTATCTTTCTTACTTGATGATCTCAGAGGTCCTTTCCAACCTAATTGGTTCTGTCATTCTGTGATCTTTGCCATCCTTATTTGGTAAATCACATTCTTTAAGATGAAACATCAAGTCTTTTCATTAATGTTCAAATTCTTGGAACTGTTGTGCCTTTGAAAGTCCCTGTTGCTGCATCTTTGCCTCCTCTCTAATGAAGACATGTTGACCATGGATGAAAACGTTGAATTTACATCTTATGTCTTGATCAGTATTCTTCTGCTGATAGCTTCTTATGATTGTACCTTGAAAAGGAAACGAGCCCCTTTATTGCCTTTGATTTATACAGGTGGTTCCTTTTTTCCTCCTATTTGAGTTATAACAGAGAGCATGCCATGCCATTGGGCTTGAAAGTAGTTACCTTTTGCATTCAGTAGATGTACCGTTCCAGTAGCTGGAAAAGTAATGCAGCTACTACCTTCTGGAAACTCATCACAAGTTTTGGAATTAAGACTCCAGGATTGTTTTCTGAGACATACAATGACTAGAACATGACCTGAGCCTAACTGTGTGGTCTTGCTGGGGATCTATTTTCCTTAGCACATAGTGCCATGGAGCAGAGAACATGTCTTTTGTGACAGCCATGGACCACGATGCAGGGGCTGTTTGGGCAGGGCTGGCTGTAGTAGATGGGAGCTACTAAAATCCCAGCCCTCAACATCCCTTTACTGGCCTTGGCCCCCCAAGAATGGCACTTAAATTGAGGATTTATGGCAAAGGTCAGCAGGCTCTCAGTGTCAGCAAAGCCTAGGCAAAAGCTCAGACCTTCATTCATTTCTGAACAGCTAGATCGACAATGCAGCCTTTTTCTGTGGAGTATTTGTAGCCCTGTCCACTGTCCATTGTATTGATTTCAATGAAACTTAAGCGTGTACTCAGAATTAGGTACTTCTTTGCCTGGTGCCCTCAGGAAAGAGGGTTTCCTCAACTGGGGCCAAACATGTACTTTGTAAGGGGCATCTTCTGACCCAGAAGGTCAGCTAGAGCTTCAGAAGGATTCTGAAGGGATATTTTTAATTGTTCAAAGTCTTGTTTTGTTTTAAGGCTCAGCAAAATAATCTGAATGTGTGTTTGTATAAATGCATGAGGAAAAAGCTGGCAAAGGAAGAAGCTTATCATTCATTGTGATTCAGGTCCTGCAACTGCAGAATCAGACTGATTTTTATCGTTGATTTCAGTGATTGTAGGGGCAACATGTCTATCCATTGTGAATGGATAAATTTTATTCCCACATAGAGACAAATGTAGCTGGTATAAAATTGAAACATTTTTGCTGATGTGATATATAACTTGTAAAGTTCTTGTGTGTTTGCTTAATTGTAAACTCAAAGTAGAGGGAAATTTTCATCCTTTTAATGGAAATCCTGGCACAGGGAATGAGACACAAATAGGACCCACACAGGTGCCAGATCACAGTGGCCTTCCTGAGTCTGACAGCTTTGCTATTCTAGTCTTCGGGTAAGGTGTATTCCACAACAAACTGCGTCATTTTGGTAGTTACTGTCTTGGGTTAGGAATTATCTACTGGACTGCTTCCACTCAAAATCTTGTTTCATTTCTTTGTATGAACTTAAAATATGGGGTTTTTTTTTTGTTTATATTTATCAGCTTTTTTCATGCTCTGATGCAAATTTGTTTTCAGAAAGATAAAGTCAAGGAATAGCAGTATATCTTCCCTTTGCACTTTGGCAGGTCGGAGTAGGGACAGCACCGGGAAAGACATTTCCCTCCCCCCCCCTCCCCCCCCATCCTGGCAGGTTTCTAGGCTGGTGCTCTGCTAGTCTGTGTGTTAAACCTAGTGGTATTAATAACTGTGCAGACCGAAAATTCAGATATGCTGCCTTTCCTTTGTTGCAGGAGGAGGCATTTTTTTTACTACAAGTCTGAGAAAGGGCAGTCTGGCATGGAGAAAGAGGTAAGTGAAGAAAAACCATGCTTTGGAAAGGAAAAGTTAAAGGGACTATTCCTAGCATTGCTATTTCATATTATTATTTGTGGTGTGATGGGAGGGAAGTCAGCAGACGCTTAGGCTCCTTTATATCATTGACAAGTCAAGGGGATGATTAACGAGAGTACCAGACAATGTAATGGTAAGAGAAGGCCCACAGAAGTTAAACAAAAGTGCCTTCAGAATTTAGAGAATTCCCATGATCCATAGTAGGACCTCATTGTGCTTGTCTACTGTTTCTATTTTTGATTAGATTTATAAACACAGCACCACATATTTTCATGTGGCTCATAGCCCCAGGGCAGAGTGAGATTGACTGCACTGAAACTGTGAGGCTTGTGAATTTCGGGCAAGGGATGGAGTGAAATAAGTAGTGTAATTGTTTTTGTGGAGTGACCGTGGGACCTCTTCTGTTCTGAATTACACATGGTTCAACCCTTTGACCCAACCAACCTCAGCAATGCCTGGTAGATCTCCTAAAGCTGTGCTGAAAGGTCCTATCAGTGACATGTTGGAACATTATCTGTCATGTGAGATGTGTGCCAACAACCATATTAAACTACATTAATTACTAGTGAGACCATGTTTGTGACAATCTCAACTTCATTTAACCCATCATCATATTAGTTATTGTTTGAACAGGAAGTACAAATGGGGACAATTTATGAAATCAAAATGCAGCACCAATGTTTTCTTTAATAAATTGTATGTTTTACTTTATTTCCCTTCTAGGTTTTTTTTGTTGCTTTTTTTTTTTTTTTTTTACCCCTGCCGTTTTTGTTCTTGTCATCAGCTCTGTTCCTTGAGTCTTTTGAGTGTTTTTCTATTTTAAGAGCAGCCAATAAAAAGGCTACTTCTCAGTAACTAAACTAATACACCAATGAAATTTTTGTTTGTTTCAATGCAATTGTAAATGATACTGCAGCTGACTGAAAGAACTGAGCTTGTTTTCTAGAAATAAATAAACATATTGAGATAGTTTGTGTAAGCCTGAAAAATCATACTTGAGTTACTTGCTTGAGGTACACCTTCGCTGATTTACACTCCAGCTAGTGGGTTTCTGCATGGCAAAGCATGCACGCGTTTGGATCAGCAGTGGAGCACACATTTTCTTTTAATTGTATGAAAACAATTTTACCTTCTAGGTAGCAAAGCTGACTGTGAGTCTTCAAAAGGCAGCCCAGTATGTAGAAATTCAGAAGGATTCGTTGCACATGATCATTTTCTGAAACAATTCTGAATTTTATGGAGAAAGAGGCAAAACTTCTCCCACGTGCTCCTGTGTGGGTAGTGTACAGGTTCAATCATGCTTAGCTATGCCTATTATAATATTAGACTAGATACATAGGGTTACGTCTTCCACCTACACACTAAAATACTCTTTTATGACAAGCCTTTTCCTTTAGCCTCATTGTCTAGCTAGAATAGGCTTAAAAGAATTGGGTTTTTATTTATTTATTTTTCGCTCACTGCAGAGTCAGCTTAAAAAAAAATCTTTTACCCTACTAAGTGTCATTCTCTTCAGCAACGAAGAGTTTGCTCTCTGCAAAATCTAACATGTAGTGCTTCAAGCAGACAGGTGCAAATTACAAGCTGTTTCACTTTGGCTGCCATCCCTTAAACAAGATAAAGTAATAGGCTAGGAGTAGGGAAGAGGTTCCAGCTCCAGCTGCATAAAGGAAAACCTTAACAGGGACTTAGCAGCTGGTTGCAAGAATTAGATGCTGTAAATACTGACTAATGAATTTGTCTGTGTGTGTTCACAAAGCAATGTTTAGTTAGTCCCCATCCCTTTTTATGTGAGAGGATCGTACTTTGAAAACTATGCTCTGCTTTATATTGAAAGGCTAATGCTCTTACTGAAGTGAATGAGAACAGAAGCCAACATACCTGTTCCTGTTTACCATCATTACACTCCTTAGAGCATTTCAGGCATTATTAGGTTCTTGGAGCCCTACCAGATTGACAATATTTCCGTCTACTTCTCTTTTAGCTGAATTCAAACAAGGCCCCAAAGGAAAAAAAACAAACAACAAAACAACAAAAAAACCAACAACCAACAGCAAGACAACCAACCCACAAACAAAACCATGGATGAATCTGCTGAGCTAGTTTGCTGATGTTAGAAACAGTTGTTCATATTAGGAACACCTAATTTAATTTCATGAAAGAGACATAACATGCCAGTATGTGTATGAATCTAAGGTATGCATTTCCTAAAAGGAACTAAAACTCTGTCATTCCAAAGTTGCTCTTCTTTTTGACTTCCAGCTTGCATGGGGACTGCTGTCTGGAAGCAGTAACTTTAACTTTAACTCTAAGGCTGCTGATGAGGTCTGTCTGTGTGATCTTCGTAAGCAGATAAGGGTAGGGAGACAGCTCAGAGCAGAGCTTGTTTACAGCAGGACAGAAGAAAACAGCTAGACATAAATGAGGGCTGACGGTTTCATGAAGCACAATTGGTTGATCACAGATTCAATATGACTGCCCTGAACTGAGCGATGATCCGTACAGTATGCAAAATTCACTTTCTTGCTGGTCTGTGCCCACCAGCCTTCCAGCAGCTTTCCCAGAGCCCCTCAGCCACGGCTTTGAGTGGAACCAGAGCTGAACGCAGCATTGTTGTACCCAATTCCTTTTGACAACAATCACATTCTTTTAAAAACTTCATAGGTTTTAGTTGTCACTGGTTATAAATGAGGGTTTTTTCCCTCGCCATTGCTTCTCCTGCCTCTGTTGTTGCAGTGCTTGCTGCTCTCCCACAGACATGAGTGCTGCAGGTTCTGGTACTACTGGTTTTCCTTTGTTTCAATTGGTATCAGGAAACAGGCTGTGCATTTTAATGATGATAGTGTGCCAAAAAGCATTTAAAGGTTTAGGTCACTTTTTGAATGACATGGTGATTAGTCTGCACTGTGCTCTGACACTTTAACTCTCCTTGTCTTTGCTGTAATGCAGCACACTCAAGGTAAAAAGCTATTTTAAAACAAGTTAAAAGGCAAGACTTTTTCAGCAACTGTGGTAGAGATATGAAATAGGATGAATTGCTATCAGCAGCAACATCACCCTTTAAACTTGACTTTGCAAGCAAAGGACATCCCCTTTCTACATGCTCTTTGTGAATGGACAAGTCTGATGTGTTTGGTTTGTGGATACAAGTTGTACTCCCTCCACCACAGGTGTAAACCAGCAGAGCTTTTGTATCTCTTGAGGCTCTGGCCTCAGGATTTATAACTTCTCTCTTTCTCTATTTTTATTTTCCTGCAGGAGTGCTTTTTTCTTGTATTTATTTTTGAATACTCTTCTATGGTTAGAATGGAGACTTTCTGTATGGACATACGTTCATATGCTTTTGTCTACGTATGCTCACACAACTGGACTTTGCCTGCAAACAGCAAGTGGTCAGTAAAACAGTTTATTTAGTTTGCTGTTAGAAACCTAAGTTTTGCAGGTACATGTGAACTGATTAACAAACATTCATGTTTTACATAAACTTGCATAAATGCATAAATTAACTAGTAGTGACTAATGATAAAATTAATATAAAATGCCATTGGATAATTTCCTGCCTATTCACTGATGAGAAGGCAAAGTATCATAAAGGGAGGCCGGGGAAGGAAACCTAAGATTAAAAAGTGGGGGAAAGAATGTTATTTACACTACTTAAAATTACTCATCTGTAAAAGAGAGAAGGATGAGGAAATTGGATGGAAATAGGTATGAGAGGAAAATGTCTTTTAATTTCCTCTGAAGCACAAGTGACAAGAACATGTGTTGATTACACAAAAGCTCTCACTGAAATACTCTATTATTCAGTTATGTTGAGAAGTAACCCTGGAAGAATTCCTCTCTGCTGTTGAAAAATAGATGTTGCTTTCATTCTAAAAACATGAACTCATGAAAAATACATTTTTCAAAACCTGATCTCATTGAGGTACAAGGGCATCATCTCTTTGTAGTAAGTTGGGATCACAATCAGTTACTCCAAATACTTAAAATTACTAGTTAAATTTAACCGAAGTGCCAAAGAATGTAGTCAGTTGTGTCACTGAAAAAACAAAATTTGCTGTTAATTATATTGAATAATAAAAAAAATCCCCCAAAATCCAATACCCCAAGAACCTTCCCACACCCTGAAACAAAAAAAACCCCAAAACAAAGCCCCAAACAATAAAAACTCCAAAATGGACACATACACAAACCCACTCCAAAACATCAAAACCCACTACACATCTTTTTTTTTTTTTCCTTATTTCTGCTGTGAAAGGAAATTCTGCATTTTACAGACTTAAACAGTTGAAATTTGACTATCACAAATATAGTGTGAATTTAGTTTTGCTAGAGAAATATGACACACAGATGTTTTACACAAAATGTAATGCAGATCATCTTAATTCCATCAAAGTTACATGTGTATACTGACTTATACCACTTGAAAATTTGTCCCAGACTATTTGTCTTGAAATGTTTTTCTTTAGCTGTTAACGTGAAGTTTAATGCTTTGTGTGATGATTCTACATAGCATAATAAGGATAATTATCACAAAGCAGTGTTACAAATACTCAGAAATCTTTAAAAGTGACTAAATTAAAATTTTGTGCCATGCAGGAGAGCACCAATGTTTTAATATCGCGAAACAGATATAATGCTAAAGATACGAACTGAATGAATATGTATGATTACAAGATTTTTCAGTTGTGAAAAAATCAGATGCAGTAGGATGAATTTCTGAACCTATTGAACTCTTGTCAAAATTACCATTAACTTCAGTTGTAATGCATGTGGCTTGAAGGAATTATTTCTCTTATTAGATGTATTTATTTTAGCTTTCAGAATGTGTCTGTCATTTTTGCACATTTTCTTTTAGTCTTAATTTAAAGGAAGTCCAGTATTTTCAGAATAACATATATCTGTGTGTACATATATTCATGTATAAATATGAAGATATTAATATCTATATTAATCTGTCAGTGATATGGTCCAGTTATTTTCAAGAGATTTATTGATTGTGTCTGCTGCAAGTGCTGTTTTTTTTACTGGAAATTGACATCCAAAATCAAACAGGAAAGATGGATGCTGTAAAAACTGCAATTTTTCAATGATTCTTGTAATTAATCCTTTTGTATTGACAGTTTCCAGGAGCTATGTTGCCAGGAGTGGTCTTTATCACTGGACAATTAAGCAGCTGGCTTGAAAAAAATAATGCTGTTTTTGGAAACTGCCATGTGACGTTCTAAAATAAATGGGTCTGAACTGTTTTCTTACTTGGTTTTGGATTTGATTAATACTTCCAAATGTGCTTTAGTTTGGGTAATCTTTGCCTGTCAGCATCTGTGACAGGGGTCTGTAGCCACGTATGAGACCACATGTGACACTTGCCTAGTGCTGCTCAAGATATTATCCAAAGACAGTTTTGAGCACTTAGGCCTTCCTTAGGCTAATGTGACTATATATTTTTTGAGCCTTGCTTCACCATGGGAATTACTGTAGAACTTGTTAGAATTCAGGTCCCTGTGATCTCCTGCTGTTTGATTTCACTGTAACTGTTGTTGGCGTCTCTATAATATTAAATGAACTTTTCATTGTTGTAATGAGTCCTGCTTCCTTTCTCCCCTGGACTATGATCTCTCTTTTGTGACACCTCATTTAAAATTGTTGTAGTGTTATTTTTATTCTATTGCATCTTATGAAAGGGTAGAGCTCATTCATTTTTAGCTGCTCTGTAATAAAAAACAAACTGGTTATGTAAGTGGACTTAAAAACTAGGAGAATGGGGGATGTCAGGGAAGTAAGTCTATCTATAAATATGCTACATAGCCAAACTTTTCTAAATGAAGCATTGCCATTCTGCAAGTGAAATAAAGCAGTTGCTGTTGAATGCATACTGAAAGACAAGTCTTATAATGTTCTTCGTTTGTTGAGGTTTCTTTGCATTAATTAAAAATGGGGAAAAACAAAGTATTTTAATGTGACCTTCATTTGGCATTTGTTTTAACTTTTCTTCTATTTTATTTAATTCTTCCACTTCTGTTGTTCAATTAGTGTTTGACCCCTTTAGCAGAGATTTAAATTAAATGACATTTCAGTGCCATCCCATATTTAAAATACTGTGTTAGTTGTGGATCATAAAGGATGATCTTCGTTCTTTAGCTAATTTATTCATTTAACAATTTCCCTCCAGAAGTTCCAGCAGAAGGCTCTGAAGCAAACTAAGCAGAAGAAATCCAAGTCGGCTGAATTTCTGATGGGTGAGCCTTGCTTGATGAGTTATTGCTCATAATTTGTGTAAGGATTAATTAACTAATTACAGACAAATGGCTGTGGGCGAAATTTTGCTCTTGCTTGTCAGGGTGCAATTTGTAATTATTTTAATCATTTATTCTTTTTTTTTTTTTTTTTTTTTAGAGTTAATTTTAACCTAATTCTGTTTTGGCGACATTTGAGGACGATACACTTGAGTCTTTCAGCAAAGGAATTACTAGAAGGAATTTTCTGCTTGTCATTGAAATACACTTTGCTATAATGTGCTCTTCTGACCTCCTTGTTTTCTATAGTAAAAGAAGAGAGAGCAGCAACAGAAGGCATTGAAAATCCAGCTTTTAACATCAGCAGCACAGATCTTTCAGCATATCAGCCTTCAGAAGAGAAAGTTATTAGACTTGACAAGCCAGATAGCACCCTTGCAGCTCACCAACAAAAACTCGGGCTGCAAGCCCATGCTGAACCAAGAGGTGAGACATCAAACCTGATTAGCTTCAAACACAGCGACAGTGGTTGCGTTCCCCATCCATCCTGCACACTCTGTGGCCTGTGCTGGGCGTTCCTATCCTGACATGTCCAAGCAGGCACCAGTGCAAACCCTGGGTAGGAAATCCAATATGCTGCCAAAAACATGGGCTGTCTAAATATTTAGAGATCCAGGCTTCATCTCTGTGCTCAAGCAACTCCCTGTGATGGGGTGCAGGTTGTGCAGGGCTCTCTGCCAGAGGGAGGGAGTGCAGGGAGCCAGTGTTCATGGCAGTGCTTCCCCCTAATTTGGATTGGGTTGGCTTTTGGAGGGACTGCAGCTAGTCTGAGCACACAGATGCTGCTCCCTCACTGGCTCCCGAGCACTGAGTAGTTTTAAACAGCTTACAGATGTATGATTGATTGCTGTCCTTAGGTCTCCCATACGCCCTCAGTCAATCGGCATCTTGCCTCTGTTTCATCTTTCATTATTTTTTTTGATCAATGTTGCTCAGTTTCTTGGAGCAGAGTCCTGTTCATGCAGCTTGTCCAGGGAGAGCAAACCTGGATCTTGAGTTCAGTTTTGATGCAACAGAAGACTTTCTGCCTCAGGAAGCAATTTCTGTTTATTATTTTGGTTTATCCAGACTATAAGAATCTTCACTTGTTGTCAATTTTCCTTTTGGAGAGGTTTGATATCTTTTTACTTAATATTTAATTACTCCACTTTAAATTATTATTATTGCTGGAAGTTACGAAAAAATGGTTATTTTTACTTAGTAATCCAATGAGAAAGAAGATGAGGAAAAGAATTTAAAGACATCCTGAGAACTATATGGGGAAAATCCTAGGCCAATATTTAGCTTCAAAGCACATTTCTTAAAGTCAGGCTCAAAAATCTTCCCTAAATACTCATTAAAAAAATTTACCTTATTGGACTGTGTGGTCTCATTAACTTCTAGTGGACTGTATGCATTCATGAATATGCAAATGTGTATCCAAGGACTGAGACTGCCAAGGTACTGAAATAACTGATATGGCTTTGAACAGTCCTGATCACCTGGTGTTTCCCATCAAACTCACAAGTGGCAATGCTGCTTGCTAAGTACCCTTGCGTGTCAGCCCAGGTATTTAAATGGGTAAGTGCAGGCTGGTGAGCAAACCTTCAGGCATTCACTTTTAAAACATTGGACCTTGTTGTTTTAAGATTTTATCCTTGTGGGACCGGAGAGCCCACAGCTCCTAATGGCTTCTTGCAAAATTAGGTTTGGCTTTCCATTTAGCCTTCATGTGACTCTGTGCAGCGCCACACGGAGCAAGAATTCTTCGTCTTTCCTTTGCAGACTGTCAGAATAGTGATTAAGCAGACAAAGGGATTGATTGTTTTTTAATGAAATAGTCTATCTGGCAAAAAATGAATTCGAGCTCGCTGGAGACTATCCATGCTTTCAGTCGCCTCTTCAGAAATTCATGAATAGTTCCCTCAAGAAAACAACACATTTTTTTAAAAGCCTGAAATGCGTTTTTAAACATTTTGATTTTTCATCCTAAGTAGCATTTTGTTCAAAAAACTCTAACTGAATATAATCTTTGTGAAAGGCCTAGAAATTGTTACATTTTGCCTGGAATGCAATGCCTTAATACGTTGCTAAGTGTTTCTGTAATGGGAGAGAAAAGCTTACGGAGAGTAGGAAAATTTTGTTTCCCAACACTGTGCCTCCCTCCTCGACCTTCTGTTCATCTAGTTAACCAAAAGATCAGTTATTCACATAGCTCTGCCTCTAAGTCAATCAGCTACTAAAAAAAAATCATCCATTTATACCATCATAAAAAAGTCTATATTGGAAAAGATCTCTAGAGATCATCTGGTCCAATCTTGCATTAAATTATTTTTAGTCTAACTTGTGTCAGGACTTGTTTGGCAGTCACAGGGACTAGTTTAAATTTATCAAGGGCTGCTGGCAAAAGAAGCCTGAAACCTAGGAAAAAACTTTCCAGTGCACCATGAGCCAATTTTCTGCATTCTCAAGTATACCAATACTTCATTAAAGAGGGAAAGAGAAAATCCAACTGCGTAGGTAAATACAGTATCACATTTATGTAGTAATGGTCATATTTTACAGTCTTCAGTGAAGAGCTAGGTCTACAGGTAATTTATGCCTTCTTGTGTCAGTCTGTTGAGGTCTGGGTCCTCCAGAGCCCAAGGGGTCTGTTCCTCAAGCCTTCCTTCCTTCGATAGGTCCATGTTCATAGATGCTTTACATATCTGGTACCACTTTAGCTCATAGCAAAAACACATGTGGTATTGAAAACTGCTGCCATCCTCTACCACATGGCTGACTCTTCCACAGCATTGTCTTCTGCCACTGAGGTCTCATAGGCCACTATGCAGTTCACAAGAGATATTTTAGCACAAAATTCTCCAATTTTGTCTCCTAGGAGGCAAGATTTGCACCCCACACTGCAAGCTATTTCTCTAGGAGGATCTGCCCACACACCAAGCACAACAGCATAGCCTGAGTAAATAACACAGAACACAGAATTAGTAAGGTTGGAAAAGACCCTAGAGATCATCAAGTCCAACCTTTTACCTAACTTAACAACCTATCCAACACCAATCCATCATCTGAACCATCTAAACCATTTAAACCATGTCACTATGTTCATCATCCAACCTTTCCTTAAACACATTCAGGGACGGTGATTCTACCATCTCCCTGGGAAGCCCATTCCAATGGGAAATCACTCTCTCTGTGAAAAAGTTTCTCCTGATATCCAACCTGAATCTCCTCTGACACAGCCCAAGACTGTGTCCTCTCGTCCTGTCACTGGGAGCCTGAGAGAAGTGACCGACCCCCGCCTGACTACAGCCTCCTTTCAGGTAGTTATAGACAGCGATAAGGTCACCCCTGAGCCTCCTCTTCTCCAGGCTGAACAATCCCAGCTCCCTCAGCCGTTCCTCACAGGGCTTGTGCACCAGCCCCTTCACCATCCTCGTTGCCCTTCTCTGGACACATTCCGGTAACTCAACATCCTTCTTAAACTGAGGAACCCAGAACTGGACACAGTACCCGAGCTGTGGCCTAACCAGTGCCAAGTACAAAGGAAGGATAACTTCCCTGGTCCTACTGGCAACACTATTCTTGATGCAGGCCAGGATGCCATTGGCCTTCTTGGCCACCTGGGCACACTGCTGGCTCA
>VXBA01002851.1:719649-760422 GCA_013399895.1 Serilophus lunatus
ACCTGATCATAAAAGGAGACTAGGTTGGTTAAGCAGGATCTTCCCCTTCTGAATCCATGCTGACTAGGGCTGATCTCCTTATCCTGTAGATGCAGCATAATTTCCCTTAAGATGATACGCTCCATAATTTTCCCTGGTACCGAGGTCAGGATGAAAGGTCTGTAATTCCCTGGATCCTCCTTCTTGCCCTTCTTATAGATAGGTGCCACATTAGCCAACTTCCAATCATCTGGAATCTCTCCAGTAAGCTAAGACTGTTGAAAGATGATCGAAAGAGGCTTAGCAAGCACATCTGCCAGCTCTCTCAGCACCCTAGGATGAATCCCATCAGGTCCCATAGACTTATGAGGATCCAGGTGGGACAGCAGGTCTCTACCATCTTCCACCTGGATCATAGAGGGGCTACACAGGACTACCCTATCTGTATCAACTAGTTTAAGTGACTACTTGTCCTGTAGACCATCAGTTTTACTATTAAAAACTTTAAAATAAATGTTTCAGGTCCTATACTATTCCCTTTTCCTTTTCTCCTCATTTCTTCCCTAGATGCTAATAAAATACTCCTCCTTTTGGTATTACTTCCCCTTCATAACTGTTGGGTGCTCTTCCAGCTCTCAGCCCCCAGGCTTAGGTTCAGTTGCTTACTCAATGGGGAAAGGCGTTTGTCAATTCTAATGCTTGGTGTTAAACTGTACAACTTAAAACCAGTTATAACCTTAAGCACAATTATTTAATCACAGGATTTAGCAGATTACAGGTTGAGAACACTATATAAACATCAGGCTGGATTTTCAGGCTAAGCACTTGGAGGCAAGGCACTGAGATGGCACTGCCTTTCCATTATCTTTCCACCATCGCCTATGTTGTAAATGGCAGCAAATAATAGCTACAGGGGTTGCTATCGTTTTTTCCACCTTGCAACAGTGTCACAGGCTGTTCTGTCAGCAATTGCTGGAGGGAAGTGTTCTCTAGAAAAACCTCCACCTACTTTTGAGATGTCTTGCACACCTCTGTGCTAGGATACTGGGAAGTGGTGTGAATAGTACCTGTTGAAGACAACCTTAAAACCTATTCCTAGAATCTGCTTATGTCTGCACAGGGGGTTACTCTGCAGAACATGCAGTACTTCGAGACTAGATAGCAAGTGGAGATGCCTGTGATATTGTAACTTGACTGCATCTGCCTCCAAAGAGCTTAATCCATATGTATGTTTGTTCTTTTCCATACTCTTTTCTCCCATAACAGAAAGTCTTCTAAAAAGAAGAATTTGTGAAGTGATTCTTGTTTGCAAGAAGCTTACTAAATCTTTTTGGTATGTTTGTTCAGAGACTTTTGCACTTTTCAAACCAGATTAGTGGGAGAAATTATTATGATTCAAAGCACAAGGTTCCTGCATCCGTTGCTTGTGGTAAAACTGAGGCAAAGCTTGAGTCCTCCACTGCCACCTTGAAGACCTGTGATGGAAATAAAAATAAAAGCTTTGATCCCTAGTCCATTCCCCTCTTTGTTAGGCCATTCTGTGTCTTTCACCACCGTATTTTCCATGATGGACAAAATTCCAATTTCATCATCATTTCATCAACAACAGTAGATTGTTGTTCTGGATTAGGCCATTGAGTAACTCACTGCTGAATGCTTTCCATCATCGATGAAGACTTGGTAGTGTTGTTAAGTGTTATAGTGACCCGGGGGAACTGGCTGACTATTTACTCTGATTAATCTCCTGATTTTTCAGCCAGCTAATTGGTTGTAGTGATTTCCTACCCTATTTTCTCTTCTGCATTCTATGCTGACTGTTTGCTAATTGCTCACATACCTTCATCTCTTTCACATATTTCTTGTGAAATTAAGTTCATCTAGAAGAAGCCTTGTCTTTGCCAAACAGTGCAATTTATTTTATTTCTTAAAATACTCAGAGCTTTCTCGTTGCTAAATCCAACCAAATTTTCTGCCTTTCTTTCCCTCATGAAATATTGAATTTGCAGAGATTTTCATGTTGATCATGTCAATGGGAGGTCTAATAGAAAAACTTCCCTGAGAGAAACATTTGGGATTAGGTCACCCAAACCTACAGCAGCAGGAACTTATGTCCACTAGTATCTTAGTTGTCAGACACCTTACCTGAAGGTGAGCAAATGTCAGTTTTTCCTTCTTCTCTAGAGGAGTTTAAACCCAAAATACTTTACAGGTAGTCCTAATGTTCAGGCTGGCTTGGTGAAGTTTCTGACCAGAAAAAAGTTTATAGCAAACTGTCATGACAAAAGCACCAAGCCTCCAGGAATTATGCCGTCTTTATGACAGCAGAAGACAAGGGCAATTACTCAACTTCAGATGGAAGATGTATGTCACAAGCAATCCCTGAACACAGGACTACTGTACTTAGCATTTTATTGTAGGCCTATAAAACAAATGTTAATCTATTTTAGCATTAGATAATTTTTTCCTGAACTATTGTGATCATAAAATGTGCAAGTGGCTTACGCTAGTTTGTACTGTTTAGAGTTCACCATTCGTACAGATATACACAGATTTGGTCTAGCTAATACTGAGAAGAGCCCTGTGGGATGGCACTCATCACATTGCCACAAGATAGGTAAAATTTCCAGGCAAACCATACAGAGAGAATATATGTCAGATCAAACTAGAATGTGATCTTTCTAGGTTGTCAAGCACACATGCAAGCTATGGAATCTAGGGATGGGGCATTTTGAGCATACTCTCACTGCATGGTCTGTCTGGTAGGCTGGTGGTTGCATAGACAGCTTTGGAGACTGTGATGCTCTATGGCTTTTGTGTGGAAGGTGGAAGAAAGGGTAATTGTGTTCTGCTGTATCCTGCACACTTCTAAAAGGCTAGAGGCAGTCTGACCCTAAATATTAATGATTCAAGTTAAAATTGTCTCCAGATGACAAGAAGCAGTCATTTTTATTTCTATCATCCCCTATACATGAATCTTTTTTCAAAACTACATTATCTCCTAAAATCAAAAGCTCTAATTAATTCTACTATTTTATCTGCAACAGGCAGTGTTAACATCTCATATCATGCTCCAATAAATTTGCCCACAGAGATTAACAACATCTGAGGAGGGGAAAAAAAAAGGAAAGAAAAAAAAGGAGGGAAAGAAAGCTTTTACAATTGAACACCAGGAACTGTTGTTATAATTAGCACAGGTACAGAATGGCATTAACATGGCTGTACTGCTTCTGGGAACAAATTAGTGTCTACGTGGCACTCTACTGCATTACCTCCAAGCTGCATAGTTAGGTTGGATGTACCTAACAGTGCTCCATGCATCCTACAGGGAAAATCTCATTGTAAAATAAAGCATCTCTGCTCTCTATCAAAAGCTAAGGTAGAGAGAAACCTTTGCTAAGGAATGGTTACTGCCAAAGGTTGTTCAACTTTGACAAGACAATGTAAGCCCTTTCTTGCTCAAGAATGTAACTGGACAAGGACCTTTATGTGGGAATGCACAGATTAAAAATGAGCTTCATGAAGGAGCCATGTGTGATATCAAATTGAAAAAAGTGTCAGCAAGTGCATTGCATTCAGTCAGTTTACAGAGTTGGAGGCTGAAGCATTTTGAACAGGGTCTGATTTCGTTCCAAAGAAGTGGTAGGTACCCACTGGAGAGACAGTAAACACAGGTGAAGAAATAGTCATCTGCTGGAATTTCATGTTTATGCCGCATGTGAAGGAGATGGGAGCTTGCAACACTGATGATTTGTGTAGAATGAAATTATTTGCATAAAGGATGGGACCAGAAATATGAATCAAAACTGTACCTTTTTTTTTTTTTTTCCTAAAGAATGGCAAAGTTTATGTCTAATAATTTAAGTTCTATGTATGTGGTTCCATGCTTTCTGATTCCAACAGGGACTTTGAAATGGAAATGCCAAACCCTGTATGCAGGGCATGATGGATCACCATGTATGCATAGGAATAAAAGGGTTGTCATTGGAAGTAATTTTGCGTTGAATTACACAATGTGTAATCCAATTGAAATCAGCAGAACGGCACAAGGTGTAATGTAGTGTGCAAAACGTGATCCATTGCATGCAATTTTAACAACAGGGATACCGTACCACTCATCTAAATAATGTGCTAAAATTGAATTTGTGAAAGGTAGGGGGAGAAGTATTGTGAAGAATGGATGCATTTTGTAATTGGGAAATACTTTTTGAAGAAGGGACTGAATATTTATTTTTTAAGGCTAATTTATTACACTTTGAAATTGTTTGCTTCGGAATAGTGCTGTCGGATCTTTAAAATTTAGCAAGTTCCCTCGCTGGCATAGAGTGGGACCAGCCAAACCTATCAGCCTGAGAGCATTCAGTATCAATTTTCACCATTGACATGTGTCACATTATCTAATAATGTTTCTAAATGAACTCCATCATCATCAGTAAATCTTTTTCTCATGCCTTTGACCCACAGTATGTCCCCAGGAAAAGTAGCAGATCTCACACTGGCATCCCTTGGCACAGTGCCCTCTGTTGCCTGTACAAAAAAAAAAAAAAAAAAAAAAAAAATCTCCAAATTCCAAATTCTCATGCTGTACCTCTGCTTAAACAGCAGCGAAGGTTGTATATCTTCCAGGAGTGGAGTGAAGGGAAAAAAATAGTGGGTGCTATGAGAGCAATGTGGTGTTTTCAAGGGTCAGGGCAGGTGCAGCACAGTCTATGCTGCTCAGGCTCAGGAACAGCCCCTTTGCCAGCATCCTGTCAGAGCTGACAAGTGCGTTTATTCAAGGCTTGCAATATAAACATAAGATTAAGTTGTCTGATTTACTTATTACCTATAGTGTCTGCTGAGGATAAGGAAAAATGGCTGTGATACCTTTAAAACTTTTTAAAAATTGAGAAGTTCTCCGATGTTGGTAGTGTTTTTCAGAATAAAATGTACTGCCTGGTTACTTGCTTAATGCTCTTCAGTTTCAGGTTGCCATTAATGTGTAATTTTTCATTGAATACTGCTTGGTATTCATGAAAATTTAAAGCTTGATGTAAAACCTTCTATCACTTGCCCAAATATTTGATAATCTGGCATAAAGCTGCACACCTCGGGAATCTTATTTTAGATCTACAACAGAAAATCTTTGTATTATAAGCAATAATGTTAGATATAGGTCTAAAATAGCAAAAATGTCCCAATTAAGATATTCAGTATTTATTTAGGCTTATCTGTGTTACATATAGATTTAATTAAATGTATTTGTAATGGACATGAGCTGAGGTAAATGTGACAAATATCATAGTTCAGTAATGCCCAAACTATAACTTCTGCTTAACTCATAATAATTCCTTTTTTTTCCTTGCCAAAATGAGAATGGAGAGCTGTCCAGGAAATCTCACTATTTATGCAGATTTGGCTGATGATTTTTGTTTTTCTTTACTTGTGCATTCTATGAGGGTTATTAGTAATCAGTCACCTGGCTATTAATAATTCCTTAAATTTTACGTTGCTCAGGAGTCACTTAACAAATCCAGCAGGGTTTTGTCCGTTCTTGCATTAAACTAAAACCCCAGATCAATAGTACAATATGAATAGAATGATTTCCTGTTTTCCAAATTCCATTCTGTATCTTTGATGTGTAATTGACATGGACTACCTCGTCTCTTTGTGGAATAGAAGATGATGTAGCAATGCAGCTTAGTCATGCCTTTCCTGTGTGGCATTTTCAGGACATAGAGTGCATAATTGACTACAGACATCTTAGTTTAAAAGGCATCCTTTAAGTTTCATCCAGTCCTAGTAATATGTGTACAGTCCCATGGGCTGCATCCAAGGATTATGCTAATTTTATTAGCAACTTCTCTTGCTTTAATTAAACTGTATAAATTCCCACCTGGTCACTTTTGTGCCAACACCCTTCTCTCCATTTTTATTTTAACTTATAGATAATCTGTGGTTTTGCACTTCAATTCTGATTTCCTGAATTATCCATTGCATTTTTCACATGAAGTAACAGAGTTTTGAGGTATGAATGGGACTTCAAACTGAGTTAATGAATTTGAAGAAACCTCTGAATCAAAGCAAAGAGTTGGCCCAGTCTTTTTAGGAGCAGGTATTCAAAGTAACTTGCTTTCTGAAACTACCAAGCTGTACGCTGCTGTTCAAAATACCTACAAGCACGCTCTGTATAACATTTACTGTGTTTATACCACAAAACAGAGTAATGTGAATTCCTTAGTGGACTGTTAATTTGCATGTTATACACTTTCAAATATTTCCGAAAGCAAATGTGAAATGATTAGTAATGCATTCACGTGCTCACAAAATGTTATTAGCAAAATGCCTTGGGCAATATGTTATGTTGACTAAAATTGATAATTTTGTATTTTAAAACTAAAGCAACTCACACTGCCCCTGACAAATTTTAGTACCTGCCCAGAGCCCACACCTCCTAGCCACATCAGTTTTCAAGTGTTGAGCTGAGAGGGGAAAAAGACCAAAAGCACCAACAAACAGCAAGCCCTTTCCCTCCACACCCCAGAGCAGTGACCTAAGCTTTGCTGTTATTTCAGCTCTTCTGAAAGCCTTCTGTGAAAGCCTTCTGTGGAGTCCAGCAATTAAAAATGGTTTATTATCTATAAAATCACCATGTGGAGGTGATTCGAGTATTTAACACTCATTCTACTTATGTAGGCTTTAAAGCATGTGTGTTGCTCTGAAAAAAAATCAAGCCCGGTGGTTCTTTTTACTTCTGGATAACTGTCTGTGTCCAGCTGCATGTGGTTCTGACATAGCCAAAGCCCTGTACAAAATATCTCATACTCCTCAAAGTGTTGAGGTTGTGTTTTTGTTTTTAAAAAGAAGACTAAAGAACAAGCTGTTTAATGATAGTTGTCAAAGTACCTCGTTTTTTAATAATGGTTTCCATTCCTTGCAACTTCAAAAATAACATGACACTTCCTCCTAAATGCCAATTATTCTGTCCAGAAGAGTGGCCCAAAAGTTTACTCCTCAAAATTTCACACCAGGCTCACATGGGATATCAAAATTCAATAAAAGATGTTGTGATACTAAGATCGTGAAAAAAGCAAGAGCTGAGTATTGTAAGTATCGGTGCGACATACTTTCCAGCAATTTATATTTACAGCTATGAAGTAATTGAATAAAGAAATGCATCATCATTTTCTTTTTTAGCACATAGATGAATTATTTTGCCAACACGTGAAGGGGTGTTCATATAACATCATAGTGCTTTGTGCTTGAGAAAAACAATTACAGTGAATAAGGTAGAATGGCTCTGTTATTGCAGTACATAAGACTTTGATTACATACTGCCAAGATTCATACCAGCCTAGTAGTTGTTGACAGATAAAGTAACAAAAATGAAACTCATTTATTTTTTCTTTATTGAGACCTCAAGGTAAAGCAAATTTTCAGTTCTTGTACTTACTACATTGAAGGAACAGAGACTGACAGTCAAAATGTGCCAGTGCAGAAATATAAATTAAACCTAGTTTCATATCAAAGTTTCATTTAGTCACTGAAAAGGAGCTGCTGCTTGGATTATTTTTGATCCTAAAAGAAATACACTGCAGACAACCATAGTGTATCTTGGATGAATTAACCCCCCCGTACATTTAGCTTTTATGTATTTGCCAGGATGCAGATCAATGTTGATTGAAGCAATTTAAAATTTTGTTATGGACTTAATTATTTTACTTATTATTTTTGTTGTTAAATAATAATTTACTATGTTTGCAAATGCAGTGACCATGTGGATGATTTTAACAGTGTAGCACTTTTGTTGGAGAAAGGACATATTTTGAGGAAAAAAGTCTATCTTTCTTCCTGGTGTAAGGAAAATTCTTCTGACTTTTATCATGAGTTCCTCTAGGCAGCTAGATACTCCATTATTTCTTGAGAATTCTAACAAATTACTTTTTTGCAAAGTTGTTTATTTTATAAAGAGCAAATAAAATTCGCTGTTGAAATAGAAAGTGCTAAAATGATTTGGTTTATCTCATCAAAATCTTGGATTAGTTACCTAGTCCAACTGAACATAATTGCTGTCCAGATTAATGAGGCAGTATCCTAGTATCTCCTCTGTAATTAAACACTTCTCTGGTTGAATACAGTATTAAAGATGCACCAGACGTTGAAACTTCGGTGATGAAATTTAAAACTGTTGAAACTGGAGGGGTCAGCTGTGAGACACAAATTCCTCTGCAGTATGGATAATTCACTTATACAACGCATTTCAAGAATAATTTGGTTTATGTTGGGGATGCTGGATTTAAAATTTTTTTTCTTATCTTTCCATCATCTAAATTTGAGAATTTTTTCTCATTAGTTCCTGAGCAAAAGTAACATAAAGTGCACTTGTTTCCAGAATTACCTTTTCTGACCTTTCACAAGATGATAATTGCAGTACCGGTAGGCTTAGACGACTTGTTAAAAAAATTAAGCTTGTAAAGTAGGAAAAAATGCCTCTTTGCTTGCTGGTGTCGATTTCAAAATTAACATTTTAGTTCATGTGCTTCTAATAATCGCTGACCCTTACTTCATGTGCTTTCCACAGGAAATGAATACAGCAGAAATTACTTTGACCCGTTGATGGATGAGGAAATAAACCCAAGGCAGTGTGGGATGGAGGTCAGTGAAGAAGGTGAGGCAGAATTAAGTATGTAATTTTGGTGTCAGAATATTCTTTTCCATTCATGAAAATGAGGTGACAGAGATCACATATGCAGTGCTATTTAAATATTGAGGTTTACAATTTAAATTCTAAGCCTTAACTGCTCTGAACATAATAGGCAGTATACATAGTCTTTGATCAAGGACAGTGAGTTAATGGGCAGGTAAAAAATGACGCTGTGCTCTATTCACTCTGCTACTGTAGCAAAATGAAGCACACTCCAAGAGCGTTGTCTACACCATGTTCTCTTTAATTAACAAAGTTTGTCCAGAACTCAATGCTAAACTGTAGCTTTTTGGCAACCCTGCTCCCAAAGTCCTCCTTGGAGAGCAATTTTATTACTGAGTGGTATGTGTGTTTACCTAACAGAAGGAAACCCCTCGTGTAAAAGTGCATGAGGAGGCTTTTTTGGTTTCCTTTCTGCCAGTTTAGCCAAGATGTTTAGCTTTGCTGTCTGTGGATGATAATGATGAGTGGGAGGGTGTGACTCTGCAGAGCTGGAAGAACAGAAGTTATGCATAGGTATGAGAAAGATTAAGCAGGAGGTATTGTTTATCAGAGGAAATTCTCCTCTGCTGTCATGACTTTCAGATAAAAAGGGTGGGAATGGGCCTGCCTGAATTTGCATGGACTTAAATAAGAACAACATCGTGGTAATGAAGTGCTTTGCTACGCACTGAGGGCTTTGGCCGAGCTCCTGATAATATGCACAAACAACTCAATAGCACGCAATATCCATTTCTTCTGTGTTACCTTGCTAGCCTTTTGCTTTTTTAAAGCTTATGCTTATTTGTGCTCCAGAGACTCTCTAGATGAGTAGATGTAGTCAGATCTCTAAAAAAAAGTTATTTACTATAAAGCTTCTCAAAGTAGTTCATTTCTGAAATTCATGAGAAACTTTGAGCATATATGGAGGTATTGAACTTTTGAGATAAAAATGTGTGTAACTGAAAAAACAGGCTCTAATGCACATCAGTAATTTGAATTTCTGTGTTCTAGTGAAAAAAACCAAACCCAAACCCAAGGTTTATCAAGATTGAATTACATCTAATCCCAATAGTTTCCCCATTCATTGTATAGATCAGCAGCATAATACCTTGGAAGTCAACTTCTGGCTCAGAGCTTTCAAATGAAAGATTTCCTTTTCCTGTTGGTCCTGCATTAGTTTATCTTATGAATAGGCTTTATGAGTCAAAGTCTACTTCATAACCAAAAATGAATAGCAGATTAAATTTCTGTATCTGTACATGTGTGCCTAAAATGACGTATGGACAGAATGAAGGCATAAAGGATATATGGAAGCACAGTTCTCATTGGGAGAAAATGTTCTCCTGACTGTGTTGAAGAGGATGAGAGATGAACGTAGACTTAAATGTTGATTTTGTATTGTGTGGTGGGGGTTTTATCTATTTATTTATTTTAAAATTTGGAACAGATGAAGACTCTTAGAAAGTCCATTGAGTTCTGGGTTTTGGACTGGAGTGGTGGTTTTAGGCAACTGCATATCATGTTAAACCTGAGATCCGTTTGCGATCATCTGCCCTCTTTTTTCGCCCTGGCAAAAATGTCACTCAATGGTTGGTATAACACTTGCTTATTAGAAGTCTATTAGCAGTGCTAATTGGTTGTGTGGACCTCTGTAGAGAAGTTATAATGCTATACTTACCTATAGCTCTGCCAAGAGCAAGTCTTCTACCCTGTAGATATTCAAAAGCTGTCAGGACAGGATCTTGGACAGCTTGGCTCTAGGTTGCTGTGTTTGAGTAGGGACGACCGGGCTAGATGGATTCCAGAGGTGACTTCCCACCTTAACTTATCTGATTTGGTGTTACTCAAAAAACAAAGTCTCACTGTCTGTCTTCTTTTTCCTTGCAGAAGTGTTAAATAAGTGAAACTACATTTATATATAGTGCATGGAGATAAAAGGATGGTCAGAACTGAAGTCTAGTCCTACATGGTCATCCCCTAGTTGAAAACCTATTGATTTATCTCCTTTTTCCAGCTAGCAGATTATCACAAGCAAAAGTCAAAACCAAAAATGTGAAGATATCAGGACATACTTTAAAATTATACTGTCTGTAAAACTTAAGAAAGTTGGGCCCAATGCCCAAAGAGAGTAGCTGTTGAAGAGCAAATCTTCAGCCTCTAACTCTTCTTTAATGGATTATTTTGTGAAAATGAAGATATTAACAATTATCTTTTCTACACTTGATGAATTAGATTTGTTCTGGAAATTTGTCTGAGTTGATAATGCTCTGAGAACAAACAATTTCCCATTATGAATTTTCTTGCTCCCCTTGCCAAGGGAATATTTCAATGTTATAGGCTAAAAGAAATGCAAAAGATTCTATATTTTCAGAATAGGTTTGCAGAAGCCACCACCTTCTTTGAATGCTCAGTGTAACAGAAAAACCTGTCTCTGAAATTTCACAGTAAAGAAAATTTAACCTTTGTGATTCTATTGAGCACTTAAAAAGAGCCACATAAGGTTGCTTGCAGCTGTACTTCAATCCACCTGCCTTGTATGCATTTCTTTGGCCTTCTATCTGCCTGTCTTTGCTGACAACTTAGAGAAGTCATGGCCTCAGAGATCTGGAGAGAAGATGGTCCCACTTGCTCATTTTACCCCCGAATACAGACACTTCAAGTGATATTAGATAATAATTAGTGATAATAGATATTTTGGTTTTCTGGCAATTTGAATATAAATAATCATTTCAGCTGCTCTATTAGCAGAATTAATAAACCAGTTTCAATCCAGATCAAAATATATTTCTCACCTTTTAAAGTATATGATTATATTTATTTTATTTAAATTTTCTTTCACCGAAGAGGTGACTGTAATTTTATTTTGAACCATGAAAGTATTGCTGTGAAAACTATTTTTAAGTGTCAAATGGCATAATAACTTTTGTATTTTGATATCATACTTCTAGTTTGAAATAGTGTTTCCTGAAATACTACTCAAAGAAACAATAGCTGTTTCACTGTTATTTTTGTTAAGATCCTGTAAAATTTGAGGAACAAATCTTCTACTCTAAACTGATGAAGCTGCTAGATGAAGAAAACAAGATGCTGGACTTCCAAGGTAAACAACAAAATCAATTGCATGAAAAAACCCAAACTCTTTTGAGTCTGTGCAGGCAGAAGAGTGGGTAATCCATCCCCTTGAATTCAGAAGTCGAAGGGATGCTAATTTTAATATAAGCCTGTAAGGTCGCTTTCTCCTAATGTTTTTATTTTGAGTCATGTTTATGTGGTTTTAAGTATAACATAAGTGGTGTGCTTTCTCTACGTTGCTTCCCTGCATGTTGGATTCCACATTTAGGAAAGAAGACTGGAAATATCATTGCTTATGTGACCAGATCTAGAAATCTAAATTCTTGTTTAAGCTGATAAATGGGTGGGCCATTTTTCAGATCCACATCACACTGTTTAAGGTGTAAGGATTTACACTAACAGATATGTAAGAAAATTGTTTTCTGTGGCTTTGTTAGAAAATATGAATTAATGTTCCATCTACAGTAAAAACAATGAAATATTGAAGAAGATATTTCTTCACCTCAAGCCAACACCCTTACTTTGGCTTCACTTATTTTTGCAGGCCTTTTTTTAAAACCCAGTCGATTCACAAGACCATTACCATTACAGCCTTTACACAAGGTCCATGTCTACTGCTTGCCTCTGGTGCATCCTAGAAGTGACATTTGTACAAGCCCCAGCTCAGACCTCCTCTTGTATTTCTGTGTATCCCACCTCTCCTTTTTCAAAAGAGGTTTTTGCACAAAAGTGTTTTTTTTTCTTTTCATCTATATGAAGGGCCGAGTTGTATTTCAGAAATACATAGGGCCACCTCTGTCAGGGAGACCTAGCAGGTGGTTTCCTACAGCTCTGGAACTCCAGGAGCTGCAATATGTTTTATGATTATTTAGTTTATAAGCAACTTTGCTCTAGAAGACACAAACATTTTCATTTGCTTAGGGTTGCAAAATCTCTTGAACTGGTGCTGGTCATATCAGGAACATCTTTGGAACTCATTTTGTCTTATCTTAAATGCAAGGAAAAAAAAGTGCAACCATCACAACTAAAATTGTGCAGATAGTTTAAACAAAAACCTTTAACAAATTAGTAGCAAGATTTCTATAATTCTGTGTTAACACAGGGCTCCACATTCCTGAGAATGTAGATGAAAATAAAACCATGTTTGGCTGTGAAGTCAACATTATTTCTCTAAGAAAGATTCACATGGGTTATCTGTAGTACTTTTGTAGTCCCTGTCTAAAAGTATTTGTAACATTATATTCATCAATAGGTTTATTATCAAAATAATCCTATATATAATAAGTCTGTCCAGTGTGGGGGTCTAGTGCCTTTTCCATTAGCTTTCTGAAATCTTAGTTACTGAGGCTCAGTCAAAGTGGTGAGAAAGGATAGAGAAGTACCTCTGGGCAGTGGATTAGCCCACCTCACACAGACACCTCGTTGTTGGTTAGAAAAATTGCCCCTTGGGAATAGTTCTTCACTTTCCTTTGGCTCTAGAAGGGTCTTAGACAACTGACTTAGACTTAGCTTTTTGCATGTCTAAAGTTAATATATTTACATGTGTATCTCACACTGCATGCACATCAGAGCATCCTGTGTAGGCATTAGGGCACAAAGTTGGGAAGACACTGCAAAACACTGCTATTGTGTGTCTCAAGCAGTGCCCAAGTGTTTTAATCTCTTAAGGGTGCCATAATATGTATCAAACTAGTCCTGTGGGTGAAGTTGCACCTGTTCTAGCTGGATTTTTTACTTTTCTTCAATGAGTAAAATCCAGAAAAGAGAAAGATTTTTCCAAGAGAGTGAGATTTGTGCAGTTTCCACCTCTGTGTGCATATATAAGGGTGTATTTATTTCTGCCTATCTGTATTTTTCCTCTCCCAATTATTGAATTTGTTGTTCACTTCCAAACCTTTTGTTTTAACAGAGAGCAAGACTCACAGGTATGACTTCCCTACCAGTATTATAGATGTGGGCAGTTGAGCAGAGAAGACAAGCATTATTAATGCCTCCACTGAGGGAAAAGCTAATATGGGAGTTTGACCCTTATTAGACATCAGAAAATCCATATAAAACTAGGATTCATTTGGTTCCACTCTTACAGAACTGCTTCATTTCTTCATTTGACCACTGAGCTGAAAAATCACGTAGTCATACAGTCCTAATTAATAGACGATTCCCCAAAGGAAAGGAAAGAACATGGCTCAGAATTTATGTAATTGTGTCTTTAAAGCATTTTGTCACTGAGTAACCTGTTGGTCACTCTTGTGGTACATATTCATTTTATAAGACAACTCAAAAGACAATGTTGGTTGGTTGCTTTTAAAGATGTAGGCTGTATATTTTTTACCTAGTGATAAAATCTCAAACAATGTATGATCATGATCCATACACATCTTAAATGATGCTAGGTGAATGTCATAAGAAAATAATTTCTATTATATTGTTCTTTGTCAGGAATCTAAAAATTGAAGTGCCATGTTTTCCAGCAATTTAGTTGTCTGAAGCTCATGCACGAGCCTTTGGCAATGGTCATTTTTAGACACAATTTATACACAGATTTTAGAACCAGGTAGCCAAAATTCTTTTTCCATCTGTAGTTTATAGCAGTTTTATGCATTCAAACCCATGCTGGGGTGTAGTCTGCTGCTGAACCTACCCTTTAAATTATCATCTCAGTATATAAACTGCTGCTATCAGATGCACAAATGCAGGAGTAAAAAAGTTGCAAGCAACCAAGTTAAATACCAGAGAGGTTGTTTTAATTACAGCACATCATCTGCAAATACAGCCTTTGCTGAGAAGAAGTGATTTAAAGTTCAAGGAAAGTATGACTCGCAATGTTAAGTATAGGTGAGGCAAAGAAAAGTTTTGATGCCCACGCTAACAACCTGAAGCAGCAAATTTTTAATTAGTTTATCAATCTATTAATGAATGTCCTCATAACTTTTTAGCCATTTCATCCTATGCATACAAAGTTGTAGTTTTGAGGTTTTCTTTAACTTTGTGGCTACTTTTGTATGGCTAGGAGTTTGTTGCTTTGTTTTGGTCAAGTATTGCTCTGGGACATCAGCTTGAGTTGCCAACGTGTGGATCAGTTGAGGCGAGGATCAACCTGATCGTTACCAATTTTGAGAGGTTTCATTGCAAAGCTTCTGTGGAAGGAATATACCGGCTGAACTAACCCAGTTCCCTCGCTGTTTCTGATTCAGGCAAATGAACATTTTTTCCAATTGTGCTTAAATGAACTTATGTAACAAATATTTTTCAAATCTGAATCATAATTTATCTGTGTATTTTTAGTAGTAGCTTCCCGTGAAAGGGCTTTTGAAAATGTTCTCTCTTTTTCTGCTCCTTTTCACAAGTAGTTTTATTCTTTTTTGATATATAAGGACTACCTCTCTACACCCAGAGAATCCTGAGATAAAAATCCACTAACTTCCTGTGATGAAAACTTGCACTGCTCCTGTGTAAGCAGTAAGGCAGCTGATTTATACCAGCCGAGCATATGGCCCATTGTGCACAACACAGCATCAACGGGAGCAAGACATGCTGCATCTTCTGCTTTTGGCAATGTTTTCTTTTCCAGTGCGTCCTGGGTTTTCTCTCTCTAGCCAAACCCTTAATGTTACAGTAAATTTAAATGTAAATATTGTTTTGTTTTTGCAGTTAATAGTTGTAGGTCAAATCACTTTTCATTAGGCTTGTAAAATGCTACATGAAGAGATGTGTACCCTAAGGTAATGGTTTGGGTTGTTTATATCTACTGTACACTTCCCTCAACATGATTTTGAATTGTATCCTGTTGTAATTAAATAAAAAACCCACCCTGCTTCCTGTGCGTTGGTGGCACTGAGGTGATTTAAGTACTCGGGAGGCTCAACAATTAAAGTCATTAAACAACGACTAGTGAGCAAAACTGAAAATGTTAATAGCCTTAGTTTTATCTTTCCTTGTCTGGTCTTCATTAGAGAATGAAAGACTTCAAAGGGGAGTAAGGAAAAAATCCTCTTTTAACTGCTTTCATATCATAGGATGGACAAAGAGAAGCAAATAACTAAATATGGCAATTTCTCAGAAACAGTCACAGAAAACTGTAAAAGCTTACACACAGAAATATGAAGCAAGAAAGATAGTCAGATGTGAACAATCTGATATCTGTCATTTTTTAGTGATCTTAATGTGGAGAAATGAGCAAAATAGTTGTCACTATTATTTGCGACCCAAACTAGTATTAGTGCTGTAGAAGATATCAATAAAAAGATCTATTTTTTTTTCATGTAGCACAATCAATTAAACTGAAAAAAGGACAAAGTTTCTTTTTAAGGTTGACTTTAGGAATGGGATTTTTTTTTATGTGTGGCATTTGTGCTTCGGTTCTGCCTATGTCATCACAGTGACATCAGAGGAATAATGTGGGTGAGAGCAGAACCAGACCAAATTAGTTAGGCAGGGGCTGCACACACACACCTAGGGGAGTAATCTTCTAACTTGGGGTGAGTTGAGAGAAGATGAAATGCTTGGTGTGGCTCCACCTAAAACTCCCATTTGATTGCAACTATTACTCCTCTTCCTCACAAATGAAACCAAGGTTATTCCAAACCCCAGTCCCTTTAAGACTAACAGGGGAACAGAGTGTCCATAGATATGTAGAGTATGCCTTTTAAAAAGTTTTTAAGGAACAAGCTGCACGTGCTAAATTTATACCTATATGCAGATGCTGCACTTGAGGACAGATTTCCTGGTACTGGCACTTGGCACCCATTGTTTTCCTGATGCTATTTATTACTGTTCATTTTACAGCCTGAACTGGTGTCTTAAAATGTTGGTGGGCCAAACATATTAACTGAGAATGTACTAACCAGTGGATGAACTCCTATTTGATGAGAGATAATATGTCACTTTGTTTTCAAGCAGCCCATGTCGTCTGTGAAGATTTTACAGATTCTGTGATGCCTGTCAGCTCCAGTAAGGCATGTGACCTTCACAGGGAGCTTGAAGATGAAGAGATTCCTTCATATATCGAACAGTTTGAGAGAGATGTTCAAGATGACATAATTCTGCTTGGCAGCTTTTCACTGGAACAGGTCAGAGTTAAGGACTATAAGACAATTTTCTCGCTTGCTTCCATAACATGATGCTGGCTTGTTAACCTTGTACACCCCAATTTTATTTCTCTGCCTGGTGATACATATATTGAAAGAGGAAAAGATAACCACTTTTCTTGGCATGTTTTGTGTGACTGGCACTTTGCTAAGCTAACAGAAGGACCTTTATCTTTGTCTCCATTTCATCGTGAATAAAAATAGATTGCCTTAGATTCTTCTTTCCTAAAGAGTGAAGTATCTCTGATTGCTTTGTAGTAATATTGCAATTGAGTTTCAATAAAGAGACTAAGTTTAGGACATCCCTCTTTTCCAAGTTTAACAGAGACTTCTTCATCTGTCAGTGAGCAAGTTCAAATTGGAGCCTGGGACAATTTATGTAGCAATGTTCACTCTACAGAGGATAAGAATATTCCCCAATTTTAAGTCTGTTATGTTTTTCAGGGTGGAAAAGCTTTCTGAGGTTTTCTTTTTGTCATTTCACAGTGTAAAATGACAGGGTTGGGATCATGTTGAAAAAGGCACAAATTTTCAGTGCTGGAATGATACTTGTGGACACCTAACTACCATTTGTCCCTTTGAAAAATCTCATACTAAGACTAGAGGATAGGAAGAGAAATTAATTGATGAATCTATCATTTTTAATTAGCAACATGAGAACAGCACACTGGTACTGAAGGGCTTAAAATAGGTTATTCAGTGACTGATAGTGATCTAAGCTTTCCTTGATTTTCAGAGGAAGATTTTAGATTTTTTTTTTTTTGCTGCAGGACTAAATCTTATTTTTGCCTTTGCATGCCGGTGAGGGACACAATTATCTTCCTTGGTGCTTTCCTCTAAATTCTGTAGCTATATTTCATACCTTATGACTTTTTATAGCTGTACGCACTGTGCATGAAAGGTGATATGGGTAGTACTGTTCAGAAAATGTGAAATGGGAGGAAAACCTAGAGAAAAGAACTCAGATGGTACCAAGAGCCTCATCTACTTCAAGGGACCGATGGAGTATAAACCTGGGAATATGTGAACAGAGTGTGGTGCACCTTTCCAGAAGTTTAAGAGTTCACACTTTAACTACATTTGGGCTATTCAAATGCCTCCAAAGCTTCATGAGGCTCCGTGACACCTGAAGGAACACAATAGACATGTCAATAACTTGCTTGTTTATCTTCCCACTAAACATGGCCACTTCAAGGCTGATCACCTTACTTGTACTCTTTTTGCAGATATTCAATGAAGTTTGTTTCCTAGACAGAAACAATCTATCTGGTCATCACAAAACAACATTCTGCTTTTTAACTGACAACTACCTATTTGAATTCAAGTGTAATACAAATGCAATACTGCTTTTCTTCGTTATATTATTCTGAAAGAAATAAAATCCTCGTTTAATGTGATTGATTGATCTGGTCTATCATGAGCATTTTGAAAAGAACTCTGTACTTTATATTACAAAGAAGAGGTCTTGAATGCCTGTGTTTTCTCTCCATTCTTCTCACACATTTCTAACTTCGTGTTGTAGTTGTTCATGCCCTACTAAGGAATTTAGTCAAAGTGGCATGGTATCAGCTGTCACATCTGCATCCTGCAATGGAGAGAGTAAGAAAAGGACCAATGTAAAATTTATATTTTCTTCTACATCTATACACTATACTTTCCTTGAAAGCCTACAGAAATAGTGCAGACCCTCTAACAGAAAATGGAAGAGATGACATAGGAAGTAGAGGGGGTAAACTTGCTTATATGTTGTGTTGGTATTCAAAGACATCTAACAATAATGTAAGCATGATAATTGGTGTTTAATGTATCTTTTTTATCTTTTAATGTACATCTTTAATCTTCGATCTGTGACTATATCCATGCAGCGTTGCAGTGTTGATGTCTTTCCACAACAGCTACAGGTTCAGTGTTGGATTGCTGCCATGGTCTTCAAAATGTGTTCCTGCCAGTCTTCCTGATTTTGTTGCTTGAATATATGTTTACTGTTTTGTAAAAGTCTTTAATTTTCTGCATAGTATTTATTTCTTATTCAGTAGAAAAAAACCCTCTTCCCTTCTCTCTGCAGGTTTAGTGAGTAGCAGATGTACTTTAGCCAGTATAATTTATGGTTAGTTAATTTAATCTGCCATAATGACATAAAGTGAGCCTGAAACAAGCTTCTATCAATTTTACCATTAGAGGTAGCATAATATTTTCAAATGTCTACAAAACTGAGTAATTAACCCTTGGGCTGAATGAAGGATTCTAGTAGACATCTCTCTCACATTCCTTTGCTTTGGCAGAATGGAAACAAAACATGGGAGCCCAAGGGTTAAAAATAGCAAGTGAGAGTTTACAGTACATGAGACTGGTTTTATGAGTGACGTTCAGAAACACATCTGAGTTGCTGCTGTTTCTTTTTAAGCTGCCAAAAATTCTCTCCAATGAAGCATCTGATTTACACTAGAGCTTTGCTGGAAGCATTGGCATGAAGAGGATAGCTGTGTATCAACTATCTATGCCTTTGTTCATTGTTTTTCTTCTCTGCTTGGTAGCATTACAAAGAAATGGGTGGCTTTTGTCTAAACAGCAGCTCAGTGCATGAGATTATCACGATTCAAAGTTTTTGAAAGAGCAAATGCATTTTTCAAAATAATATTTTTTTTTAAAAAATGGCTTATGCTTAATTTTAGCTCTGTAAGCTGTATTGTTTCTTACTTCATGTCCTGTTTTGAAAATGCAAAGGCTAATAGTTGAAGTTGAAAGAAATATGTAAGGGGAGATCAGATAGATTCTTGTAAAGAAAGCATTAGCAGATGTCAATGTTGTTAACAAACACATTAAAGAATATTAAATTTGGAAAGCAGTGCTGTTTGTGTGGCCTGCCATGTAGGTCTAAGGATTTCAAAGACCCTGATGACATTTGCTTTCAATAAAGAAAAATAAACTCTGTTGCAAGATAATCATAACTTTGGGACTGTGTTGTGGTAGAAACTGAGCAGGTACAACCAAGCCTGGGTATGTAGAGTGCCTCAGAAATCATCTGTCATGAGACAATCAATGCAGGGACACATGCTTATGGGCAGAAATTGATCTTACAGAGCAGAGAAATACGCAGAGAAAGACCTGACATAATGCTGACTGAACATGTTTTATTAAAGATAAGGGGCTCTCAAAACATGAGGCAGCTGAGGATGAAGTAAACACTGGTGGTTGGGGTGAGACTGCACTTGATGGGCTTTTGGCAACATAATCTTGCTATGCATTAATTTTTAATATCATGGGAAAACACCAACTCTAGGATTTTCAGCTGTGTCTGAACTGAGGTACTAAAAGTGACTCCTCAGTTTTATGTAGGTTTTCTTAGGAGGGGAAAAAAAAAAAGTGGTTACTGAAGGGAGCAGTACTGCTCCAGAAGTCAAAAATGTCTTTCCTGTTTGGCCACCCTCTTCCTGCAGCTTGGTCAGTATTTCTTACTAAGGGTAATTTGTTCACAGACCCTGTCTCTCTCTACAGGTTTCAGATGCTACATTTAGCCCTCTGTGCAGGGCATAGCACCTTGCAGGACTTGATCATCACAGCTATATAATTAGTTTTGATCTATGACCTCAATGTAAATTACTCAAGAGTCTCTGAAAGTAAAGTGCAAGTTTTGCTCTTCAGTACCAGCAGTTGAGTTATAGTAGTAAGAAATGAACTATAGGTTGCAGGTGGATAGTAATAAAATGTTGTCTTTCATCAAAAGATTTACCTTTTGGTTAAACAAAGGTTAACGCCTCAGGGTATTAGACCTAATACTCTTACAGAGTCATTATCATCACTGCTCTGACTTCTTGCCAAGTCACAGAGATCAATTTATATGATGATGGAGTGATCAGTTTTCCTTTGGATAATGGTGGATAGCACATGGGTAAAATTTGGCACTATGTCAGATAATAAATTTACTCTCCAATCACAAATTTAATCAGTGGGATAAGACCTTGGTGATATAAAACACCAATGCACATTTACTTGCATGTTCTACCCCATTGGATAATACTGACATAGAATTGTGTCATAGAATCTTATCATAGAATGGTTTGGGTTGGAAGGTACCTTAAAGGCTGTTTATATCCTGATGGCACCTGCAGACCTCTCCTCAGCAAGGCTGTAGCCTTCTAAGCATTGTACAGTCCATTCTTATCATTCTTCATGAGTATAATTTTTGTAGGAATATATGCATCTAAGACCAATGCAGAGTTGAAGGTGAATTTTGAAGATGTCTTTTGAAGGTGATTTTTCTTTAGCTGAAACCTGACTACTTTTTGACATTTGCAAATGTTTTAAATAACTGTCATATGCAAATGCATTTGGTTGTTCTACTATTGTTGTTTTGGGGCTTTTTTTGTTTGGTTGGTTTGGTTTTGTTTTGGTTNATCACAGTTCAAGAATACAAAAGCTGTCAATGTTTTAAAAGAGGGTGACTTCATTTTAGGTAAGCTCCCTATGTGCTATAGTCATTTGTGTGTCAATGCATCTCTACAGTCAGTTAGTATAATGGTCTCCATTTAATTTGTGTGTAGGAATTACAGATGTCTCCCCTAGCACCTGATTTTCTTTTGAAACCTATTATTAGGCTAAATTAATCCAATTCATTATAATTCTACCAGGTGGCCTGCTCTTGGACTAGTGAAGAAATAATTTCATTGAAGCCTATGTTTGAGGGAAAAAACACAAGGTGAATTTCCCAAAAGATATTGAGGTTCTGCCCCTTGGACTTCAGATGTTCTGGTTAATGAGTGTCCATGGCCCCCAGATGTGTAGCAACACCCACCCAACAGACCCAAAGCCTCATAATGATGTCAGCATATGTAGCTAGAAGACTTCCTTACCCTGTAGGCTAGCAACCTGAAATTTCTAAGTATCTTTATTCTATCAGGCTTGCTCCTGCTTCCTCATTGGGAAGCCTGGGAACCCTCCAAATTTTTAAGTTTCCTACCTTATTGCTTCTGGACATTCAGGTACATACTTTATTTTTATTAAGAAGCTTTTTTTTTCTTTGGGAGCATGGAAATTAGTGTCAACATAAGCATAACTGCGGAAAAGATGTTTCATATATTTGTTAATGGTCTGCCACGGTGGTGCTGCAGTACCCAGAATATTGCTATAGCTGCTCTTTTAAATTGTAATTCTTTTTTGATTGCTTTGTTCAGGGGTTATATGGATTTTTAGTTAAGTAAATATTTAAAAGGAAGTAATGAAAATCCTCTATATTTCTTATGTTTTTTCACTAAAAGTTCATTGACTTAGTTTTTACTGTGTTCTTTCATACTTTAAGATCAGAGGGGCAATTAAGCAGCTGAAGTAATTCTTGATATTCTATTGAGCTGGAACGATGAATCCTACAGTTGCTGTAAATGATGATACTGCATTTGCTTCTGCTTAAGATAATCTGACTGGTCAGCTCTATGGCTCATTATCCTAATATAAACTCCAGTAAGGAAGTCCATTTCTGTGGTTCAATAAACAGAGGCAATTGGAAAGATTTTTCAAAGAGAATCAGTGATTGCCAAGTCCTGATGCAGCTTAAGTGACTTAATTAAGTGCTGACCACCTGTTAGAAGAAGCAGAAGTCAGGTGAGGATTGTAAGGAAAGAGTATTACTGATGAATAGAAGCACAAACATACAAAAAATAATTAAAAAGAAAACACATTTTTAGTTACTCGTAGTCTGTTCTCTGTTATTTGTTCTGTTCTCTGTTGTCTGTTTAGCCTGTTCTCCAGAATAATTTTTTTCCTCAGGGATTTTTTTAATTGTATTTTTAATACATTTGGAGGCAAACTGTAGTCACAACTGTAGCTGAGTCTACTGTTGGTTAGCTTTTATGACAGGACACTCCTTAGCAGCATTAATAGACTACATGGATACTGAGCTGCAGATAAAGGAATTGTTCTAACAGCTGGAACGTTTTACCTCTGCAGTCTTACAATAAAGTTGATCTTGTTGAATGGAACCTATGCTGTATGGTGCTTTTAACCTTTACTTCACAGAACAGATTAATTCAGGTGGAGAAGAACTAGACCTCTCAAGGCTGTCTAGTCTAACCTCCTGCTCTTGAGGTATATTGGGTTTTCCATGTGTAATCTGACTTTCTAAGGGCTTTGGAGTTGTTCACATCAGTTTGTAAGTAGGAAAGATAACCAAATGATCTGTAAATTGAGAGATGCAGACATACTGGGAAAGAGAGACCAGTTGCATTACATGCACTGTTATTTATTTAGTACAAAGGTAAAAAATCATCACTGTTCTTCATCCTGCTGGCAACCTGTTAGCACAGCTGGTTTCTCTCATTACTGTGCCAGATCCTTAGACAAGATGCAGCTTTCAGGACTAGGTGGTTATGATGAGAACATATATTAAAATGAGTATGTTCCCATGGTATGATGTTATTATACAATTGCTCATACCAGTATTCAAATCAGAGAAGGATTTCAGCAGAATATGTAAAACAATTTCCAGCTATACCTTTCAGAAGAGAAATAGAGCAGGATGTTGCTGAGCAGGAGGAGATCTAATTTCTAAAAAGAAAAATCTCTAGACATGGCAACTTACCATTGCTACTGTTGTATTTAAGACAATCATACAGTAAACTGTACTTAAAATGCTTTTCCCCCCTCTCTGTAATTTTCATATACTAATTTTAAGTGAATGTCTCTTTTAATTAGAAAGTGTTCAAATGTGTCTGCACACTTGAAATGGAAGACGATGTGAAAGCCAGTACAAATGGAAGTTATTGGATAGAGTCTGTGCTTTTTTATTACAATTATAATGGAGACAAATTTGTGAGGCAATGTTTTATTGACAGTAAGACAAAAGAATGAGGACTCAAAAAAAGATGAAACAGACTGTAACCTCAGACCTGAACATGAGGATTCTGGGGGGCTGTAACAAGAAAATTTGTTGTTATGACTCAAGTTTTCCCTATCTGCAAAGCAGACCTAAAATTCGACACCTGCTTTGGGGAAGGGTAAGAGGATTAAAGGAGTAAAGTTTCATGGGGGACTTTGAAAATAATAAAAACATTCTGTGCTGAAATTGACAATCATTTTTAAATTGAGGTAGAATGGGGGAAAACCACAAAAAAAGTCTTAGTATTTCCAATCAGTATTTCCTTTCAGTTTCCCTTCTGTTGTTTGTGTCCTGATTTGCTGTCAGTATCCAGAAAGCAGAAAAGATTGTAAAATGCTGAAGTTCATTTCATGGCTTATGAGCACTTTTTCATTATTAATGTAAATGATTCATTTTAGATCTATAGATTGGCATAGTTCACTTTGTTTTTCACTGTCATTGCTCATGCTACATGAGTTTATACTGGAAGGAATATGTTCCCTAATAAAATATGTTTAGTATCTTCCATTATATCTTTTTCCATTGTATCTTACTATTTAGGCAAAAAAGACCTGAATCTTCTTAATAGCTGGTAATTTCTACGCTGATCTGGAGACATCTGGACTCGTGGAACTTTGACAGGCTAACACGTTTCTGCTTAAAGTCTCTTTATCTATGGCAAATGCCATTTCAGTGTTGCATATTTTCAGTGCTCTGCTATGGTTGTCAGACATTCTGATAAATGGCCTTGCATATACTTACAACACTCTTTAGATTTTGATGAGGACATCAAAGCTTTATGACCTTGAAGCTACATCTTCTCAACTGTGAAATAAGAAGCATCTGAAGGAGTATCTGGTGAATCTGAAGAAACTACAGGTGATCTCTCTGTGAACAGCAAGAAAGAAATTAAAAGAGTGGCTTCTCTGTTTTGAGGTTGATGAGGCAAAATCTTTGTTTTGCAGAAGTTGCATAGCCCTGCAACAAATTTTTCTCAGTGCACCTCAAGCAAAGTGATTAAAGTTCTTTTAATTTGTTAGTACTATCATCTTGGATCAAAATCCTGGATGAAAGTACCTCTGAGCTGTGAGGAAATTCAGGTCCTTGTTTATCACACCTACTTTACAGCTGGATTTAGTTTCCATATCTGTTCAAAATTAGTGTCTTTGATATATATGTCTCATAAAAGCATCCACTTTGGTAGCAGAATTCTGCCTTCCTGTGTTGACTGGTAACTTAGTCTTCACTGCATTGTTAGAAATAATGTGGTGCTTTACAGATTTATTAAAATGATCAGCCTATAATGTTGTGACTAAATGTGTCTGTATTACCCAGTGTAATAAGGCTGTAAGATGGCTAAATCTCACTTTGTGTTCTGCAGTATCAATTTTAAAAGAAGATTTGTGCTCTGTTACAAAATGTTCATTTGTCTAAGTTTTTAATTTTATTCTCATGAACAGTATATTAATTTTCTATTTGGAAGGGAAGTCGTGGAAAAAGTTTGCTTTGTTATTTTTTTTCTCTTTAAAAAATTTGTCTAAGAGTTTGCATGTTTTTTGACAGAGTGGACAATCAATAATTCTCTCATGGGTCCAAGGTTTAGCACAGCTTTATCATCTCGTTTGTGCCTATCTCTGTGACAAAGTCATACAAATTCCAACAGGCAAGAGATACTGCAATTTTTTTTCAGAGCAGGCCTTACCTAGCTGTTCCAGTCTTGTTTTCAACGAAGGGCGTGCATGCCGCTTACCTTTCAATGTCTCACTTTCCCGCGATTTCTCTATAGTTAACATGGAGAGGACAAGCCTTACAAAATTTCACATTGCCTGAAAGAAATGTTTTCTTGCAGTGCTTTTTATTTTCATCCCGGTAAAGTAGCAATTAGGAAATAGCGTTAGCTATTGAAGTCACTGGGAGTGAATCTCCACACAGCAGCTGGACTGAGAAAGAGGAGAACTTGGTGGCATCGGTGGGACTAGAGACAATTGTCCTGCTGACAATTTGCTTGATGAGCTCTTGCTTATCCCATCTGTAAAAATAGAGTGGATAGGATTTCCATCACTGAAAAATGTTTTAGAATGCAGAGATAGAAATTCTAGGTAAAAGCTTTTATCTGGGCATCTGTTTACAGCTAAAAAGACAGCACTAACTGCACTGTAATGTACCAGTGTGATATCTTAAGGAGTGGAATAAGGAGAACCATCAGGATTCTCTGCATGTGGGATCCCTGTGGGTAATGGAAGGCTGCTGGAGACCCCACTGATGGTGTCTCCGTGCTGCTTCTGCTGTGCCCTGATCTGGTGAGAAAGATTTGTGGGAAGCTGAACTCCCATAGCATTCCTTGCAGGGTGTATGATTTCATCAGGGCCAATGCTCCACTGGCTTTTCAAATTGCAATGGGGCAAATACGTCACCAAAAGTGCTAGGAATAACCAAAAAGGGAGCATGTGTGTCAATACTTAGCCTAAATGCTACATTTTTGCTAAACAATAGAAAACCAATTTGATTTTGCTTCAAAGCTTTGCTGAATCTTGTATGCTTTCTTGTAAGGGGAAAGGATGTGTTTGGGCGGGGTTTTGTTTAATTTTTTTCCAAATGAAAAAGTCCCATACAACCAAGCCCTGCCATTTGTGAAGTAGTTTTGCACTGAAAATAGCTAGTCAGCACTGATTAATAATATTGAGTCAGGTTTTTGTGGAAACAATATGCACCATTGTGTGTATCTAGGCTGAGCCCAGACTGAACAAGTACTGGTCTTGGTCATGCTCTCTGAAATCAGTAGATAGGCATTTGCATAATTAGACCTCAAGACAGCAGATGAAGAAACTGAGAAAGATGTGTGAAGGAGCTGGCTCACAGCTAAAGCAAGGCTGGTGTCAGGACCAGGAATAGGACAAAATGGTGCTGTGATTGAACCCTTTCTGCCTTCAAACAACAACCTGTTTTTCCAGTACCTCCTGGATGAGGTCTGAAAGATATCTAGTGGTTCACAGATTTTAGCCAGTTATTTTTTGAAGGGGCCCTCCATGTCTATACAGACTTGAAGCAAAACCACATTTCATGCCTTCTCATCGGGAACACCCGTCGTCAACAATGGGTCGTTGTTACAGTCTAGACAATGCTGGTGTCATGATGAGAAAAAAAAGTGCTTTGCTATGTGTACGATGGTATAAACCATTGAGAAAAAGTTTATTCCAGTAAATCTCTGATTCAAGGGATATTGCAGCAACAACTACTCTACGTTTTTAAAAAATTATGTGGGCTGTTCTGTTTTTTGAAAACTTACACATTTTTTTCCTCTATTACATTGCTTCGTGGTGATGGAAATGTCTGGGATTTTTTTTTTTTCCTACTGTATCTACTTTCGTTTAGCTTGCACACCCCTGAGGTAATTAGTGTAGGTTAAAATTTACATAACTGACTTTGGGGTTTTGCAAATAGGAAAGATGGAAATTTATTCAAGGTGGTGAATAATTCATTTTAAAGCAAGTTTCCTGTTTTTTTAATCATGTAGAAGATGTATTACAGACTCATAGAGGTTTTCTGAATAGAACCCTAAGCACTGAATTTTTGATATATTTTTTTCTTAGTATAGGTAAAGAAATATTAACCATGACTCATTGCACTTTTCCTGTTCAATAAGATTTGAATAAACTTAACAAATTTATTTAGATGAGAGAGCTTTTTAAAAATTATCATGACACACTGTGACAAATATTTTACTAGGATCCAGAAGAAATAATTTTAAATCATACTCCCATTGCCACTTCAGAGGCAGAGATGGAGAACAGTGCAGTTAATACAGAGAAGCCTGATTCATATTTTCCTTTGAATATTCATTATTTAATTAAGATTAGGAAGATAAACAAGGGGATTGGACAGCTGTGGGAGCCTGGTAATAAAATCAATTTTTTTAAAGAAAAAAACTTTACTGCAGCTCAGTGTAAGCCTGGACTGGTAATGTCTGAATGTTGTTGCAATATTATGGCTACTTGCTAATTTATGTGAAGTGCATTTTTTATTCAATTTTATTTCTTTATCTAAGTTCCCACATCAAAAACTGCTTTCACAGGCATCAGCAAGAGCTGCATCCAGGAGAAAAACTGTGAAGCAAGCCCTCCTTCCTCTTTCTGAACTTTAATTGCCTCAGCCCAAAAGTTAAAACTCTTTTCCATCTACCCACAAACTCTGGAAATACCTGAAATCTTTTGGTCGATAGGTTTTGTCATTAAACTCTGAGACACTTTGAGCTCTGATGCTGGGTGCTCTCCCAAGCACCCCAGCCACAGTAGCACGGTGCCTGCATCTTGCAGGGAGGATAGAAGTCAGTGCTTGGTGTTTGCTTTCACCAGCATGAGTTCCCTACCTCTACTCTATGAGAGCATAGGGATAATCTGCCCTTGTTCTTGACAGGTTCTCTGGTGACCGCTAGACTGTGGGAAGTGTCATAAGGTGGATCTGATGTCCCTAACCAGACAGTTACCAGCTCAGCTGGAGCAGCACTCCAAAGCAGAGCCAGCTGTCAGCCCCTCCTGGGGAAGTAGTGTAGGCAGTGGTTTACCATGCTGGGGAAAGAAAATCAGTGCCAGCATTTGTGGCAATGGGAAAGAAACAGGACCTTCTCCCTGCTCCGGAGAGTCCTAGCGAATTTCAGCCAAAAGCTGAGCAGGAGAGCTTGGTTCCCAGTAATGGAGGAGCAGTGGTGAAGGAAGCATTGCTCATGACACAACTGCCATATGGAGAGCAGGAAGGTCTTGCTGTGAGGTAACATGATCACATCATTTTTGTAATCAAGTATGTGTGATGCCTTACGTGGAGGACTTATTGCATACACCTGGGGGTCTCAGCTGGGACTACCAACTAATTGCACTGTGTCTTTACAATGACAGTTTTCATTCTGGAAATAAGTAGGATGCTTTGCCTTAGTCTTCAACAAAGATTTCCAAGCTTCCTTGAAAACAGCCATAAATTTGTCAGAAAATTTAGAGATTTGGAAGAAAGGAGAGAGTTTAACACCCAGATATGGAGACTCTGATGAGGAATTTTTCTTCATTGACTATTACATTGTCTCCCTACCAAAATGATTTTTTTGCCTTTGAGGCTTGATGAGAGTAGAAGCAGAGAGTAATTTTACACTGTTTAGACGATTGTACAGGGTATAAGGTAGGAAGCCTTCCTATGTATCAGTAGTGTTGTATGCATATTTTACGTCATTCTCAAGGAGAGCAGTAGAAGATCCAGGCATGAGAAATGCCCTTGAATAGTCAGGAAGATCTCTGAACAGTGCAGGCCAGGAAGAATTTTGTTTTTATGAGTGTACAGGCCTCAGTATGGTTATTGTTTTGAGTTTTTGCATAGAGAACACAGTCTAATAAATGCACATGCTAGCTTCTCAATAGAATGACTTTTTCATCTTGATGTGCAAGGATAAAATAAATTCAGGCCCTTCAGCTTCATGCTGGAGAGCTCAGAACTGTCAGGAGAGACAATTGCTTATGTGAATTAGCTTCCTACACACTGCAACCTCCAAAAATGTCTGTCCCTCCTACTGAGTATTTAAAAATAATCGTGGTATTTTCCAATCGTGGCTAGGTACAAAATTTGGAGACAAGGCAAGATTTGGAGTGGATTTAAAGCAAGGCAAGCTGTGGGCTCTCTGGTCTATGCCTAACTGCTTTGTGTGTCGTATTTTGTTGTGTGTGTAAAAACATACCTGCACATGCATAAATGTGATTATGTGATTACGTGTTGTAAAAATAAAGACTGTAAGACACTACCATGTACAAATATATATTGTACAAAAAAGCTTTTAAAACAAATAAGAGCTCAGTTTTTCTTGGAAATGATGTAGCAAACATGGAAAAACATATAGAAAAAAGTTATGGAAAAATAATGAAATAAGGTAATGGTGTCTAAAATTCCTCATTGTGTCTGAAAACCTTCAACCAAAAGATCTGAGGCAAACCTTTGGGAAATTGTACATTTATGTTTTTTATTTCCATGTTCTTTCTGGAAACATAGTCTGATTTTTTTTCTTTTTCTTCATGGCATGTGGGACTCAAAGCACCACAAGGAAGTTTCTTACCGCAATAAACGAAAGTGGAAAGCCAGGATTCATGAACTCCTTCAAAAGTAAGTCAGATAAGGGCTACTTTGTACTTCTATCTAGTGTGCTTCCATTCTGAAGATCTTTCAGTGCTTTACAGATATTAATGAATGGAACTTCTCCCAAATGATGGACCTCAGGCCTAGAAAAATTAAGCCTGTGTGTTTGAAAGAGGTCTCTGTTTTGAATTACCTCCTTTTTCAGATACTTGGCTTGGGCTATTTTTAAGTGCTACACACAGTGCACTTCAAAAGGTGACCAAATGTCTTCTCCCAGCATTCTTCATCCTTGCCACTGAATCACCCTTCAGAGAGGGAAGGAAACATGAATTGGAGTAAAGTTTTTTGGTGATCCAAATGATCACATGACCTTCAGACAAGTCACATGCATCAAATTACCTGTAAAGAAATGAATGGAGGAAATAAATAACCCTATATAATAAATTAATAGAACAGGGGAAACTGTCCTACTGTGACAGGTGATGAGCATGCTAGTGAGCAAAAAAGAGGCCTAATTTCATGAAATAAATTATTCTATTCAAACTAATACCCAGCAAAAGGATGGAAAGGAGAAAAGTGGTGCAACTTGAAAAGACATCAAATGTGTTTATTTAAATGTTTGATGTTCAGTAATGAAAGCTGTTTACCTCCATAATTGTGTATTAGCAGCTAATAAAGGCAATAGATACAGTAGTTTAAAAGTAATAACATGAACAGCAAAGTGTATTTAATTTTAGATTGAATTGCAAGGAAATGGGTGTCCTAATGAACCCCTGTATCAATGCAACTCTAACCAAATTAAGTGAAATAATTTCCATCATGAGAAATTAAGTAAGCACAAAGTTCCAAACAACCTCTGGCCTTGAGAAGAACATTTTAACTTCTTAGATGTTTCAGCTCTATTCCATTGCCCTTCAAGAAGTATCTTCTGTTACTTCTGGTTAGGACAGCTGGACCCAAATTGACTTGATTGAAGCTTGAGGATAAAACTCTAAATGTATTGACCTTGTGCCTCATACAAGAGTCAGTCTTCAGCACTGGAACCTCATCCTTGTTTCTCATCAGTCCTGGCTTGTGCAAAATTTCCATGTACTTCATTGCTGCTAGTGTCTACACAGACCTTCTGACAGATTCAGATATTGCTTGGGCATTTACGTGAAACAACTCTACTGGTAGAGAAATCTGGAGAACAGATTAGCTATGAACCAGTGGTAATTTTACTGTTGTAAATGGGTGCATGCTAGAAAAAATAAAAAAGGCAAAAGAAGTCAGCAAGGTCTGAATAAAATAGAAACTGATATGTAGCAATGTGCCAGAATCTTGGAGATGGGAGCATCTGTTTCAGAAGAGGGGAATTTGAACTCTGTGCTACCTAACTAGAACAGGTGCATGAGTCTGGGATGTTTACTGTGATTGCACAGTCTGTAATTTTCTTGATAAATAACCATGTTAATTTTTACAAATGTGGAGGATTCTTGTATTATCACCTAGCATGCAAAGGAGAAAAATGAAGACACTGATGTCAAATTTTTCAAAAACAAGTCAGAAAATACTGAAGAAATACTTTGGGAATGCTTCAGAAACACAGTCCAGGGAAATGTTGTTGTGTTTGAACCTTGACTCTTTTTTTTTTTTTTTTTCCCCATTGTTTCTGAAGAACATCAAGTTACGGCATTTTCTTTAATTCCTAAAAACTGAACTAGGTACATTACTTGGCAACCTAAGAGAGCCTATTCTCTGATGCCTGTGTTACAGATACTCAAGGTAATCCTGAATTGCAGCTGTACCTGACACAGTGAATGACTCCTTTCAGTATGCTGCAGGCAGCTCCCTTGACCTGCAGCATGGCATATGGCTGGCCCACAGCCATGAGCAGGCTGCTCAGCCTCCAGCTTCTGAGAGCCACCATGTCTTTCTCTGTGCCTGCCCCCACTGCACCTGCAAGTGTGGCTGGAGTCTCATCAGTGCTGGCATGACCAACTGACCCTCCCTCCCCGGCCTCTTAAAACCTGAAAGCCAGCAGAGCATCTACAGATGTTTTTACTCAGAGTCAATAAAATTTCGATGCTGATGCCATATAGGGATAGAGGAATTACTTGTGGTTCTATGTCTGCTGAAAGATGGGATGGGATTCCCAAAGCATACAGCTTTACAGAGTTTATTTTAAATGACTTAGTTTATCATTTGCTCCTGCAACAAGGTTTTCACCATAGGGTATTGTACCTTTTATGTATCCTGTGCATTAAGCTGGGCAGCATTGCAACTGTAGGGCTGTTCTCACTCTATCTGCTAGCATTCTGTGTTGCTACAAAAAAACCATGAAACCCCACAGCAACTTTGAGTTGATACAATTATCCCATAAATCACTTTAAATACGTAAGAACATATGAATAACAAAGAAAGTTTAGTGGTTCGCATATAGTTGAAAATTTGTGTATTTGCATATAGTTGAAAATTTGTGTATTTGCATGTATGTGTATATATGACTTATATAATTTATCTATATGTTTTTTCCTGTACATTTATTTATAAATTTCTAAGATTTAAAAAAAAAAAATGCAAACCAACCCCAAAATTTTTATATATATAATTAATATTTTTCTGTGGTTTAAAGCAACCTAGTCCCCAAGGAATAAATGGTTTCCAACAGAGTTGACAGTGGCAATGGCTTTCTACTGTAATATTCTTAATCTAGATCCTGAGCCCAAATACCAGTCAGAGCTGATTATAGACAACCAATGAAACTTCAAGTTCTTTATGTTGACCTGTGGCACAGGTCAACAAATATTGGCCTTGGTGTTTTGTTTGTTTGTTTTTTTTTGTTTTTTTTTTTTTTTAATGCTGTTTTTTGAAGCCTAGTAATTTCTCTGCTTTAACACAGTGTTGTTTCTCCTGGGTGCGTTGCAAGTCTTATATGTTCAAGGAAAACATCCAACTGATGTATTTCTAACAGCAAGTTCTTTCTGTGTATGCATTTTAGTACCGTTCTCTTCCATTCTTCTTCCCATTCTAACTTTTCCAGAGTGAGAATTCATCCACTGAACACAGAGCAGAGTGGAAGTGAAGAAGAAACTGTGGCCAGCTTCGGTAACATTGCACATGTGGATACTGGATTAAATGGATTGTCAGGACCTTGTGAGAAGGTGATGAAGTTCTCCATAAGTGCTCTATTCTTTGATGTGAACTGCTAAGTGACTGGATCAATTACATTGCATTATTATGTTGGTTTTTTAATTTTTAAAAAATTATTTATTTCCTGTTTTCATAGTTTAATAGGATAGAATTTAGCAGGTTTCAAAATATGCTTTCTAGCAAAAGTAACCATATGCTTAAGGAGAATGTTTAAAGATATTAATGAGGAATCATTTGGGCATGACAAGAGTTCTTCCAAACAGTTTGTCAGTGCTGGCCAAGCAAAGTCTTTCAGCAGGAGATGAGACAGCTATGCCACAATGCAAATGAGACAAGCTTGAAATATGATGAATCTTCTATCTCCTTTTCCTACTCGACTGACACTCGCTTTGAGGAAGGTTGTAAATGCAAGAGAGATTGTGGTATAATTCCTCAGACTGGCGTTTCTGCCCCCCAGTCACTATTCGATTATCTTCCAAATTGCTGTGTTTCAGAGAGATAAAGATTTTTTATGGCTTGCTGACTTGAAACAACCAGAAGAGCCAGAAAAGAGATGGCTAACCGGCCATGCATAGTAATTCCATTGGTAAATGACAAAATCTTTGTTTGTATGACATTTCCAAAATTACTACAGAAGATGAATCTAAAATACAAAATGTCACATTTGGCATGCAAAACTATCACAATATATTTCAGTATAAAATTCATAGAGGCGTTTAATTTAGAATGTGTTTAATAACGAAGGCTGCCTGCATCAGTAATCCTGCCTTGAGGTTTAAAAAGATTGTCTTATTTATTCATATAATGTTAATTTTTTTATATATGATTCAGAAACCAAAAATATTAAGGTTAAATCTTCATTGTTAATTAAGATTTTCTAATTAAGCTGAAAATAATTGTCATTCAGATTAGTGGTTAAATATGGTTTGTATTGAGAAACAAAAGAAGTTTAACAAATTCAACTGTTTATTTAATGGCTTAATTTAATTCCAGAAGCTTTCTATCTATATGGAAATATGCTATCTCTTTCAAAATAAATCCAAGACAGGATTAAAGAAGAGATTATTAGCTACTGTAGGCTTAAACTGTGAGACCACTAAACCTAGTAGTCAAGGTAGGCATGTGATTCTGAAGTGTGGGTTCTTGTATCCAATTACATTAAAAGAAGAAAACCTAGCACTAGTCTTTTCTCCAAATATCGGAAGAAATTGATTTCTTGTGAAAAAGAGATATAGCATTGCTGATTTTAAGCTCTATGTAATCAGTTATTGTAGAGACAATTTCATCCATTCAAGTCAACACTGGAGCCTAACTGGGAGTCCTTGTTGTGCACCTGACCCTGCATTTGGGCAGCAGTGAATTATCTTCTGGAGGAGTGGGACAGACCCTATCCCATTACTCGGGCGAGGTTGTATAAAGATTGTACTGTTTTGTCAATTTCCTTCTTCCAACTTCCATGATGAGAAGCTGGGCATACAAAAAAAAACCACCAGAAAAGCATTTTTGGTACGCAACATTTATTTCATACTAAACATTCTGTAACTCGGACAACATCTTGTCAACAGCAAGCAGCAGATGTTTCCTTTTGTCTGGACTTGGAATAAAGGTGCCTGTAGGAAGTTGTTATTAAACTCCACACGTGTTGCACTTTGATTACTGTTTCTAAGAGAATATGATTATATGATAAACAGAAGGTAAAAGGAGAGTGTGCATCTTATGCAGCACTAATAGCTTTGGTAAGGCCAATAATTAGTACAAAAACATGGCCGGTCCTGTCTTTCACTCTGTGCCTGCAGCCTGCTCATCACATCGTATGTTGTGTCTGTCTTGCAAAGCATGCTAATTTTTGAAGGTATTGTTTTCCAGTAAATTCTGCCTTGTTACTGCAGAGTAATGTCTTCTGATGTCATACTTCATTAGCTCCACCTTCCCCCCAAGGATGCTCAACATTTTATTAGTAATATATGTATTGTTTTTTTCATCTATCATCTCTATGACTTTTAACCTCCCTAATTGCAGATCCTCAGCTAGCAACAGATAATTGCAGGTTGAACAAGAAACATGTTGTCTACTTTTCAGCAGTTATTTTCTGGAAGAAATTTGTTCTTGCTAATTGTATGGTTAAAGTCAGCTCAGTTCATGTCAGTAACTCAGAGCCTTTTTCCTAGGTTGACTGCTCCAAGAAGCCTCAGCCAATAGAAATTCACTTCAAATGCCTGAGGGGAGTCAAAGATAAGGTCCCTAAAGGCCACTACATTCTCAAAGTTTCTGTTCTCAGACACTTAGGAGGTGGCTTACTGGAGGAGCAGCCTCAGGCCAGGACAACTCGACCTGTTAGTCATGGTGGAAACTTCTACAATACTGAAATCTACTTTGGTCAAAGTATCCAGACAGTAAGCAACACTTCATAAATATGCTGTCTTTGCTTTGAAAGTTAAAACACATCCGCTCTTTCTCCTTTAGGCTTATATATTTAATGCATTCCATCATGTTAATAATTTATTTAATAATTTAAGGTGCAATTTAGGAAGGTGCAATTTTTTCCCCCCTAGGTTAACCCTCATCACTCTCTTTAAAAGTGCTAAATGTGTGCTACATTATATAGTGTTGTCAGCTAATTTTAAATTTTACTTTTATTCTCTGTTATCTATGTAGCTTGTCAGCTATGTAATTTGATTTCTGTAAAGTAGCTTTAGAATAATAAATGAACGAGTGGGTGTATATAAACACATGAATGCCCAAATCCTTCTGTGAGTTTTTAGCTCCATTGACCCCCATTTGCCAAAAAAGCAGCATTTGGATTATTTTGGAAGGAGCCCAAACACTTGAGGCTCTATTCTGTCTTTTGCGGCTGAGGCACACATATTTTCCTGCCTAAGCATGCTGTGCATGGCAGGATTGTTGTGTGTCAGTTGCTCACTGTTGTAGCTAATGCCGAGTGCTGGTTGAAACATTGGTCTCAGTTAAACTCTCTGGCACATGAAAACTTCTTTATGGATTGAAAAACAATCTTCATCTCTCTCAGAGTGTTTTTGTTTGTTTGTTTGAGGTTTTGTTTGTTTGTTTGTTTTATGTGTGTGTGTGTTTTATGATGCGCCAGTAGAATGAGAAGTCTTTTCTGTTTCCAATCACCCCAATGATAGTTTTCCTCCTCCAGATCTTCTGTTGTCCAAAGTGCTGTGTAGATACAGGACTGACAGACAGCACCTATCCCAAAGAGCCTTCAGATAAAGCAGCTTTTATATATGGCACTGATGCTTTCAGTTACTTGTGGATAGGTAATTTTAGATGTTGGTTTTGTGATATATGAATTACTGCTAAGTCACATTTTCTGCTTTTTAATTGTTTGTCACCTGTAATGGATAATGAACACTGTCTGTAATACAGCTATTGCTGTGAAAGGAATCACATGCATAACAAGGGAAACTGTGAATGTGGCTTTCACATTATGGTAAAACAAATACATGCATCTGTCAGAGAAATCTCTGAGCTGTGATTCCTTCCTAGGCAGGATGCACGCATCCTGGTTACTTTCCTTGAAGATGAAGTGTTGCCTTGAAAAGAGAAGACTGGGTGGGCAGTATGACACACTTCTTACTTTCAGCATCATGTTTTTTCCTAGGTTTTTGCTGCTTTTTGTATTTTAAAGTTTGCTTTAAAGTTCTTTTAGGGTCTCACAGGGGGCGCTTCATTAGAACTTTCATCAAACATCATTTTTATTCTAGTGAGCCAGAGTAGAGGTCTTAGGCAAATTAACTTGAAATACAGGACCAGGAGAAGTTTGATTAAATGACCTGATAATTCCTTGTCTTCATTACTGTATAATGGACAGCAAAAGCTTAATGTCATAATTTTAAAGAACCTTCTCCACCAGCTCATTTTAAAGATGTAGGATGTATTGTACCCTCAATATTTCTACCTTTCTGTTCTTCCACCTTGGTATTGGTACACAACCTTAAGATATGTTTCAGAAGAAACTATTAGGGTCTATCCTGAGATGAGGCAAATTTTGGGCTTCAGGCAGTTAGCATCTACCACAAAACTTAAGGGAAGTACTGAAGTCTTAATGTGAGCTCCACATGAGTATCTGGATTCAAACACAATCTTACATACAGCACTGCTGCCCTGGGATGTATTATGGGGTGGGAAATAGAAGTGCCCCCAAATGCAGAATGCGCTCTTGTTTTCTTTGGCCAGAATAATGATAGGAGTTCAGTGTAAACATGGTGAAAATGAAGACATGCATGCTTGATGTTGAAGGAAAGCTTAATTTTAACTAATATATTAGAGAAATTGTTCCAGAACACTACATCCTTCCAAAAATAATAACCCTGTCATGTCGGCAAAGTTGGTGTCAGCGTGGGTTACCTGCTGCGTACAGAAAGTGCTGGTCATGTTAGATCTGCCTCAGGGCCAGTCTGACTTGCACACCCGACCTTTCAAAAATGTTTTCTGTTCATTAATCAATGTTCTTTGCTCCAGCTTGCCAGATTCCCTTCTTTTTGCTCCTTCATTGTCCTTCTTTTTAGTTTGTCAACCTACCTCCCCAATAACTGCTGACTGCATACTAGACAGTGGCTCCTAATAGCTCCAGTTGAATTTTATGTGTCTTTCAGTAAGGCCAGACAGTCACAGCAGTCTTTTTTCCTTAAATTATGCTGAATGAAACATGTATGAAAGATTTGGATTATGATAAAATACATTTGCTGTTTCAAATGATTTTTCACCATTTTAGAATAACAACAAACAGCATGATCTGAAGGGGACTTCTGTTAGACTCCTTTCTGGGATGTATTTAGTTTATGCAAGTGGATTTTAGGCTTTGATAGGTTAAGGCTGTGTGACTGCATTATCTTTACACTAGAACAAGGATTTTAGTAGTATAACTTCCTTATCGTTGTCTCATGGTGGATAAGATCCCATTATAGATAAGACCTAAGTAGTCAGTAAACATTTTTTTACAGTGTATTTAAAGCAGTGTTTTACTCCATAGGATTATGTCCCAGTATTAGCAAGTCCAGACTACATTTTTCTGCCTAATGATTACTTGAAGAGACCAAATGATTTGCAGTATGCGAAAATTTAATTTTACACAGAAAACAAAATTGTTCATTACACTATCTAGTCACCTGAGAAGTCAGTCCAGTGCTGCTGAACAGAAATAAGGACAACAGTGTCGTTGTTGGGCTACCCAAAATGCTTTTGAACCCTTTTTAACTGTATTCGTTTGGCATCAGTCCTTATTCTGTGAGAGCCTTTCAAAACTGGCACTTTAGCGAAAAAGGTGTGAGCTCCAGAAGTGTGTGAGCACTGTTGCTACACATTTACCCCAATGTACCTGGAACTTGGGATATTACTAAATCTGTTCATATGCATGAAGAGATGTAATTGTTGACAGAACAGTTCACAGAACTTAAGATTTTTAAAGAGTATATCAGCTGGTTAATATTTATGTGTCAGTGTGGTGAGGTACTATTATAACGGTAGCTGGGTACCATTTTGTTTTACTTGAGGGAAATTCAATATGAATAAAACAGCAACTTTTCAAACATGACATTTAATCCACTCATGTAAATCATACCAGGAGATCTATTATTCATTATTAAAAGGGCACCATATTTTTATTACACTGAAAATGAAACACAAATGCTGTGAAAAATTTAGTGCCTTATCCTGAAGTTTCAGGACACTTATCATGTAGTCATCTAGCAGAGGCTGACACTCATTTTAAAATATAGCTACAAAATTAATAAATTTGAACTCTTTTTCTTGTAAAAAGAGGATGTTCTATTTCACTGAATGAGATGGATTTATTTTTTATTTAAGGCTTCCTAAATACTTGATGAAATACATTGGTAATATTCACATTTGGAGTTAGATATACAATGAATAAAGTTCATGTCTTTGTTGTTATTAGTCATTTCCAGCATTTTCTTCCCTGAAGTGCATTTTGAAAACTACATATATCAGAAACTGATTAACATGACCTAAGGTATTAATTCTTAAAATATGATGAAACAAACAGTTTCGAGGACATTATTTTCTATATGTCAGCAGCTGTCTAAGGTCTATGATGCTTTTAATAATTACAAAACAAGGGATCATTAGCAAAACTAGAACACAAACCTTTCCCTCCCCATGCCCTCCTCCTACCCCCGTTTATTTTATTCTTGAGTGAAACGGCATAAATGAAGAACATCTAGCTCCAGGAAAATTTAGAGGACATAATGAAAAAGTTTGATACAATATGAAAAAAGATAATACTTGGCCGTGCTAGAGGACTTTCAAATGAGAGCCACTTAAATTTTCCTTGGTTGCAAATTTTTGTATTTGGGATGGTAAGTTTCTATGTGAACCTTTCGGTAAATTCAAGAACTAAGCTTTTACAGACACATGTATTTATTTGAAGGTTGCTAGTTTGATTTTTTTTTTCCCCACACGGCAGGAACACATACATATTACTGCTTCTATTTTGTTTATCAGAGTTTGGGGGTTTGTTCCTCAATTGCCATTTGCTAAATACCTCTTTGCAACAGCTCCTCAAAACACATGTTCTCAGAGCAATTCTGTTCCAGCTGTGCAACACCCCTGAGCCTCTGTGGCATGGCACCAGCAGCCCTGGGACTGATCATAGCTTATACTATGGGGCCATGGGCCCCATGCTGCTTGAACTGGCTGCTAGTCCTTCCATAGTGCTATTCTCTCCAAATGGCCACAAATCCATCTTCTTGCTGTGTACTCAGCAGAATGCATCGCAGGGACCTGCTTTGGATGAGTGTTGTTCTGTGCTCAGGTCCTGTTCTACTCATGAGCTGCAGCCAGGTAGTATCTCCAGATATCTTTGCTGCCCATAGATGGACTTTCCACATGTGGAAAGCTTTTAGGAGCCTTTACAAACGTGGAAGGCTCCATTTCCAGCAATATGTGAAGACTTTAGGGGATTCATTAATTCTGGTGTGCCTACATCACAAAGTTATGTCCTATGAGAATCTATTGAATCTACTTTATTTAGCATTGTGCAATTGATTTACATATCGAGAAGATCGCTACTTATCCCAGGTTTTGTTTTTGATTAATTGGAGTTTCTTTTAACGTGTTGTCTAGTCACTGTGCTCTGGTAAAGGAGCTCTTGGAAACACCTGTTGTAATGTACTGTGTCAGCTTAGATCAGTACATGCTGCCCCAAGTATGCTCTACCTCAGAAATGTGACCAACATTATAATGCATCATCTCTGACTAGAGTAAGCTATGTGGTCTGCTTAGGAAAATCTAGCAGACATATGTTAGAAATCAAGAGTGTCTGGGGAAAATATTTTATTTTGGACTGCTACATGTCTTATTCCTTACCTAATTAGAAATCATATCTGTAAGAGAGCTTGACATGATCTGTAGGGTATCATCATGGCTAGACTTCACAAACAAAGATATGGGAAGGGCTCTACCCACGCTTGCTGCAAGCACGCTGGTGGCTAAAAAGGCCGATGTGGGACAGGCAAGTCCGGTTACAAAAAGCACAGTGGAAAGTCTCCTTAGGTGGTAGTGATGAGACACGGTTCTTTCTGCGTTGTCTTTTCTCTTCAAGACTGATTCTACATGCATTCTCAAAGGAGGCAGCAGCGTTATGGATGGTGTGTCTCCATGTCTCTGAATTGGAGGCCAGAGTGGATCACTGATGGCAGTCAATATGACCAACACTGAGATGTTGTTTCAGGGAGTCCTTGTATCTCCTCTTTGGGACTCCTCTTGTGGCAGCCAGTGACGAATTCACCACAGAGCACAATCTTAGGGAGCTGGTGATCCTCCATCCTGGAGACGTGCCCTGCCCAGTGCAGCTGCGTCCTCAGCAGCATGGCCTCAATACTGGTGACCCCTGCCTGTTCAAGGACAGT
>VXBA01002852.1:0-109309 GCA_013399895.1 Serilophus lunatus
GGGGGGACCCGGGAAGCCACACCAGGACAATTAATTTCTAATTTAAAGTGAGCAGGCTGGTGATAGTAAATAGTCCAATGGTAGACAGGTGATGAATGACCAAGCAGGCATACTGTGGTCTTTATACATGTAAAGCAAATTCAGTACTATGCCTCCAGATTATGCAAAGAGCAGCCCTACCCTTCAGCATCACACTGCTTGATCATACACTTAACTGAAAGAGCTGATAGAATTCCTCTTCTCTCAATGATACAAATATCCTATTTTTCAAATGTTCCAAATTCCTTACTTCCTTCAGGGCTTTGGTAATACTGGGATTCATTTGCTAACAGAATCCTAGTAATAAGCCTTAACACCAAATGCTATTTGTAGCATACTAAATATCTGTAATAAAATGTAAAGAAAGAACTAAATTCTAAAAAGGAATAAAATATAGTACACAAGTTAAAAATAGCAACTTTATGTGGTTTAGATTTATCTGGTGATGTAAATCAATTCAATTTAGTAGGATTATGTGTCAGAAATATAGCCTAATACACCTAGGCTTACTAAACGTTCATACTTACCGAAGACCTAAACTTTTGTTAATTTTCCTGATGTGTATTAACACATTCTGTATTATTGCAAGCTATTTCTTGAATACATTCTGCATAAATGCTGCATAATACATGCTGCATAAATAAAACCTCAGTCTTGAGTTAGCGATGTATTTATTTCTGGTGATGAAACAGAAGGTTATCAGGAATACAGATAGATGGCAACATATTTCTCTAAATAGTGAAAATCAATGTGTATCATTCAGAGCAAAGAAAAGCCTTTTTTTGTGTTGGTTTTTTTTTTATTAAAAACAATTGCATATCTTTACTTATATTTTCCTGATACAGAGAGAGCTGTTTAAAAGGACAAGTCTAGAGAGCTGAGTAGTGTTCAGTAACACAGGTACTTGAGGTACTCCCTAAAAAGGAGCTGCGTCCATGCTGGAATCATCTTTCTGCCCAGTTCTACACCATTGCTGCAAAACCTATGTGGCATTTCCAGGAACCACGTTCATATCCCAGATCAATGATTAAAAGATAGTGTGCCAGGAAATGGAAATCTTCTATTATCCTTCTCAGCTGAAGAAGGTGTTTTTGGTGTCTGTTGAAAGGAATCAGAGTCCTGCCCAGGTTGAAAAGTAGCTTACAAAGTGGCTGGTTGCAGTGATTGAGCAGTAGGAGGAATAATGTGCTCCCCCAAAGGGATACGAGCACCACGGCAACCTGTATAGAAAGCTGTAACAAGATTTTTCAAAAGCAATGTTTCTTTTGATTAAGATCTGAATCTGAGGGTTCTGAGGCTGGAAAGAAGCTGAATAGACATGACTTTTGTCTGTTTTACTTATGAGAAACAACCTTAATCTAATGACATGGGTGAAGCTGACAGGGAGCCAGGACTACATCACTGAGCTGGTCAACACAGGTAACTTTCTAACTCTGCCAGATAATATTAAAATTGAAGTAGGAACTTGAATATAGACAGGACTTGGGCAAATGAATTCACAATGATGATTAAGTAACCCATCATTTACAGTCTTTTGTTGTCCTTTGGCAGCTATTCACTCTGGAGCCTTTCAGCCAAGCTGAGACCCCTGATGAGACCCATTTGTGGCTTCCAGTTGCTATCTGTAAGGGTGGGACCCGCCCCTACTCATAACAAGTCAGAGAGTACTCGGTGAGGCAGTGGCAGACCCCAGGAGTGAGGTTGCATTTCTTCAGTCTGGTGTGAAGCCTGCTCTGCACTCTCCTTCCTTTCTCCTGCCCACAAGCAGAGTTAAGCTTGCAAGGTGAGGTGAAGCCCAAAGAGGGGTCCTCTCCTCTTGCACCAGGAAGGGATCTTGGGGAAAGTCCCAAGGAAGTGCTGCCTTTGAGATATCATAATGCAAGTATAACAAAGAAGAGGACGCTCTCTTGCATGTGACCACTCTGCAGCATTTTGTCAGTCCTAACTAGCTGCATGGATGGACTGTTATATGCCAACTCCACCTGCCATACCAAGGAGCCCACTCCCGTTCTGCTTGCCTCACCAGAGCTGCCTGCAAGGACTAGTTTAAGGCCTGGAAGCCTTGCTCTGTTACTTGTCTGTACAGGTAGACACTTGCCTCCTGTGTGGGATATGACAGCCTTACACCGTGCTCATATCGTTGGCATTTTCCTTCAGTGTCACTCGGGCTAGTAGGATTACTAATAGCTGCATGGCAAACTTCAGCCTGTTTATTGGATCTTAAAAGGCTGATGCCTTCTAGGTTGTTAGATATTGTCTGATATGTTGCCCTGTACTACTTGGTTAGATTTTTATTCTGCAATACAGGCAATAATCAGCAGTACAGCTACTTTACAGCTTCAATCTTTCACCACTTATCTTCTCCCAGAAAAAAAATTTGCATATCTTTGCTCAGCTGATTTCCCCAAACTTACCTGAAAGCCTTATCCGTGTTAAGTCAATACACAACAATATGGAAATTTAAACAGAGACACTTTCTTAGCTATTTAATTTGAGAAAGGGGAAAGGAGGGTTATTAGGTAATTTACAGGATGCAGGTTGGAGGGCAAATCAATTTTTGATGTAACTCCATGGGTCAGCATCCATGGATGAATTCTGCCTAGTGACAGGCAAAACTGTTAAAGCTGAAAAGCCAGTAGGAGGCTAGAGATGGGTTTCAAGGCATGAGGAGAACACAGTGTCAAGTTGGTAGGTGATATATAAAGAGTAGACCACTCTTGTGAAAAGATCAATGTGTTTTTCTTTGGTTTTAGCAAATACAATTACATCTAGCAAATCACATACATGCCCATACACATAGCTCCCTTTCTTCTTGTGCTTCTCCTGACTGATGGATTGATCTTTTTTTTTTCCTAACCCATTCTTCTCTTTCTCGTTTTTCTCTGCAGTTAATGATATCTAGGTGAGAACCTTGTAGTGGCTGAAGAGGAAGTTTTGTGTGAGCTGTGGAGACTAGATCACAAAATAAACCATATTCTTCTCAATGAGCCAGGCATCACAGCCAATCTTCAGCACAATGTACATACATTTACACTTCACAGATGTGCTTCTACTTCATTTGCAGGTAGAACTGAACATCAGTCCTGAGTTGTTTGAGTGGCCACTTAATGGTTACAGTGTCCTAAATCTATTAATTTTTTCATTTATTGAGTAATGCTTTAACTGTGGGGCTGTTCAACATTGGCTTGATTAGTATAGTTGTGATAATTCAAAACTTCTTATAGGAGGAAAGCAGGACAAACAAGAACAAGGCATATGCTCCAGTTCCTTATCAGCATGTTTATCTTCTTCCATGTGGTCACGGGAAACTATGTACTGTCTCTCTCTCTCTCTTCCCAAGTGTGTCCTTTAAGAGGTAACGTCTTTAAGAGCTGCTTTTGGCAGAAAACTCCAGACATCTACTGGATTTGCCTGGGAATTAACCCAAAAGTGGAACGAGTCTGGACAGTTCCTGAAAAGGAGCTACCTTCCTCTCTTTGATGGTTTCAGGTTCCATTGGTTGAGCAGTGTTTATTATAATCTAAGCATCAGTAACCAGCTCTGATTAGGTCCTGAAAGCCCCACAAAGTTAATTGAAAAGAAAATCAGCCAACAAGTTTTCTAGGAGTGCTGTGCTGCCTGCTTCTGTGAACAACAGCAGAGCAGCAGTGGCCTGGGAGAGCCGGGTGTTCACAGGAACAGCACAGCACCAAGGATTGTGTGACACCCAACAGCACCTTACTGCCTTGGCTTGTGTTGAATAATGTGGTCTTCAAATGCCTTGATCTGAGTCAACAGTGCATGTTTACCCTGTCATTGTTATTTCAAAATCTAGTTTTCCTTTAGTCCTCTATTTTTTAATTCCTTAGGGAATGAGATCTTGAACCATTTTTAAAAAATTAGCCCACAGCAAAAGTTCAGAAGGTGGCTGTGACATGCTTATGACCAGCAACTCACCTGTTTTGCCACCCAGGTTAGCAACTGTGCTTTTGGCAGAGCTTCCCTGGCACCTGCTTGAGATTTAATCCAAAAGCATTACTTGACATTCTAAACTATAAAACATTATCTCCTTTTACAAAAAGACATATTTCCTGTGCACACTTATAGTTTAATGCAGAAAATGTAATATGACAAAGAAGCAAAATGCTGAGACCTCTCCTTAGGACAGAATACAGATTAAAAATTCCTTTTATGTCTTTGAAAGTACAAATGTGCCTTGATATTGCTATGATATTAAAGCAACTTCTGGCTTTTCATTTTGGAGATTATCCCCCCAAACAGGCTACTCATGTTTCAGACTAAAGTTCACAATATCACTGAAAACAACCTGCTGATACGGTACAGCACTATCTATCAAAGTAGGAAAGCAGTGTGCCACTTCTCATACAGCAGCTGTGGCAAACTGCTTTGGCAATGTGCATGGTTGCCAATGCTATCCAAACAGCCATGCACCATGGCCTGCTGATCCACCCCAAAATGGCTGGTGCTTGTTCAGAAGTCAAAATCTCAGATGGTTTTTACCTACTGTAGTGAGTGATGGGGTCAGCTAAAGGTGTATAAAGGAGGGAAAAGGAAAAGTCTAGGAGTGACCCTCTTCTCATGCAGTACCCATTGCTCTAGCTCCTTCCTTAGCAGCAGAAGGAAAATGGCTTTGCAATTGCATGTAGGACTGACTTTCACTGTGTGTGTGTGTCCTCAACAACATTAATTACTCTATGCTTCCCCAGCAGCTGCATACTCCTTCGGTCTCTCTCTTACGTCTCTCCCATCCTTGTCCCAGCTCTCTCCACAGGTCAGCAGCAACTCTACTTACTCCAATACTGCAACAAAGCAAAATCCCATGCAAATAAGGGACACAGCTGCTGCCTTAGAGCACACAAAGGGAGAGAGGATACTTCTATGCTCTGTTTGGAGTGCATTTGCTAGTATCCAAGGCTTATGGCCCAGTTTTCTTTTTTGCTGTCATTACCATGTGGACAGGTCAGCCGTAAGTGTCCCCAGGCTCCACCATATGTCCTGTGTTCCTACTCTCAGCTGCGTAGGACAGAGAAGTCCTAGAAGTACTCCTGAGTTGCATGGTGGGCCCGGGCAGTGCACACATCACCATACACCAGACTAACATCCCACATCCAGCAAGGCAAATGCACCACCTGGCTTGCATTTTTTTGTCCAAGCTCCAGAGGACCAGCAGGAAAAACTCTCCTTGTAAGAAAGAAATGTGTTAGAGGTTTTATGGGAGCATTTTGACTTTTAAAAAGTCAGCTTATTTAAATGGTGTCACTCTAGGAAACTTACAGGGTAGTTTTTGTATAATTTCAACATCCAGTTTGGTCTGGTAATGTCTTCTCTCCCTGCAGTCCTTAGGCTCCATAGGCTGTGCCTGTCCATCCGTCTGGATCCATCTGGCAGTCCTGCAGCCAGGGACTAAGGCACTGCTTATTGGTATGAGTGAGCTCTACCCTCTCCACCCCACAACAGGGATGTTTTGTCAGTGGTCCTTGGCACGCAGTGTCCCCAGAGTCATGACTGGGCAAGGGCCAGAACAGGGCTTTTTGGTTGGCATGGCCTAAACATATGAAGGTGAACATGGCAAGAGTTAAAGACTATGGACAGCTATGGGAGTGCCCCATACAAGCCCAGCCCAAGCTCCTCCCTCGTTTTATGGATTAGTCCAGATGCCCCTCCTTTGCAGCTACTTCCTCTAGCCAACCTGTAGTTGGCTGAAATTTCTTGTATAGAAGGATTTCCTAATTAAAATATCCCACACCTATTACTTTTTTTCCCCACTGGAAGGTCCTAATTCAGGTGAAAACATTTAGATTTTCTATGGAAAATTTTGAAAAGAGTGGCTTAATTTTAAACTTTTACACCATTGAGCACTTCCAGCTCATGAGAAAAAAGTAAAGGAGCCCCTATAGTTGAAATATTTTTTCTTTGATTTGAATTCATTCTTAACTTCCAGAAGAAAAAAGAGATGCTTCATTTGACATTTTTCACTTTATATTTCCACTGAGAGAACATCAGTTTTCCAAATAGCTTTGGGTTTTCCTCTGAGAAGTTGTCAGATGTAACTTACAACTTACAATAAACTCTCATCTTCAACAGACATGATATAAGATCCTTTAGCTGCAAAAGAGGAATTGGTTTTGCCTGAGCTACAAATATATTAAAGACACTATTCTCTTTCTTGTGAATCCAGTACTCTATATCTTACTCAGGAAAATATATCCAGCTCACATAACAGGAGCAGGCCTGGCATAGTAACATCTTTATCTAAACCTGAGATCACCAAATGGGATCAATTTTAAGCAATCAATGTCTGGAGCTGGTAACTATTGAAAGTGCTTTTAAGAACTTATGAATTCAGATTTTTTTAATGCTTTTCATGCAAAACATATGCAACTATGCTTCAGCTCTAAGACTTCTTTCCCTGAATGTTCTGGTTATAGCAAAACCAACAAACCTTCAGTATGAATTCTGTGTGCCTTAGGTCATCCTGTGTCTTTGATGAAAACAGCCAAGTCCTGTCACTTCTTTCGCAGCAGAGATTCTTAGTACTCTCTGTTCTCTTTCCACTCCAGCTGAAGCTATAATCAGCGGTTGTGGAGACCAAGAATTTTATTAGTGTAAATTAGACTGGGGTATTGCTGTGCTTTTTCTTGTCAAGGGATTGACAAACTTTTCCTCAATTCGCTTTTCCACTAATGAGCTCAGAGCAGCAGGAAGAAAAACCCAGAGGCATTGAGACCAGTCACACTCCTGGGACTGCTGTTTCCATGCATATATGCTGGGATCTAGAAGTGCCAATCTAACAACACCAGGAATGTTTTAACCATCTATCATGCTGGAACCAGTTTCTGTTTCCTGTAATTCCCTCTGCTTAAGTCGAATTATTCCAAGGTAAATGTGGCTCCTTATGCTATGTGCAAAACAAGCTAGCTGGGTTCTAATGTGTACAAATTCCAGAAAATTTAATAAAGCAAAAGAACTTAGAGGAAGATGACATACACTGTGGCAGCTACTCTTGCTCCAGAAAAATATACTAATTTATCAAAATTAATGAGTTTATTTGACATTGCTATATCCTAAACTTCTAGGATAAGAATTGCTTCACTATTTTTGTAAATCACAAGGCCACTGATTTATGAAAAAGTTCACATGACCTGTAAGACTACAGTTTTTGGAAGGAGGAGAGAGGATATAGATATAAGGCCAACATGCATAATTAAAAATGAAAAAAATCCAACTGCTCAAAAAAACATCGCTTCAGGAAAGGGATAAGGTGCTTCTGAGAATGCGACGTTTGCAGGATAGGCAATAAAGGGAAAATCAAGACTTTGTTGCAGCAGAGGCAGTGCTCTTCTGCTTGTCCAAGAGGAAATGCCAGGTTTCCTGAAACAGGTTTGTATTTTGACACCAAACAAGCTGAGACCCTGGGAGCAGTCCCTGGTCTAGGACCTTGCAGGAAATACAAACCTCAGAGGGGCTGTGAAAAGGCAGTGGCTTTGCCTTGAAGCCTGGGCTTGGCAGCATCTTTGATAAAGCTTTTAAAGCCACCTCCTTTTCCCAGCTGGCATTGGAAGGGGTTGTCCTCCAAGAATGTCAATTACATTGGTTCCCTGGTGAGCAAGGGGCATCCAGCAACATACTCCTGGAAAAGCAGGAATTGTGGACACCTTCAACCCACCACAGCAGCAGTTCAAACTCAACCCATCTGTGTGCAGATTTTCTGCTGCTGGTAATCTTATGATAGTTTATGCCTGCAACATTACATCACTGAGCTGAATCCGGCCCAGGGCCAAAGAGCCCTGGGCAGTTTGAGAGTAATGAGACATTACTCTCTTGACTTCATCAGAGCAATGACCTTGGATGATGGCAAGACTACTAATCTGCAGAGTCTTTATGTGCAGTTCTCAAACAGATTAACATTTTTTGTGTATTTGGCTGTTTGGTAATGGCCTATCATTTCACTTTCCAAAAGGGATCAGCAATAACCAGGGTGATTGTCTAAAGACCATGCAAAGTGATAAACCCAGAGGTAGTACAGAATAGCTGCAGAGAACCCACTGCCCCAGAAACACTGTACTTCTCTTTTGTATCAAACTTCCTTGTTTTGAAAGCAGGCGGTGTACTCAGTTCAAAATAGGTACCTCTCACAGCATAAAATATCTGGTCAATTTGCCATCAAAAATAATTGTCATTTTCATTGTGAACAGCAGTGAGTTTACTTATTTTTTTTTGTTACAAAGCCTTCAGCTTGGCTCTTGTCTCTTGAGAATTTTTTTCTTTTAAATATGATCTACTTGGTGATTGTCTGGCCATAGCTGCAGTATTACCCTTCCAATAGCAAAAACAAAAGGAATTTTGCTGAGCTCTGCTCAGTTCACAAGACTTAAAGGCCAATAATTGTGTTTTGCTACTTACAATGTTCTGTTCTATACCACTGTATGCAGCAACATGTCAGGGTGAAAGGACACCCAAGTAGTTGATGCCTGTTAACAGTTAAAGGCCATATATAGCAATATATGTCACACTTGCGTTTCCCATGGGAATTGAACAAATGGTTTGATAAGCTGTTCTACTAAGCATCCTAGGGCTTTCTGACAACAGGGAAAGATCCTGTTTAATTTTTGCAGTAATGTTATTATCTCGGGAAATGATAGTCATCGTGAACTGAGGTGATGGGGAGCTTTAATCTCAGTGTTATGTAAACAGTTCAGAGGGATGCTGTTAGAGGCACCAATAGTCACTGCCATTGCCTGACGTGGCACCACAGCGCACCAACTTGGAAGTAATGACCTCACATTTGAATGACAGCTGCCCTAGAGACCTCCAGGAGGTAGTATGTGGGCCTCCTCAGTGTTGGAGCACTATATGAGCCATTGGCTGCCTCAGTATGGCACCTTCACATAGGAAAGAGCAAAAAGACAGGAACTTAACAATAAGTCCTTTGGTTACATTGGTTCCAAGATTTCTACTTGGTTTTTATAAAGGTGGGAAAAAGCACAACTCTTGGAAAAAATCAAACTAAACCTGAGACTGGAACTACACATTCCTCCATGCCCTTGCTACTCTTGAGTAGGAAAATGCTTTTTTTTTTAAAATTTTTAAAAGGGATAGTTACCTCTATTAGCTCTTCAGTTCCCGCTCTTTGTACCTTGCCAACAGACAATCCCAGAACGCTGGCTCCCAGCTCAATAGATAGGGCAGCATTTGTCTGATATGAAGCAAGTTCCCAGGGCAATGGAAACTGCTCTGCCCAGCCTCTAGATATGCTGAGCAGAAGCATCTGGATTTGCTCCTCTGTGTCTCATGAGTTAGGTACTTTTTAAAAGGTTCTGGATTCAGATGGATGATTTTTTAGAATAGTAATATTAAAAAAAAACAAACACAGGGGATCAGACAAAATTTCCTGTGTCTTGCTACCCAAAAGTTTTGTGAAAAGATCTGAAGATGAAAAATCTCACTGAATAAAATTCTAAAAACATTTCCTATGAAATTTTTAGTCATTTTCCAGCAACTCTGATAGAACTACTTCAGTTCATGAGTTTCTCCCTTGTTGCCTTTAACAGCCTTTGGACTCTTCTGCCTTTCAGAGGAGACTGTGACTCTATTTTTTAAAAATGCTGACACCTGCTTCAACAACAACATCACCTGGTCCACACAATGTCTGAAAGTTCTGTAACCCTAAAGCAATTTCAGATTCTTGGCTTTAAGGCAGTGCTAAATGTCAATCAAAGGCCTCAGTCATAACTAACCGTAGTTTAGCTCTCCATATTTATATTCCACTGCAATCTTGCAGTTCTCCTTTCAGAGCAGGCTTACTTTTCCCCTTATACTTCAAATTTTAAAACAAAACCAGAGGTTTGTTGGTACAACATGACAACAACAGGGATATTTCTTTCAGGCATAGAAAATCCTTCTGCTGGCCACTTCCTGAGCAGGGAAATTCAGAGAGAAAAATTGAAATACCTCTTTTAGTTTATTCTAGGCCTGTGGTCATTTGAACCTTCTTTAGGAGGATATAGGAGCTTGCCTAACACCTGCAGCATCATGACTGAGCTTGAAGCTCTTCACAGGGGCTGGGGGGAGAGTGTTTAACATCTCACAGCTGCCTCAGGCAGCTTCTGTCAAGCTTCGGTGTCTTTAGGGCTCTGTATACAAAAGAAAAAAATCCCAGGTTTCTAATTTGACTGCCACTAATCATTTGTAACCTTAGAAAGCACAGCATAGCCAAACATGAAATTTGCTCTTTTTTTCATTTCCACTGCACCGCCCCCCTCTTCCTCTCTTCTTTGAACTGTTCTCGCCACTTGCCAGTGTAGTACAGCTTGTTAACTGGCTGCCATTCTGATTTTTCACAAGTTTGCCACGTTGCAGTGACAAGACCATGTCGGGCCCCAGATGCTTCAGAGTAAATAAATAGCACATCTGGGATTTGGAAATGGGCCGGCTTTATATTATGGAAAAAGCTGATGTGGAAACACATCCAAAGAACACACAGCTGGAAACTGTTAACTCTAGAAGGAAGGGGCAAAAAAAGAAAAAGGAGACAAAAACTCAGGCATTACTACTGCTTGAGATCTTGTGCATTATAATTGCTAAGAAACAGAAACTCAGTTTACACAGCAGTTAAATTAATAGCATTCCTGAAAAATTGATAGTTTATAATAATTGACCTCAAGCAACATAAAGGCAGCACAGGGTGGGAAGCTTGACTCCTCGCTGTCTGGCTTTCTTGGATGTGTTTGGTAACATCCCAGCTATTTCACAGGCGAGCTGGTGGGAGGATGTTGGTGGTAGAGTAATGGGACTGCCCTTCTGGAGCCATGCTGCTGAGAACTGCAGCACTTTCCCAGGCCCCTGAGCAGCCTGTGTCACTCAGGGTGTGCCTGTCCCAGGAATGCACAGTGGAAGGAGGCTGAAATGAAGGTGGCTGTGCTCACTGCATCACCCCTGCAGTCAGAAGAGCAGCGCCTCTGGTAGATTATTTAGGAGGGAGAATCAGCAGCAGCTACAGAGTGGGCTGCTCCCACTTTCTGAGCCAAAACCATGTGTTGCTTCCACTGAGCGCAGCAAAGAGTTTCAGAAAAGTAAAACTGGGACAGGGGAGGCAAGAAGGAACTCAAAATAGATTGAAATTGTATTTTGGACTTTTCACTTTGGACAAGGATTCATTAAAAAAAAAAAAAAAAAGCACAATATAAAGCAACAAAGCCCTCAAACAGCAAAATTACTGTAACTATTTTAAGCACTGCTCCAAGGGAGGCATGCATCATGAAGGAAAGCTCCTACTTTTCATATGGGGACCAGTCCTAATGAGAGATATTGATGGAACGCCAGAGCCTGTCACAGTCCCCATGCTCAGAGACCGTCTCTTCTAACAGACTCCAGTAACCCTTTAATAGCTCAGAATGATCCTGGTTTTCCCTTACAAAATAAGCATGGATTGCAACTCATAGCCAGGCAGGCTAAAGCACCAGGTATCCTTCATCCAGATACTGCAGCAGTCAGTGCTTCTGCAAGAGATTCACTGCATATCAGGGGAGAAAACACTTTTTACTTACTTTTTTTCCTTTCTTGTTTGCCAGACTTCCTTTCTCTGGTACACATTGATTTCTAATTATCATTGCATAAATTGAAAATATAGTACTGGAGCAAACCCATATTTCTAGACCAAAATATACCCACTTGGGCAGATATGGGTCTATCATTGCCTATGTATAAAATAGGGCTAATCTGCAGTAGGGTTAGGTAGCGTTATACTGTAGCCTTGTATGTTTAAGAAGCCCTTTATTGTGCTGGAACAGATGCCATTTCATTTGCTGCATGCCTCATAATGATGCCAGAGTATTTCCTAGTTAGTTTTCCTAACAACACTTTGTTTTCATTTTATGATTAAGAAATAGGATATTCTGGCAAAATCCTTAAACAATTTTGGTTGGAAGAACCTAAGGACCATCTCTGAAAGCTTCCTGAGCCACAGACATAGCAGTGTGAAGAGATGACCCCATCCCTTAGACAGGGCATGGGGCAGACAGAGAGCATTCCCCTTGCCCACACCCCCACCTGCATTTCTGCTATGGCCTCATTTATCCCTTATTTAGTCCTATGCCCTTATTATCTTAACTTGGGTTAGGCTGAAAGCAAGTGCTGAGTTGACTGCATGGAGAAGAAACCTAAAACCTGAGGCTAAGAGTATGATATTTTAAGAGTCAGAGTTAGATCGAGTAAACCATGTTGACTGTGCACATGTCAGCAAACCAGGAGTGTTTGCTTGGTCTGTCACAGACTGTTCTGTTCCTTGTCTGTGTATTACTAACAATGCCAGCAGCAGTAATATTTTTAATATAATTTTTATATATAGTCCTTTCTTAAAGCCCCATGAAGGACAGGGCATTTACTGCTCTACAAACGCAGTGGGTCATACGTCAGGATATTGGGTTGTGTAATCGAGAATTAACTGAAAGAAATTCTACGGCCTGGGCAATGCAGGAAATACATACCATAAAAGAAACCTCTAGGAATTTTTGAAGCTCTGTTAATCCAAACAAAACAAAATAACCCACAGAAGTCTGGAGAAAACTTCTGGCTTCCCAAAAACTCAGCTCCCACTTCTCCAGAGCTGTTTACAAAGTGGCCCTGCTCACTTTCTCAAAGAAAGACCTGGAATGCTTACCGTCAGAAGAGGATGCAGGAAGAAAGTCAAGAGAGGAGAAGATGCTTCCTTGCAGCGCTATATCCGTTTGATCTTACTGCAGCATTGTAGCTGCTATTGGCTCTGCAGCATGGTTTTTATGGGCCCTCTTCAGAGGGTTGTAATAGATTTGAATATTGTTTTTTTCTCCAGGGAGGGGGGATGTTTGAATTGTTTGCCTGTTAAAGAATTAAAATCATTTTCTTTTTGAAGAAGCATGAAAGGAAGCTGTTCCCTTCCCCCCTGCATACCATGGTTGAACTCCAGTCTAGGCCTCTGCAGAGCTTCTACCGCCTGTCCTCTGCGGCCAGGTGGGGGACTGGGGGATGTGGCAAGGTGGCATGAAGCCAGGACTGGGTCCAGGACTGTCCCAGCCTCTCTCCCAGGCTCCCACTTGCCAGCACTGCGTGTGGGGAGGCTCATTCCCACCACGGAGCAGTGGTGAGCGGAACCGAGCTCAACAGCCGCTCAGGCGCTGCTCCCACCACTTCTCCGACCTTCTGCACTGCTCTCAGGGTGTCTTAGACCAAGACCAGTGGTACCCCCTAGGAGGGGTGGAAGGCTGTGCGGTGCTGCCCTGCCACCATTTCTCTTGTCGATGCAGTGCAGGAGCGGCGGCATGGGAGTGCAGCTGGCCCATGCCCCACAGTGAAGCAGAGCGGCGTGGGCAGGATGGGCGGTTGCGCTCAGCGTGCACAGAGACACCAGCTGCCGTGCCATGTGGGGGGCAGCCAGCGCCTGCCCTGCGGCAGCGGTTTCTCCCAGCGGGCAGCTGGCAAGAGCCCCCACTGGGGTTGGCCGTGCAGCCCCTCCCCGCGCTGCTGGGAAGCATGCAGTGGCGGCTCCCCCCACAGGCAGCCCCCACCACCCGCAGACGGTCCCTACAGGCAGCAGTGCCGCTGGCCCCGGGAATGTCCCGCGGCTGGCAGCGGTGGCAGCCGCCGGGCTCCAGGTCCAGAGCACATGGCTTTCTGGTGGGAAGCACCATCTTGCTCAGAGTGCTGAAATCTCGGAAAAGGGCAGTGCTGAGCACAGCTGACCTATAGGAAGGCTGCCTGCCTGGGAAAAGAGCCCTAGTTCACGCTATATCAAGAGCACATAAAGCCAGAGCTCTGGAATTCCTGTCCCCTTTTGGCCAGCTTGTCGTGGTCCAGGTAACATCGACTGCCACTCCTCCTAGTCCTTCCCAATTCCGTTTCGTCCTGCAGCAGCACTGGCTCTCTGACAGTGGCACCAGAACACCGTCCAGCTGCAAGTGTGGCATTTTTCCCCTTGGGTTCCCGGGGAGAAGATGCTTCTCACTGTTTTGTCTTTCAGGGGCTCTGAGACCGGGAGATACCATCTTCGAGAGGGCTTTCCTTCCTTCCCTCTGCTCCTCGGCCCACCAGTCTGACTGGAGGAGCAGTTTGTCATTTTAGGTTTTTTTATTATTGCGTGACATTGTCGGGTGGTTATTTGTTGTATCTGTTTAGCGTCTGGTGGGATTCTATAAGATCTATAGAGCCCCATAGAAAATAAATCTGTGTTTGCTGTTGTGCTTCTATTACATCTTTGGCCACTGATGCGCCCCCTAGTGGTAAAACCACCACAGGGTTCAGGCCCTCCCTGGGGGAATCCAAACCTGAATTCCACATAACAAATGATGTAAGTTTTTTATTACTCTGTATTCACTGAGAGAGAGAGCAGCTCTGACTCTGGCACTAGGAGGACACTAGTGCTTCATTTTCAAGTCTAGAGGCACCGAGGAGCTCAGTCTCCAGTTAGCAGAGGAGCTGGGAGCTGTGTGGAGGAAGAGCAGACACTGTGGGTCAACAACTATTTGTTCAGCTGGTGCTGACTACACATTTGTTTTCTACATGCTCTTTGAGAATCAGGGACTTTGAGGGTCAACCAACAGGCTGGATGAGCCAGTGAGAGTGCTTTAAACTAGGAGGAATGGGGAGAGAGAGAGGATGCCCCACAGCCAAGTGAAGAGGAGGTGTACCAGGCTGATGAGCAGAGGATGCAGAGCAATGTGGAGAGTGATAGAGACCTCATAAAAACCAAAACAAGGGTGAAGGGAGTTCACCAGTGGTTCCTTCCCTCCCACAGCTAGTAAGAACATGGCAATGCTGGGGATATATGACATCGAAGGCATGGTCCTGATACAGTTGTGCCAGGCACTGCAGACAAAGCACTGCGCTTCAGACCATGATGGGTCATGGTTAAACTGCTGGCTCCTTGTCTTCTAGAGTACCCAGCTGTTAGTACGGTCATACCACCTTGCTTCTGTAGAAAAACATGGAAAAGCTGAAGCATAGGTTAGAAACCTAAACAAGTGAACAAGAGTAAAAGGGCACGTGTAGCATCATGCTGGGATTGGGACTTTATGGAAGCTCTGGAATAAGGGCAAGGGGATACTGAAGATACTGGGCAGTATATGTGACTACTAGGCTGACCAGGCTATCCATGAATATTTTATAGAGATCAGAAGGGTCTGCAGGATGGTGAAGGTGATATAGCCATAAAAGCCATGTGGACATAATATGGGATTGTGAATCCTGTCAGTATTCCAAGAGAATTGCCTCTGATTCCCTCATGGGTTGTGTATGACAACTATGCAAAGGACCTGCAAGACAGCATCGCTGCCTGCTGCCCCATAGCAAGTAATTTGTAAAGAATGACTGGGGGCTGCTGAGTTGAAAGAGTCAAAACACCTCATTTTTGGTGGGTAGAGGTGCCCAGAAGACAGCACGCTGGATGACAGGTTACACCTTGAACCAGTGTGAGTGAACATGGACACCCTCAGTCACTCGCCAGTTACTCAGCTGCTAGGGCCAACTCTGCTCCTTGAGAAAAGGACCCTGTCCAGGCTGTGTCCTCTCAGTCTGGTCCTACAGCTCCTGCAGCATTACACCCTCTAGGCTGGGAAGATCAGACTACCAGATGTGCCATCCACAGCCCAGAAAAGGAGGCCAGTCTGGTGCTGAGCACCATGAAAGCCAGGTGACAAGCAGCAGTGGGAGCAAGGGCACGGTGGAGGGGATCGCTTTGTCACAGCGAGTGTGAGGTGTGTTTCAGAGCTGTATGAACAATGCATGGGCTTATGAGTGCTAGAAATGGCTGTGGTTGCAAAAGGCTGCAGAGGAGATGTTGCAGACAATGTGCTCTGGGAAGCACTGGAGCACCTGCTCTGTATCGGAGGGTTTTAATCCTGACTATTATGTACACATGCAGCTTAGCAAAGATCTCGGTGGGATTCTGTGTTGTCATCCCAAAGCCAAGCATGGTTTTTATTTGCCAGGCAATTAATTTTAAGGAGTAGAACTTCTTCAGTCAAATCTCGAACATTTTTTGTGTAAATAACTTCTAGACAATAACAGACTTGATTATAATAATTTTTTCTCAGTGAATTCCCACATAATGCCAATAAAAACAGTTTTACTTGGTACAGCTCAGTGTAAACAATTGAAAAAAAAAAGCCCAAATAGAAAAATCTGTGACTTTAATAGAGCTAGAGTTCAGCTCAAAACCATCTAGAAACTGATGGGCTGGTTTTACATTAGTGATGTTTGTTCCAGATGTTGACTGTTTGCATAGGTGGTCCACATTGCATGGGTCTGCATTGGTTTCACAAGCTGAACTACGACTTTCCAGTGAAAGCTTGGGTTTTGGAGCAGTTTGCAGCTAGTTAAAGCTAGTTGAAAAAAACCAAAAAAACTGGAGTCACTGAGAAATGGGTCAGTGCTTCTCAGTCTGAACTTGCTTGTGCTTATTTGAAAATATGCCTTCGGCCCATCTGGCTTTGCAAATTTGTTTGTTTGTTTGTTTCTTGGGCTTTTCTTGTTGTTGCAGCCCATTTGTTGCTTCTCAAGGACAATGTGGCTTTAGAATTAGAACATAATGGAAAAAGTTAAGCATTTCCTTGTGCTTTTCAGTTTAATCTGTTAAAGATGATTTACTCATTGTTTTTATTAAAAAGACAGAGGTCTCTATTTCTAAATTTCACTAGAATTGTATTTTGCTTATGTACAAAGTCCAGTTTGATGTTGCTGGCTGAACAGCCTTTTAAGGTATCACTTTTTCTTTTTTTTTTTTTTTTTTTATAATGAAGGGTTAATGGCATGGGTTTTTTTAATAGAATAGATAGGTTAGACATTGTGTGAAACACAGACAAACTAATTCTGGAGAGCAAACCTTAGGTTTTCTTGAGACTTGTTTCCCTCCTGTGCTCTCAAGTCATGAGCTCAAAACACTGTACATCCCTGGATTTGGCTTCAGAGTATTCATATTGCCTCTTCAGGCAGGAGGCTGAAAAACTTGGAAGAAGGGTTAACAGAGAGCTGGGACCATCAACTGCATTAGTCTCCAGAGGCTGCTGAGACCCTCAGCCAGGCAGGAAATGGGTGGTACTTCACAGCTTGAGACCATCTCACAAAAATGTGAAATCAGAGAGCCTGTCAGTTCCTGTTAACTGAGCACTCTCAGTTAACTGGAAAATAACTAAACTTGTCCCCTAGTTTTCAAGAAGGAAAAGAAGAATGACCCTGGAAACTACAAGCTATCAGTCTCTCTTCAGTAACTGGCAAAACTATAGAGAAGATTATTTTGGGAAGTAATGAAAAACACCTGAAGGACAATGCAGTCATACACGGCTTCATGAGGAGAAAGTCCTGCTTATCAAACTAAATTTTCTTCTATGACAAGGTAACCCATCTAGCTGATCATAGGAAGACAGTTGATGTAATCTCTGGATTTCAGCATACAGCTGGACAAACAAGTCATGTGGTGGGTGAGCAATTGGCTGAGCACAGGAGGTAACAGTGAACGGGGTGACTTCACACTGGTGATGTCACTAGAGGGGTTCTGCATGGCTCCATCTTAGGGTCAGTTCTCTGCAAATTCTTCATGAATTATTTGGACCCAAGACTTGAGGGGATACTAAGCAAGTTTGCAGATTATACTGAATTGGGTGGAGCTGTTCACTCCCCAAGGGAGAGGGCCTGCAGAGAGCCTTTGACAAATTAGAGGGCTGGGCAATCACCAACTGTATGAAGTTTGTCAAAAACAAGTGTGGCTTCTCACTGGGGACAGGGCAACCCTGAATGTACATACAGACTGGGGAACAGGAGGCTGGACAGTGTGACAGAAAGGCACCTGGCATCTTGGTCGAGGGCAAGTTGAGTATGAGTCAGCAGTGCCCTGGCAAAGCATCACCAGCTGGTTGAGGGAGGTGATTGTCCCATTCTGCTCCGCACTGGAGCAGCCTCACCTTGAACATTGTGACAGCTTTGGACACCACATTATAAAAAAGATATTAAGCTGTTAGAGGGCATCCAAAGGAGGGCAATGAAGATGGTGAAGGGCCTTGATGGGAAGCTGTGAGGAGGAGCTGAGATCACTTGGTCTGTTCAGCCTGGAGGAGACTGAGCGGAGACCTCAACACAGTCTACAACTTCCTTGTGAGGGAAAGAGGGTCAGACACTGATCACTTCTCTGTGGTGACAAGTGACAGAATCCAAGGGAATGGTCTGAAGCTGTTTCAAGGGAGGTTTAGGTTAATATTAGGAGAAGCATTTTCACCCAGAGAGTGGTTGGGTACCGAACCAGGCTGCCCGTGGAAGTGATCACAGCACCAAGCCTGACAGAATTCAAGAAGCATTTGGACAATACTCTCCAGCACATGGTGTGACCCTTGAGGTTGGCCTTTGCAGGGCCAGGATTGGACTTCAATAATCCTGTGGGTCCCTTCCAGTTTAGGATATTCTATGATTTTAGACCCATGGGTTTGGGACAATTTTCACATGACCATTCGACAGGTTCCATCAATCCACCTCTGGCATAATCAAACACCTGGGACTACATCTCTCCCCAGAGGCTGACCAGAGGCTCTCCTGGCCAAATACGGTCAGCCTTGCCAGGATTTGAGTACATTATGTGGCTGTATTATTCCTACCTTCAGTCCTCTATTCATTAGCATATGTTGAGTGCCAGTGTTAACTACTTTCTCATCCAATGCCTAAGAGGTAGGAGAGCTCACCTCTGACTGCATGGTGGTCTTCAGCTCTTATCTGTGTTTCTACCAGGGCCCTTTTTGGTTTTCAGGAATTTCCCAGAGAGTATCTGTTAGCTTGTTGTGAAGGCTTGCAAGGTTGTGTAGGACAGAATAGTACATGAGTTTCCTCAGTCAGGTAATTAATTTCTGGTTTTAAGATTAAACTTTTTTCTTGTTGCTCTTGCATTCATATATATTAGACATCTGAAAGAATCTTGTATCAACACAAGCCTCTTCCTAACATTGCATGTAAAATCACAGTGTTGTATCTGCATCATCTACAAGTATTTTGTGTTTACTTTTCACCTTGTCTTTTGTAGCTTGTGGTGTACATTTTTCCCCACTGTTGATAGCCTGACCATGTTACTGAATGGCTTTATGATGGTAGTGTTCCAGCTTCACAATGAACTATCAATTTCACAGGCATGCAGTTCTTAGAGATTATATTCACTGTCTCTTTTTTTTCAAGTTATATATATATAAACCTTGAAGAAACACTCAGCTGAAGTTATACAATTTTCTTTTTTTGAGTTTCATGCTCTAAATAAGAAAAAGAAAAGAGGACAAATATTATACTTAAGTTAAATCAAAACAGTGTCTTGCAGGGGACTAGTAAAATTATTTGAAATAATTCTTCTTATGTTAACAAATTTTCTAATTTTGTTAAATTTTTTAACATAGGTTATTTTCTTTTGATATTTCATAATACAAGCTGAAAAGTTTCATTAGGAAAACAGCTGTGGGAAACAATATAGCAGTTCCAAATGTAAATGCTTCACATCAAAATAGTTCTGCATTGACAGCTTTATTTCCTCCTCAAACTTCTTGGCTTAAAAAGCTTTCACTAAACTAACTGAACCCAAAATCACTCATGGTGAGTCCTACTAATATTCCGTTTTCGCTATATTCACTTCTCATTTTTTTATATATAATCTCTGCTAGATATGTAGCATCTTTGATACAGATATAGCATTCAGTACAGAAAGGCTTTTCTTTTAAGGAAAATTCTACATCTGCAGAATTCTATGGTAGGTGTTAGAAACCTTTCTTTCAATGCTAAAGTCTTGCACTGAACCCATGATGCTTCCCCACGAAATATTCAGTGTACTGCTTTATGTGATTAGCACTGCTTTTGTGTATATTTCCCAGAGCACAAATCAAAACAAATGGAAATACTAGTCAAACCCACTGACACTAAGAAACAGAAAAATTTGCTGCTACATCTTGACTGTACTTCATAGGAATGAAGTTCTGTTTTAAGGGATAAGTGGCATCTGGTGCAACAGGCAACTCTTCATCACTACTTCGTTGCTGTCACTGCAGTATTGTCAGGGATGTTCTGAACATTAATTTCATTCCTTCTGATGTTCTTTTTCAAAGGGAATACTTGTCTCTGGGCATTTTATTTTATTTACTCAGTTATAACTATCTTCTTTTTAATGCTTATTGGTCCACGCTTGCTTTACTTTCTTCTTTCAAAAAAAGAGCACACTCTTCTTGATCTTCTGTTTTTTGTGGTTGTTTTTTCAGTCAGATATTCATATCTGAACTATAATGGACATCCCTATGCAGTTACATATTGGTGGTTCACTCTCTTTACAATCTGCTGACATCAAAGCAGTTAAGAAAATATTTCTGGAGGCTATAGGATTCTTTTCAACAGGAGAAGAGTCCTTTCTTCTTCCCAGAAAAAAGACAGAACCAGAAAATGCCAAGAAGAAAGAGGAAAAATATTTTCTTTCTCACTGACCCTAAATCTATATGTGTGTGTATATATATATATATATATACATATATATATATATACATACACATGCATATATTTGACATTTTTCAAGGATTTCTGTAGTACTGGAAGAGCATCTTACAAAAAAGTTTCCAATGTTTGTGTCCTTCCAGGACAGAGTGATTTCTCTGTGTTGTGGCTCTCCTTTTGAAGGACAAATCAGCAATGTGTTGAAATGCAAACTCTGTCACCAGGCTCTCATTTCCATATCTGGCAGTGACAATACCTTATTTTCCTTTCCCTGATACACTGATAAATAGTCAAGATAAAGAGAATTATATTCTGAAGAGTCATTCCCTGACAAAACCCACAGTGTTTGGGATCCCAAACCAATCCCTACTTAAATCCTTTCTCCCCTTTTAATTTATCTATATCCTCAAGCTCTGAAAATTTAATTAAAATAGCTCTGAATTTTCACTGGTCTTCCTGTACCATTGAAGAGGTTGTTGGATGTTTAAAGAAATGCTGCTTTGCCTTACCATGTGTAATGATACTAATGGGAAACAACAAATAAAAATCATGCTCATTTTTTCCCTGTTGTTAATACTAATATCTTTATCTCCGGACATCTTACAAAAATATAGTATATTATGGCACCACTAGCAGCAGGAATACAACTGAATACCATTTGAGGACAGTTCCAGCCTTCCCCTCTAAAATATGTCCAAACTCTCAGAGCCACAGGGTTAGACTTGCTCATGTGTGTCCCTTTGTCCATCTTCTTCATTTTGTTTTTCAGAGACTTGGCACTATGGGCAAAGACAGTTGTGTGTTTCTGCCCTCCTTTCCTTGTTACCCATTTGGGCTACCTCTTTGGTTACCAGCTTTCTTCCCCTTTCAACAGCTTTGTCACTTGTTGTAAGGAAAAGTAGATACGTGAAGATGTAAACTTATGCCATTTGCTAGGCTGCCTGTGAAGGTCTGGAGGAGGCAGTGTGCGTTCAATATCATCTTGAGACAGTGCAACGGAACAAAGTTACCAATTTACTTTCCTTGGCCTGCAGGCAAGCAATCCTTATAGGACCACAACTTCCCTTTTTTCTCTCTCTTTTGTCCCCTGGGTACCAGTGGTGATGTTTGACACCATTGCAGGGTCAGGTGTGTCTCCCTGGGATCCTGCTGGGTTTGCAGAGCACTGTGGTCAGGCCACTGGGAGGAGAAGACAGTGTCCAGAATATGAACCTAGCATAAATTTGATGGGAACAGATTTCAGTCTCTGTAGAGCCAGTTCAGTTCAGAATTAAAGCTGAGATTTGAGTCACTGAAGCGGGAGAACATCACACTCCAAACCAGTCCAAAATGCTTCCCCTCTCCCGCCCCCCCACCACTGGTTTGCTTGTTCCCCAGCCATTCAATGAATACCACATCTCAATCCACAACTTTGCAGTTCACCAGGGAATCTTCTCCTTTTTGAGGCATATGTTCCCAAGACAAAACTACCAGTCCCAAACAATGTCTTGGACCATTCTGGATGCTAGAAAAAGCCTTCAGAAAAAGAACTCACATTGGGCAAGGTGCCACACTCCATAAGGACGCTAAAACAATAACTCCAAGACTCAGGAGTTGCCCTGTAAGTGTCACGAAACATTGGCCAAAACCTTCGTTCAAATTACAAGACATAACTTGATAAAAAGGAAAATGCAGTGAGAGGTAAAAACTAATATAACAAAAGAAATTCAACGAGTTGTTTTTCTGAGCTAATTACACATCTTCGTAGCTAAGCCTCTGAAAGCAATGGCTACTATAGCTGGCTTTTCTGAAATCTATGAAATACGCATTCCTGCAAATGCATCCATGTACAACCTTCCATTTTTTGCCGTATACTGCTTCCATTTGTGTCATTGTAAGATAAATATGAAAAAAAGTATTATGTAATGAGTAAAAAACAATTCCTAAATCATTCCCTGTCGTTCATTAAGTTCTTTGGATATTTTCAACCATGAAAGAAGCTATACCTTGCCCTGCCAGCTCAAAAAATCTAGAGCTGTCAAGGTAATGGAACATGGGAATTGGCATAGAGAACATTTGATTTCCTCCCCCCCCCCCCCCCNCTCTGTTGCTATTGCTAAACAGAGTGCTCTTAAGATTTAAATACAGATTCTTGACATTGTTACTTTCTCACATAGCTTTTTGCCTTTCTGGAGGTGGAAGCACAAACAGACTTAATCTACTTTTGTTCAAAAGGAAACCATTTATTCTTGTCAGAAAAAAATCAGAGAAAAGAAGACCTGAAGAAATATTAAAGTTGTAAAAAGGATTTGATCAACTGGAATGAGATAAACTCTTCAGTCTGATGAGAAGTCTGGAAAAACAAAAGATTCAGGCTAAAAACTAGGAAATTAAGAGTGAAAGGAGAATTCAGGCACAGCTATTTCAATCAAAAAGTAATAAGTATGTGGAATAAATTATTTCTAGGTGAAGCTATTGAAGTGAATAACAGAAATGAATTTAAAAGACAGCAAGACATTTTTATGGAGAGAGAAAAGACTACACATTTTTCCTATTTACATGCATCGGGTTAGATCCAGGACTTAGTGTCTTAAAAAAAGGGTCTAGGAGAACTTTAACTACTTAAATGTATAAATACATCCAAAGAGTCCAAACTGACTACTGCAGATGCTAGAAACACCTGGGTTACGAAGTGCCAAACATGTTGAGAGCTAGGACAGAGTGTCCATGTCCTCCAGGGCTGTGTCAATCCCAGCAGCATGGTGCTGTCTCCTTGCCCAGTCCAGATTTGAGCCAGTGTACCCCAGGGGCCTGATGCAAAGCCTATTTTGCATGTCACATGCAAGGCAGGGCACCTAGTACCCACACAGAATACAGTAGCCTCTGCCACTTGACTTGAAAATTATGAGAGGGATAGTGCTAGTCTATGCCATCTTTAACAAAATGCTTTGATAATAATATCATAAGATGAATGTGGAAGACTCTGGTGCTTTTTTCTGTGTGGATGTAACAGGTTGACCTCAGCTGGACACCAAGTGCCCACCCAGTCACTCAATCCCTCACCTTCACAGCCAAGCAGAGGGAAAAGAATAAGATGGGAAGCAACTTGTGAGTTAAGGCAGTTTACTAAAGCAAAAGCAAAGCTTTCACATGCAAATGCCAAATGAAAAATAACAAGGTTTATTCTCTACTTCCCATCAGCAGCAATGATTAGCCACATCCTGAGAAGCAGGGCTTCAGCACATGTAGTGGTTTCTTAGCAGGCAGCCATTGGAAAAAATTAAGCCTCCTCCCCCCCACTTCCTGCTTCTTTCCTTAGCTTTTTTTATCTGAGCTGTTGTCATATGGTATGGAATATCCCTTTGGTCAGTTTGGGTTGGCTGGCCTGGTTGTTTCCCCTCCCAGAATCTTGTTCTCAGTTGGAGGACTGTTGCAGTCTTGATGCTGCACTCAGCAGCATTTTGACTCAGTAGTCGAAACACTGGTGTGTTATCAATACCCTTCTAATTACCAATACAAAGCAGAGCAGTGTGAGGGCTGCTGTGGGGAAATGAACTCCATCTCAGACAGACCAAATACAGTGGGACTGAAAGCTGAATGTCCCATGTGACAGGAAATGGTGAATCCCTTTTCTTCAAAGGGGTTGATCATGTAGAAGAGCATTTCAGACTCACTCAATCAGAGAAAAAGTGAGAAGCTGCATGAATACATCCCATTAAATCAACAGATGTGGAAAATGCCTATACACGGTTGCCCTTTACCAGGATTGCTGCTATCTTTTTTATTTTACCATCTGCTTATATTATTTTTATTAGTAGTCTTGGATATTTCTACCATGGCTGATAAAATACTTTTATTGGACTTAACAAGTTTTCAAAAATGCTCATTTCATTATCTGTTGAGCATTTTGAAGCTACCAGTGGAGGACGCCACAAGGAGACTGCGAGGTGCTGTAGTTCAGTGTTTGGAAGATACGAGTTAACTGGGCAATGTTGGATCATGAATACATGCTGGGCTCTGACCAACATTTACAAGAGCCAAAAAGAGACTGCTGGCTGAATTTCAGAAACTTTTAGGACATTTTAATCTGTCTGCAAGATGTCCCCTTCTCTCCTCTCTACTCCCCACCCACTTAAATTGCAATCGTATGCTATCAGAGTGACTCCGAAAAGGCTGTGATGAAAAAAACATCTTGTCTTTCCTTTAGGCTGAGTCATGCACCGCTGAGCTGTTGGGATAGAGTTTTGTTTGGGTGCTGGAATTGTATGCACTATGCATACGAAGAATGTGGAGCTGGAGGCAGATGGAAGAAGGTAGGAGAGTCTGTCTGCAGTTCTTCAGGGCTGCTGAGGCAGGATGGGAGATCCCAGGGACACCCTCCTGCTGGGGAAGAAGCACCTCAGGGAGGCATTGCCCCTTTTCTGACTTTCTGTGACTCAAATTTCACTGCATAATCTCTGCAAGTCCACAAGCTGAAAGATAAGTGTGCAACTGGAGCTATTTCACAATGAGTCCCAGGAGTTAAGGGAGTTAAACCTCTCTCAGGTTTACACGGATTTACACCCTAGTTGTTTTGTGCTAAAAAAAATTAAAAAATAAAAATCCACTTTGGCAGGATTCGTCCTGATAAGAAAGTATCCAGTTAAATTTGTACTGATAAGCACACTGCACTGATTTTCTGAATTAACTCTGCATGACCCAAACAAAACGTGCTCAGTGATACAATTATATTGTGCTTGGATCTCTCTGATAAGACTTTCTTCTTTACATCTAGTTCAGGGGTCAAGTGAACCCTATTAATGTTGTGGAAAACAGGGCACGGGTAATGTTGAAATAGGCACCCGGCACCTGGCAAGGAGGTGACTGGGTCGTCCTGTGGAAGTAGGTCTGGGGGTGGCCTGACTGAAAAAGAAGGCAGAGGTTGTTAAGAAACAGAGTCTCATCTGGTAAAGTAGGTGGGCAAGCATTCCTGCCAAACTACAAAACACAGTGGGCTGCTACTCTTAAAGCACAGAAAGTAGTTATAATTTGGAGGAAAGGTGAGAAATTACTTTTGATGCATCCAACTTTTATTTTCTTTCCCTTAAAGAATTTGTAATGCTTCTACACCTGAATTTCTGTTATAGTACAGTAAGAGATGGCTCATATGAAGATCATGGGTTAAGTAGGGAACACAGAGGCAAAAATCTGTTCATATCTAATGCTGGCTTGAGACTGATATAAGCTTTGACCTTGAGCACATCATTTAACCTCAAAGGAATAACTTGAGGATTCATTAGCTGGCCCTTGCAGAGTGCTTTGAAGATGAAAAGGGCTTTATAAGTGGCAAATATTATTATGTGTTCTGGGACCTGGAAATTTTCAATGTTTGTATGTATAATCATTTACAGAGGATTTGCTACATAAAAGAAACTGTAAATTTTGCTCAAAATTACTGGAGTGCAGATAAGCACTGCTTTTTCCATCTGCGGGGATTTTTCACTGAAATCTTTTTCTTCCTTTCCATAAAGCCTTTAGAGCATGAGTCAGGGATGACTTTTGCTCAGCTGCCGCCTGTGGGCTTGTCTCAAGGGAACCAATTGCATCGGTCACTTTTTGGCCACAAGTGTGAGGGTGAGAGAGGAAGTTTACAGGGAAGATGCTCCTGAGCTGCGCACTGTAGGTCCACAGTGTGGACTCAGCCCCAGGAAAGAGCTTAGATGGGCTGTGTGAGGTGCATTCCACAGAGACTCTGTGCAGGCAGAATGCAAATCAGCATCCTGTTGACAGCAGATATTAAGTAAGCAAGAGCATGGAAGCATCGGTTATAAGGAGGTTGTTGGCTTCATAGGCTCCAAAGGAAGATTATGCGTTAGCATCGTATTAGATTTCTCCTTTGATTCAGCTTTAAGAGAAAAAGGCAACTGCACAGAGCTGTTCTGTGCTGTATATTATAAAACATTTGTATAAATTTATGAACAAGATTAAGTGGCAAGATGTCTTCAACAACATGGGACTGAACTCTACTTCAGAATATGTCTCACCTTCATAGGTCCTACCTTTCCCTACATCATTCAAGTTTGTGATAGTGCTATTGACAGCAGTAACATTAAGTTTGTGTGCTGATGAAAGGGAAGAGTTGTCACAAAAGGGGTGGTTATTTAGGGATACCCCAATATATCAGTGAGCTGTGTGAGAGTGTATTATCTATTACCTGGCTGAGCCTGCATCCTGCTGACAAGAAAGATTGCGTTGCTTCCATAGGCAGAACTTCCTTGTGCAGCTTTTAAAGATCTATCAAAAACAAATCTTCTTCTGGGCCATGTACTCTTATTGAATTTATATTATTGTTGATACAGCATGAATGGTGTCTACAGGCTATGAGTGTCCAATGGACTTGAGCTTGCTATTTCCATATCAATCAGGCACATTTTCCCCTTAATCTGGGTGAAATTAGCTGACTTAAATCCTGAATTCTCCACTTAATCAAACTGCTTACTGAAATCAGTGGAGATTCTGACTAAGGACCACCTTGTTAGTTCCATTGCCTCTGCAATGATCATGTGCATTTCTATACATGAAATGAAGAATGGTATAATGTAAAGAAATGGAAATTGCACATGTTTAAGCACATAAGGAACAAAAATAAGCGAAACTGTATATTCAAAAGGAGAAGACGCTAAACGTTGATTCTCAATGAGATTTTTTTTTCACTTTTTTCTTGTCTAACAATAGCTGATTTGCTGTGAGCTCAAGAAACACAGGGGAAGAAAAGGGAGAATATTTTAAGTACCAGACTAAAACGCTGTCACGAACAGGTAAGGGTTTTGTTTATCACACAGTTGCAAGTCCTTTCTGTCTCCAGAGAATCCACTCAGAGCTGGGACACCAGGAGCTTCTAGAAAACAGTTATTTGGGGATCCTGCTGGAAATTCAAAGCTGCAGTTAAGACAAAGTAGACATGTTCATGTTTGAATCTAAAGCAAACCTAAATTGCTGGGCAAAATAGAAACAGTATCTGGAAACTCCTCCTGAGGTTCTTCTGTTCTCTCTCATCTCACAGTGTTTTCTTACTGACCAGCACCAGGAAAAACATCCCTCTACAAAGGCATATTTTTCTGCTCTCCATATTGTCTGAAAGACTGCCATGTTTTGCATTTGGCACAGTTACTGCCACTAGGATAACTGTTTGGTCTCTGTACATCCCTATTGTCATCCCCACTCCCCAGATATGCAACAGGTTGAAAAGTGCTCTGCTGAGGAATGCTCTCAAGCAGGTACCTGCTCTTCATTTGTGCAGCCCTCAGCACAGTGGGACTCAGCTTCTCTGAGGGATACAACTTACTGAATGAAAAGTACAGAGACTCAACAGCAGTGAGGTTATCTCAATTTACCTCATCACAAGTGGGAATTTGTGGGAGAATCACATTGTGCACAGCAGGATCTTGGAGTAATCCAGCATCTGGCACAAGCAAACAGAAATATCTGATCTGGTTGGAGAGAGAATTGAAGCATGGCAAACATTTAATTATCTGCACTATCTTTAGAACATCCAAAGTATTTTTGTACTTCCTATTACCTCTGTAGCAGAGACTTCATTCTTCCACGTAAAAGATTTTAATTACATAAAATGCTCAATTAGAACCTTAATTTCCATTTTAGAAAATAAATATACCATGCAAATCACTGACTTGCTCTTAATTTCCCTAACAGTCTTCTAAAACTTTTCAATAGACGCTCCCAGTTGTCTTCCCATTAACAATGTCTGTGGGGATCCTGAGCAACAGACTGCTTATTACTGCTGCTCTCTGCAGCTTTATTTAAAGGAGAAAACCCTAGGTCCTCTGCCAGGCTTTCCTTCCCTCGGCTTCTCCCTCGAATATCTCTCCTGCAGACGTCCTGGAGGATAGCCAGACTTCTAGCAGGAAAGGTCTATGCTATAGAAACAGATTTTGGCAGTCAGCAACTTTATACACTGTAGTGAAGTTTGCATTAGAGAAAATCTACTATAAAAGGAAAGTACCTTCTCCGGACTAAGGTGGGACTGTACGAAACAACTAAGATTGCTAGAAGTGAGATAAGCAAAACTTGGCTTTGTGGAGACAGGGAAGTGAATTGGGAAAGGAGGAGAGTCGGAAAGGTAGACAGATGGGGGAGACCATGATGGGTTTGAGGGCAGAGGGAGGGAGCAGAGGGAAGGAGGGGCTCTGGGGACTGCCAGAATGGAAATGAGTATGGGGGAAGAAGATCCAAGAGGGCTCCCAGGGGCTTGGGGATGTGAAATATATTTGGAGGTTGTGGCTACAGATCCTTGCTTTGGGGTAGAGAAATCTCTCCATTTTCCCAGGAGTGGACTGAAGCACGGGACAGGCTAAATGACTTGCTGTGAGGATCCATAACCCACTGGATTTTTGTAAATAGAAGACTATGGTTTGATCACACAGACACTGTCTTTTTGCAGCAGATCTGGAATTTTGATTTTCAAGACCATACTCATTCTCCAAATCACTTCCGGCTGAAAATTTTTAATGGGGGAAAAAAATGACTCTTTCTCTCACAGGCTGTTTTACTGTAGCTATACTCACTCTAGAATTCTGTGGCCATCCTACATGCTAGCTGTGGCTGGCCTTAGAGCTTCAGCATGTGCAGAAAGCTCCTTGTGACGTACAAATGTACTCCAGCAGAAGAAGGGATTGCTCCAGCCCTTTAGCTTGTCCACACATCATCATACATCAGCATATACAGAAATCTGAGCAAGCCCATGCCATCTTACAGAGGCTCTTAAAGGAAAGCTGCCATTTTAGCAGCACTTTTTGCTTGGCTCCAGCATCCGACCTCTCTGCAGAGCTATCAGCTTGGGAATAGTTCAAGGAAACATATGAAAAGTAATGAATCCTAGCTAAAGCTCTTGGCATTATCACAATACCATGTGTTATACTGTTGCAAGCCTCTTGCTGTGCAAATCTGAGAGCAGTTGGCATCAGTCTGTTTGGAGATGAAATTATAAATAAGTAGATAACCGGTGTATGAACAAAACGAAGTGAAACCAACCTGCATATCAAAGGAATCTGTGACAAATGACACGCTTTCACATGGATGATTGAAAATTGGAAAAAGAAAATGAAAGGTGGAACTTAAGCACAAGTGAATAAGAGCATGTTGGGGAAAAGGAAAGGAAAAAAAAGCCAAAGAAATTTAAAATAACAAGATGTCAGGCAAGCTAGAACTGACTGCAGCAGGATAAAACACTTTGTTGATGTAATATCAATGGCTTCTCAGAACTTACACCAGACACTGAATTGGCCCTCCTATTTAATTACATGCTGATACACCATCATGAGACCTCATGGGAAATCTTGCAAGATCTTGTGACAGATATTAAATTGGCATTTGCCTTCTCCATAAATCTAATCTGATCAAAAACATTTCATGTGTGCAAAGAAGCCAAGTTGGAATAAGAATGGTTCAGCTATGAAAAGAAATAGCATCTATAAAATCAGTCATGGTGGAAGAGAAGTAGTAAATGATCAGATATTTTTTCTTTGAACATACAGAATACAAGGAGTGATATGCATAATATGCATGTAGATATATCTCCTACATTACACACAGAGTCTGATTGAAATCTGGATGCAGTTTCTCAATTATTTTAAAGTGATCTACTACTCAAAGAAACAAGTGATGTCCAGTGTTCTATAGCAAGCCAGTTGTTTCCACCTCATTTCCTCTGCTTGTCCCATGGTCGGTACAGCTAGAGCTGATCTAGTCTGTGGGGTGATAGATAGGGTCACAAAAGGAGAGATAAGCTCTTGAGAGTTTCCTGGGACAACCCAGCACATTCCCAGGAAACTGATAAGCCTCTGTGTGGAACAGGATTAACCAAAAAATTGGGTGATATGGAGATACTGCCAGCCTTTCTTCCAAGACATCTGGGAGGCATGAAGCCAGACATAATCCTTGGACCTCTGTCTCATCCTTTTTCTATCCCAAAGCGGCAGTCTAGCACCTCAAAAATTTATTTGCCTGTCATCTAAATTTGCCTATGAGAAAAAAAAGAAAAGATATTGAAAGAGATTGGAACCTAGAGGAAAAACTGGGGAGAAGTTCCATCCATATTCGTGGAAGTAACTGATGAATGCCTCTCTCTCCCTCCACTCCACTTGGGACACCTTGGAGTGAGTGATCATTAACTAGTTTTGCTTTCTTTCCTTTTTATACTTAATACTTTGCTCCAGGGGAGGTGTATCACTGTTAAGTTTTGACTTATTGTTGTGTGGTTTGCTGCCTAGTTTGTTTTACTGTTAAGTTTGTTGCGCAGTTGTTTTGCTATTAAGTTCTCTGGTGTGGGTATTTTGTTCTAGTGTGGATATTTTCTGCTGGTAAGATACTGTGGTTACTCTGTTGTAGTATAGGAAGTTTTGCTATTAAGTTGCTCTGCACTCATGGGTGTATTCTGCTGGTAGATTTTCTGTGCACTATATATATATATTACATGTTTTCAGTGTATTTTTGTAGTTAAAATATTATCAGAGACCTATTGAGCCCTCTTAAATTGTCACAAGTTGGTATTAATAAACCTGTTATTTCATGAACTATTAGAGGTAGTCCATGGTATTGCAGTGCTGATAGTTCTCGACGGTTAAATAACACACAGGATTATTTATGAGGGGTCTCATTCTTTCTCTTGCTATTTAAGTGTAGTCCCTGAGAAAGGTATCACACACTCAGCCCAAATTCAGTGAATCTCTTAGTGAAGTGTCTCAAAGAGATGCTAACAGACTGTTTCAAACGCTAAAGATCTTTGATCTCCTGGGATAGATGGAGACTGAATAGCCAAAACAATGTACTAATACCAATAGGACTGAACTTTTTCTGTTCCTCTTCACGTGACATAGCTTAAAGCACATTTTCTCTCTCAGGTATCTTCTTAGTGAGACCCATTCCCACAGCTGACTCCTCTGCATGAAGGCAGGAGAAAAGACATCACACATGTAATATTTTGGTGAAGCTTCAGTACTTGTGTCAGGGTCCCTGGTGCAGTACCAGAGGAGTAAATAGACTTTTACATGGATAGCTTTACCTGGATAGACAGAGAGAATGGCCTAAGAGAAAAAAAAGTAAAATCGAGGCAAATAGGAACTTCTAGGATTTTCTCCTCTGCAGTCTACTCATTAGGCTCATTGAAAGGTCCCTAGACCTGTTCCCTGCAAGCTCCCTGCTACTTCCTTGAAAACCTTGGCAAGGCAGCAGGAGGTACTCAAGGCTGTGTGGTTTTGGAGCTGCTGAAAAGCAGGTCTGAGTCAAGTCCTGAGTCCTAAACAGACCCTCCCCATTTTGCAAAGCCCTCTCATTAGCAGAGGTGAGAAGGACAGAGAAAGGAACATGTGCTCTACAGCAGCGTTCCTGGTGAAGCTCATGACTAGCACGGGAAGGACAGAAGGAATGATGTTTTAGACACTTCTCTTCAATTTTTGGGTTTTCTCTCTTCTCCTCTTCTCTCCTGTTCTTTTTCTTCTTTTCTTTTCTTTTCTTTTCTTTTCTTTTCTTTTCTTTTCTTTTCTTTTCTTNGGAGTTTAATATTGGACAAATGCTAAAAACTCAACTAGACTTTCAACCCTTTCAAGCTTTTCTCATCACTGGGGATGTAACACCTAACAATGGGGATATAATGTTGACGTAGCTTCACCAAGAACAAACAGATAAAGTTACTGTTGAGTTGCTATTACAGCCTGGGCAGTTCCTGGTATGAGGACAACAAAGAGTTTTTCACAGAGTGAACAGTGAACCAAAGGAACACTATTTTTTTCTGATGTTTCATGTGACTATGTAAATATGTTCAATCTTATGGGAACGGCTTGTAAACAGAAGAAAAACAAACAGGGAAAAAAGAAAAGAAATGTGAAAGGACAGTGACTTTGGAAAAGAAATGGTAATAGTTTTTAAGATGTAAAAGAAAGGGTAGATGTAGCAAAACTACTAAATATGCAGTTTCATACACTAGTACCCAGATCCCTTAAATAAGCCTGCTTTTTTCTTTATTTGTTTTGCATGTTCTTGCACCGCTTCTTCAAACTGTGGTAGTTACAAAGTATGTTCAATTAGACTTCCTAAAGTCAGTGGTTACATTTCCTTTATGGATGGTACCAAAAGCTATGCCCTAGGAGAAATAAGTTCATTACGAGCTTTTGAGTATGTAGCCCTCACACTGCACCCAGATGGAACAAAAATGTGAGGATTCTAAAGGGAAGAGCTGGGTTAAAATTTGAAAGAGAATTAAATGTTTCTTTTCTCTCTATATTTACAGCAACCACACAGACTTTTCTTCAGGATTTAGTTCTGTGTAAAACAGAAGTCACCCATAATCTATGTTTTCCTATAAACTGGAGAAGAGATATTATAAATCTAGGATGTTTGCTGTGTCTCTGGAAAAAGGAGTGCTTTATAGCAGCTCAGTAGCTCTAATGAAAGGTAAATAAGGTGTTTTTATTAATCACACATATACTGTCTTAGTGGTATAAATCCCTGAACAAGAGTTGGCTGCCCTGTTTTGGAATTCTAAAGGCAAGAGTCTCAGGTGCAAGTCCAGAATATCTGATAGGATGGAGAAAACATATTTCCCTTAAATCATCTTAATATCTCCATATTCCTTGAGTTAATGCTGAGATTTCTAACATTTTAGAGAAACCTCTAGGTTTTTCTAAATGTCAGTCAGTGTTGCATGGTCTCAGAGGTCAGGGCAAGGTGGTGGCTTTCTGAAGCTTTGGGATATCCAGGTCATGCTACTTCTCCCAATGTGGGAATTTGGAAGGGCACAGTTCAAAGCTCCCAAGCTTTATATACCACCTGGAAAACACTCTGCTGTGGCTTTGTTTTCAACATGCACATCTCATGTCACCTCTTCTAGGATGAAGAACAGCAAGAGGACAGACAAAGGGCAGTGAGATTTCTGACATTTGTCCTCCCAAATTACAGTGTTATTTTCTCTGTTGTGAGGTGTTTGAGGTCTGGCTCAGCTGACACTACAAATAGTTGCTTTAGCTGATTGAAAAAGCGAGGCTGAATTTGCTTTCCAGAGTTTGCATCAATCTTTTCTTGAGCTGTGCTGCATCGTTCATCTCCCGGGGAATGCTAAAAGAGCCATATTGGTTTCCTTTCCTCCTTAAGGAGGAATGCCTTGAAGGGAAGATGATCCAGGGAATGGTTTTCTTTGAAAGAAATGAAGGCTTGTTGAATAATTTAGAAATGACCAAGTACATAAGAAAGTGTCAACCATTGCTCCATCTAGATGTCACGACAAGGTGGTAGGATAGCAACACAACTGCTGGGAAAGAAAATTATGTCTTTGAGAAGAGATCTGGGTTGTTTTGCTCATAGTAGGTATCACACGTTTGGCAGTGTAACTCTGGTCACATTCAGTAAGATCCCAGATGCACAAATAGTGTGGGTTACACTACAAGTCTGGTCTCATTCACAATCACAGATTCACAAATAGTACAGTTTACCAATTCGACACAAAAAGTCTGATCGAGTTCAGTAAGAACTTTCATGACCCAGATTCACGAATAGTATGGTTTATTGAAGCAAAAGAATACAAACTCTTGTTAGGTTGCCCGTGATAAAGTCACAACACCTACAAAATACAAGCATGTAGCACTATGAACAAGTGTTCCTGGGTATAGTGCAAGGCAGTGAAAGGAGCAAAATACACCAAAGAAGTAACACTGCTCTGGGGAGCAGGGAGGAGCAAGCTCATCACTCCGTCTGCAAGGTGATCATATTCTCATCCTCTGCCATGGAGGATTTCAAATACCAAATTTATATTTCTGGGAGAAGTGGAGGTGAGACTGTAGTCAGATACTCTGTTACTGCTGCCATAAAGGGAAAGAAGGGGGAACTACTCTATGTATAAATGAGGGATATTGAGAGTTACAAAGACAGAGATTATAAAGGCTGTGGGTTTTGTGCAAGGGTGTAAGAGAACCATGACACCTTAATATCACTCCCTCTTCTACCTGTCCAGTTGCAGCAATAAGGGTCATGTGGCCTCTTCCTGATGACCTATCATCCCCAGCACATCTACGGTAATCCCTTGGCTACACGTCTCATGGCATATCTCATAAAAATCCCTTCATCACATCTCATGGAGTGTCTCATGGCTGTAGGGCTCATTCCTACACCCTCACAGGTGTTTTCTTGGCAGTGAGTGTGAGGAAAGACACGTCAAGTAAGGTGGTGTTCATGGAACCCTTGCTATTCCTGGGAAAAGAGTCAGGCAGACTTTTTAATAGTCTTTTTACATGGTCTTTTATCCTTCTTTCTTGCACTTTACCTCTGAAATTAATTTTCCTGATACCAGTCTCATTGTCATGATTTGTGTACTCACTTACGGTTTTGCCATCTGCAACATATTTTGCTGTCCAAAATTTTCTACACCTTTTTGCTTATTATATAAGCAGTAAATTGCTCTATCCTTTTAAGACCTTGACCTGTTATTAATAGTTTTGTTTTATAAGTGGAATTTAAAATCAGGACATTCTCTGTTCACATACTCACCACACCAGCTCCTAGTCCCTGAGTCTTTACATAGGAGAAATGCCAGTGTTTAAAAGCATAATTTTTTTTTTACAAAAATATATAAAGTATTCTTTCTGTGCTTCTGCTTCAAGAAGGGCTTGCTTTGAAATCCTGCATACATACGACTCACACACAACTGGAGTGTACTATAGTTTTGAACTTTTATAAGTAGCACATAGACAGAAAATTAGTGTTTTAAATCTGATCTTAAACCCATTTTTAGAGAAGGAATATTAAGAAGCTGACAAAAAATAATTCTAAGTCAATAAGTCATTGAAAATTGTCTGTGTGAGCTTTAGTACTGCTGCCAGTGTGCAACACGTATATCCTTGCCTCATGCTATGAGTCAGATTAGGGCTGCGCCCTCTTCTGCTGGGTTCATGTTAAGGGTTAACTTGTAAGGGAAAAAAAATCTATCTAGGCTAATTGAAAAAGAAGCAAGATGATTAATGAGCAATGACATCCATCAAAAGAGAGAATATACTCGTGAATAATTAAATTTAGGGTCTCCATAATGCCATTAATAATAAAATCTTTGAGCAAATCCACCTTTGAAAAATTGCTTTGACAAATGGCACTATTATTTTTTGTCATAATATATGCTACAGAAAAATATGTTCTAGAAACAATGCTATCAAACACAGCAATACACGCACTGCAAGAATTTCACTCCCATCCAGAGGAACTCCCAAAGGTCAGTGTGCCATTTAAACCTTGTGAGTAAAATTGTAGACCCATTGCAGTAATAGGAATTCTAACATTGACTTCAATGGAAACTTCAATGCTTTCCCTCATGTATTTTCAGAGGCAATTGAGCCTAACATGATGAATAGACCATCTGTATGGTCATGAATCTTAGCCACAGAAAACATTTTAGGAAGGGAAGTTGTAGGACCTTTTTCAGCCAGGCTCCAAAGGGCTGGTATTTCACTATCACAAGTAAAAAGAGAGGACTTGTGATATCTAGAAAAAGCAGATATTTTTAATAAAGAAAAATGAAAAATACTCCACTCTTCCTAGAAAGATTCAACATACTAGTGAAAAAAGAGCATGTTTCAATTCCAATAAAGTGCTTTCAAAATACCAGTGTGTGTCTGTGTAGTTTGGCATGAGTTACTGCATGTCTTGTCCCAAAACATACTCCAGCTCTGGAAAAGGATCTCCATTTTTTTAGAATTTTAAATCAACAGACTACTTATCAACCACCTAAATAAAGGAGATTCAACAGAATATCAAGATGCCAATATGTGTAGGCTTTTTTTCTGTTGTCATTAACTTCATTTTATTTCCTTAATTATAAACATAACATTCAAACATTCATTTGACTTATAGTAGTATCTTCCTCCTGTGACGTGCTTATATTTCAGTAAGTTTTACTTTTGAATGGAATCTGGCTTTTGTCCACTTTTGGGAGGAACTTGCAATAAGATGATATTTTTTCAGCCATGTTAAATATTAATCCAACCAGCACATAGTTTATGTTATCCCAAAATAGAACTTCCTGAAGGGAACTACTACAGTTTCTTCCGAAAGCGTTGTTGGGTTTTTTCTGATTTCCCCCAGTAAGTAAGAAAATTTCATGTGAGCACATTTTGATAAAGCTGCCCATATTCATAATCTTTTCCTTGCCTTTCCTTCTGTTTTTGTCCATCCTCACTAGTTATTGAGCTATTGAGTAATGTTGTTATCATTTTTTCATTCCTCCATGCCGGCAGACAAGCTGGTTGTAGTTAGGAAAAAGTAAGTCTGTCCCCGATTGAGGGATTGCTACAGGATCACCTCAAAGCAGGGAGTGCATCTGCATAAAATATTCATTTTATGGTCTCTATATGGTCCCCTACTCCGTGTCAGGCAGTGGTAGAACTAGGTGCTGTAGGATTGCTTCTACCTGGGAGCCACACTGAGGATGGAATTCAGCAGCTGCTCCCTCTCCTTCTACTGCCAAACCTCCTGTCCATCAAACCACAGCTGTACACAGTGATGCACTGTACTGTGGAGATGTCTAAATATTTCCTTCCTTGTGACTTCTGCCTCACATGTGTGCCACGAAAACAAAAAAATAAAATCACCCTAAAATCCATCCTGCAATAAGACATCCCTTCCTCCCTGTAAGGTCCACCTATCCTGCTGAAGAAGGTAGTTAAAATATATTTAGTAGTGAATAAAATTAAAGGGATATAATACCCAGTAATATTGCAACCTTATTTTTTGTAGAAAAATCTGAGTGTTGTCAATAGTGTGAATTTTGTTTTGGATTTTTTTGTTTGGGTTTGGGTTGGCTTTTTTTGCAAACCTGCTACATTTGCATATGGAGCTAGTAATTTAAAGAGTGGAGTAGAAGTTTAACAGTTCAGAGAAACACACGTAACTTATACCTGTTTTAGACAAACCTCAAGCTCTGTATAAAGGCAAAGTTACAAAGGAAACATTTGTTGAAATCTTTGTTTTTGTTACATAAACACACAGGAGAAAAACTTGCCTTGATAGGATGATTTGGATATATTTTTAAATAATCTGCAGGCATATAAATTTTGGAAACTCCACGGCAAACAGCAATTTCCATATTAAACATACAGGAATTGCTCTGCTTAAAAAATATGAAGGCTGTGATACAAGTCAACGTGTCAGGAAGTTAAAAGTTAGGATAATGCTAAAGCCTCCATCTCAGCTTAGGTCCTGGTTGCTCAACATAATGCAGAGCACAACCCTGACTACATCAAAGACAGTCGTCCAACAACGGATTTCCCCTCTGTTTCTTTCCACCATGAGAGTATGTGCCTCAACTTCAAAGTTATATAAGCAGGTGTTTCTGTGCTTACATATGTAACATTTATCCTAATATTGAAGTGGAAGTAAAATTTGGTGGTAATATGTATGGAGATTTCTCCTAATAAGGTGGTATATTGATCACTTCTTGCAGTAATAAATTCAGCCTCTTTGAACTTCTTGTAAACAGATGCTTGAACGCAACATGGAGCTGCAGTGGCTGAACTCCTACTGTAAATATTGTTTTCTCACTGGAGAATATTGCTAGGTTTACAGTCACAGCTAAGATGTTACTTGGCAGTAAAATCACCATCCGAATTACAATCCAATGTTACTATATCATCTGCAACATCTGTAGTCAGGATATATTTGGCATTTCAAGGTTGGGAGGAGGGAGAAAGCATCCTCAATAGCATAGTAGTGCCGTGGCTTGGGAAGAGCCCCAGGGGACTGAAGTTGCCTCCAAACACAATGCTGCTTTCAGATGCTTATTGTGTGGTGGAGAACGGCCTCTGGAAACTATTATTTTGGAAACAACAACACAAAACATCACTGTTTTGGGGAAACTTAGCACACTCCACTGTAATTACAGGAGCACAAATGGCAAATCATAATGATAATGCTGTAAGTAAGGAAGCAATGGGTTTAGGTCATGCAGAACAAGTAGGCAAAGCTTCAGTGATCCTTCAGGACAGAACTGGGATCACCTGGGCAGGAGGATAATTGTAGAAGAGGCTGTGCCCATGTTAGGCTAAAACAAAAAGCCCCAGCTTGATCATCTTCTGGTATTCTGCCTCTGCACAGTCTGCTTGCTCCTGTCCTACATTTGAACCAAAGGATATAACTAAGAGGTTGGTCCTGTTCCTTTGTATTTATTACTGCAGTGGGATTTCTTCCTCCTGCAGTCAGAGATAAGATTTTATTTTTGCTTGAGGCTCTTCAATCATTAGGCTGGCTTATGATTGTGTATGATTGTACTCATCATTCTGTGTCATTCATGTCCGTTGTTCACTCCATCCTAATAAATAACAGGGAAAAGAGAGTGACTTGTAAGCCTAAACCTGCCTCATGACCACTCCTGGTTAGTGATTGCCTTTAAGGTATATTGAACTTTTCTCTTGACTAGAGGAAAACAGTTATTATCATGCTGTTTACTTCATTTTCCTGATATCTGTTTTGAGTGGCAGATGCAATATATATTTTATGAAGCTTACTTCATTTCTGACCACTATTAGCAAAAGCAGAATAGCAGAGCATGTACAAAGAATAAGGAGGAGGAATGAGCTGTCAGGGCATGAAGATGAGAGACTTTCACCCATCCCCACATGTGGTTGTCAAGCAAGAGCCTGATATATTGCAGATTTTTTTCAGCAATTTATCTATAACCCTTGGGGTAGAACATTCCTGCAAGCAGCTTGAGTCACCTAACCCACATATGTTATGCTCTTAGTTTCCAGGCATACCAGAATTAAAAGCATATTTTATACATATTTTCTACTGAGCCCATTTTTTTAACTTATGATGCTGCTTGGAAGACTAAAGCCTTCCAAAACTGGGAGGGATGGCAAAACATACCTAGAGAGGTACAAAGGTGTTACAGCATGAAGCAGAGAAAATGAGGATTTGGTATAATAGATAAGGGGGGAAATGAAGATGTTCCTTTCAATTAAGTATGTTTTTCAAATAATATTTGATTCTTGCTGCTGGGTAAAATAGTTTAATTATTTCTGATGTTTGTTAGCAGCTGCAGAAGTGAATGAATGGAGAACACTCTGCTTTCTCATTGATGCCCAGGTAAAGAAAAAAAGTTAAGAAATAGTAATATCTCCATTCTTCAGAAATGTATTTTTTAGTTAAAACATCAAGCTTTGGAGGATAAAACAAAAACAAGCTTGCTTTTTATGAAAGGATCACTAGGAAAGTTTTGCCACAACATTTTTTTTAGCCATTAAGACTACCACCCTAGCCATGAAACTCCAAGGACCTTGCCAGTCCCAGCTTGTCATGAAAAGAGGGTGGCTTTGCCTAACGCTTCAAAAGGGGAGATTCTCTCAACCCTTAGTTATTTGTTTGACAGTCAGAGTCCCCAGGAAATCAGAACCCTTTAATGCCAAACCAGCCAGCCGGTGTCCTGTTTGTGAAGGACTTTCACAAGAAGATTCACAGCTGGAGGGTGTGTTCAATTTGCCCTTTCAGGGGGGCCTGAGTCAACAGAAGAGGGGATCCCTCAGTGAGCCTTCCCAATGTGTTACTCTGCCATCAACAAAAACTGCTGGCACCTTTATTACAGATTCACTCTAACAGTTACAAAATAAGAGCTTTTCTTAATATAAATTGTGACAAATGAGGACTCCTGGTAGTCTGTGATAGGGTCTGTCTGCAAAGACACATATAAACAGCGTAAGGCAAAGCATAAGCACAAGTTCTAAAGCAAAACAGTCGACTCAGAAGATTATGAAGCAAAAGCAAGTTCCAGTCTCTAAAGCAAGCAATTAACACACACATAAGTTACTGCTTACCTATACAGGCATCCCTATATGAGGTGGAAAAGGGAGGTTAAGCTCATCAGCTGCCCCTGTAGTGTGGTGGAACATTTCATTTCTCCCCATTTTCAACCTCTTTATATATTATTTCCTCAGGTTGAGGTGGAGTTTTTAATTACTCTAGTCAGAAATGTTATGATTGGGTCGTGTGGCAGGCATCTATTGTTTTTTGATGGATAGCTGGCACAGGCCAAAGGGATCACAGCATTCCCATCCTGTACCTCGTTTGTTGAAGTCCGGCTGTGGTGCCTTCATACCACCCCATTCTTCAGTGTACAGGTGCTTATCAGTGTTTAGGAAACTTTTGTGGGAAAACATGACCTTTGTGTTATCTTGGAAATGGCAGCTGGAATCTCTTTTTGCCACTAAGAAATGACAGCAGGTCCTTCCTCTGTAAATCTTATTTTATTTTAACTTCTGACTTTATCTCTAGTCCACACAACTACTAACAACAGTTTCCTTCTCCCAACATTCAGATGCACAATGTTCAGCCTTACCTAGCGAATAAGAGTTAGAGCAAAACTCTCAAGTAATCAAACAATTAAATGGGCAGAACAGCATAGGAGGACCCTAGAAGGTAACACAGTTGATTAATTCCCAAAGTAGAACCATCTTTATCTATATTATTTTGAGTAAGTGCTGCTCTAGACCCAGTGTAGGGAAAGCTGGTGATGGATATGTCACAACTGGCTTCCTGCAAAGCAGATTTTCCCACGTCATCTCTGTAGTAACTCAGTCATATTGCTTCCTTTCGAATCCCAACTATCTCACTTTTCAAATAAGTATCTTATGTATCTAGAGAATATTGGCAACTCCTCTCGTGCTTCTCTTTTAAGGGCTAAATTTTACCAAGTCAGTCCTGAAGTGAATGGCTGGTCCTTACTGTAGGTCTCTGACAGCTGTCCCTTTCTGAAAGTCTCTTGTACTGTGGTCTCTAACAGCTCTCCTGGTAATGAATTCAGCAAGGAGACCCACTAATCTAATAACTGGCACACCAATCTGTTACTTACTGTTCTGCAAAGCAGAAAGTAGCTGTTTGGGATGTGTGTCCTGCATCTCACCTTTCCTCCAGACTCCAGAGCACACTACCATGCTCATGTTACTTTTGCTGAAGTCAGGGCTGAGGTAACATGTATGACACAGAGGGGCGCACACATAGGGGAAGTGGTCTCATTTCTGCAGCTGGGGTTACTCCATCACACACCTCTATCACCTGCACTGGCCAGCCTCATCAGGAGGAACTCTTTCTCTGCAAGAGCTTCGGTGACAGTGCTGCAAGGGACAGGGCTGCCTGGCTGGTGGGGAGGTGCCAGCTGCCGAGCACTGGTAGGCAGCCTCGCTGCCTGTGAGCAATCATGGGAGTGAGATCAGGCGTAAAGTCGCTGTCAGCCACCCAGCACAAGAGGATCTTGGCAGTTCTACCCAAAAAGAAGCAGCTGAGTGAGGAGACCTGCAGTGTTTCCTCGATAATGCTGTAATGCAGTCCCTGTGGCCATAGATGTACCAAGCAAAAGAAACCAGGAAATTAAGACAGACATGGATATTATTTTATATATACATGTGTTCACATGGTATCTGCACATTTCTTTCAATTGAGGGATCTTAGTATCTTAAATGAGAACAACTGCACTACAAAGCAGTAGTGTTCTTAATTAGACAGTAACTGTTTTTTAACCTGAAGCTCCTTTATACTTATCACATTCCCTTGTTCTGATACCAAAGTAAAGAAAAATACAAGAAGAAAAGATGGAAGTAGATATTTGGAATGTATTACCTTGAGTGTGTCTTTTTCTCTGTGCAATTTTTTGCAAGTATGACTGTGAAGGTACACTCAACATGTTTTCATGATACGGAGGTTTCACTAGTATTATGCAATTTTCATTAATAGGACCTGCATTAAGAGAGTTTTTGAGCAACCCTCTTCAGAACAATCACTATCATTCATGAGCTCTTATCACTCTTGAAACTCACCTGCACTTTCACTACTACCTATTTCACTGGTGGATCTGAGTTAGGACCAAAGCTCCTGAACTGTCTCTTCCAAGAGCAGAGCAGCAGGAAGTCCTGCACACCTCAGGGCTGACTGTCTTTGTGTAGGCACCTGTCCACAGTGGCTGCAGAGGCAGCCCCCAGGAGCTCATCTCTGAAATCAGCAGTCATCAAGGGAAGCTCTATAATTGGGGCCTATAGATTTAAGAGCTTGCCTTTGTTACATGATGGACCATATGCCAAATTTCTGGGACCTTAGCACTGAGAATGCTCTGGCTGAGGGACAGAGTCTATTATTTAAGGTTCATTGTTTAATATACCCCTCTGCTGTTTTGAAGAGCCAAAATTGTTCAAGATTTGGTAAGTGCAGTGTTGAGGTTCTATGAGTGTAGGCTTGTGGATATGCCCTAAAGAAGTAAACATGTATTTCTTCCCTTGGCACATACCTTTTTGAGCCTTTCTTCTCTCAGTCTGCCAGACAAAGCAATCAAAAATCCAGCTTTACCATCTCATTTGATTGTATTCAGTTGGCAAAGGTGTCTGTGCATTCACAGCAGCAGTCAGTGAAAGCCAGTAAATAATGGAAAACCACTAGCCCTGGGTCAGTCCCCTCAAAGTGTCTAGGATGTCAGAGGTAGTCAAAAACCTACTAGGGCCTTTCTGGAGGTGGCCTGAAAAGCATAGAGGAGGCAAAATGTGTTTTGAGGTGGCTTTTGTTTCTGTTCCCCAGGATTTACATCCCTGGTGGACTCTCCCAGAGCAGAAGGCTCACTTCAGTCAGTACAGGCAGGGCAGAAAATGATGCAGAACTTGTAATATCACCAGCAGGAGAAAGAAGCAAGCTATGCCAGCACAAGCAACTTCACTGTAAATATATACTCCCTTTGGAAGCTCCTGCTTTGGCAGACAGCTGCTACTGCTCATCAGGATCTCACCTTAGGAGTGCGAAGACCATGAGGAGTAGCACTGCTCTGTTTCCTAAATCCATTGCTCAGTCTATCTATGATGGCTGTATTCTTTGGCATGTGGAGTATGGGATGTCTCCACCTCACTCCAGAAATGTTGGGAGCTGGAGGAAGAAGCCTGTGTTACCAAAGACCTGCTGAGTCTGATGAAATGTGTAATCAAGCATCTGGAATCCCATGTGCAGAGTATGATTTCAAATAGAAGTTAATACGTTGTAGGAAAATATCACAGAAGAAGAAACAGGCATATGAATGATCCCTGTCCCCATTCTCCATGGGACCAAGTCTAGAGTTAAAAGTCCAGTTCTCCACTCTAGAAAGGATCACTGCTTTCTGTCACAGCTCCTCTCTGTGTCTTTTTCATTGTCTTTCATCAACATCATCCCCTAGTAGCCACCGTTCAGCAAGTTCCCAGTATTCCTCTAGGCTTCTTTCTATTCCTTGTCCACTATCCTCTCTCCAGGCATTGACTTTGGGTACATACTCCTGACATGGGATTTTCTGTGGAAGTAGTGAACATGTCTGTGCTCTTTGGATGTTTCTGTTCTTTGTCTAGTGGCTCTGAATTGCGAACTGGCACTGACGACCATGCTGGATCTGGGATCAGTAAGCCTTGCCATGGGTAAACCTTTACTCCAGAGTACTCTTGTTCTTTATTTTGCAATATCAGACCACAGTTTCAGCTGTGTTTGAGTGCAAAATGCTTTTTTTCCAGTGGTCAGTCCCAATGGTCACATCACAATGCTACTAAAAAGTAGCAGCACGCTGAGCAAAGAAGCAAAGTACAGTCATGGCTACTCACATAGTACCTCACTGCTTTCATATTTCTCCTGCCTGCTTTCTGAATCACAAGGCTGCTCAGATGAAAATAAAAGTACTAACAGCCAGAAAAAAGTACAAGCCAGGAGATAGGATGATGGCTGAGGCACAGCACCTGCCATTGGCACCGCCTCATGGATCAACAAAAGCAACAGGCAAGCTGCAGCTCCAGGTGCTTCACCCTTATCAATGAAGTGCAAAGCAAAGAGCACTTTATTTAATTTCCAGATGCAGAGATTAATTAGCATTTAGGAAAACACTTTCTCTGGTCCAATGGAGTACTCCAGAGGAGGAGAATATGGAAGGGGAATAAATAAAAACACCAATTCATTTTTCTCAAACAATGTCACTTTTCTGATCACAGCTACACCACTCCTTTACACTAATTGTTGGTTTGGCAAGGAAAACTCATTCCTCTCTCACATACCCTCCCCTTGCTTTGTACCTCCTGCTAAGCATCTGGTACAGACAGCAGACCACAAACCATCTGTAATTCTGCTGTAATTCAGATGCCTCAGCCTAGTGACTGATGCAGAAAATGGAACGAGCACCGTATAGCTCACAGGCATTCAGGGTCAGCAAGCTGCTGACTTGCTGTCTTTGGAAAGCAGAACACCGTGGTCGCCTGGTGGGGAAGAGCAGAAGTAATTGCAGGAAGTCAACTAATTCATGCAAAATGAAGCTAATCATTAATGGTGGGGTACACAGCCATTCTTCTGCTGCGCTGAACAATTACTTCTAAGTCATGTTTCAAGGCTAACATGTAACAAGAGTGTGGCAGTGTCGCTGAAGCAGATAGCATCTCACTTGGTGAGATGATTTCCGTTCCTTTCCTTGTCCCTGCTCCTTCAGCTGGAGCAAGTCTCCCCTTCTCAGGCTGTCAGGATAGTGTCATTTGTTAGTGAAAAATATGTTGCTATTAAAAGTAGAAATTCAGAGGATCAAATCCAGCTGGGGTTTCTGTTCACTAGATATTACTGCAGTTCAACTCCTTTTGTGCCCATGTTTGTTCTGGAGAGTGAGAAACCCAGAGACCTGACTCTAAACAGGAACACAACCACACAGATCACAGCTGCAGTCAATCTCTATTCCTGTTACGAGCGATAAACATGAAGAAAAAGTGAATACATGAAAGGTGGGAGATCCAAAGTATAAACTAGCTTTGCCCCAACGTAGTTCTACTTTGTCTCCTACTTCACTTCTTCAAGTATTGCAGTTCAGTGCAGGTTGCTGCTGGATGGGAAAGAGAGATGTTTCCTTCTGACTAATTCCCATTTAAATGGCCAGCGATAATGTTCAGAAGAAAAGCTTGGCAAAAGGAGAGAAAAGAACAAAACAGCCCTAGGTGTAGCAGGTCTCAGTGAGGGGACAGTGAACGATAGAGACAAACACAAATATAAGGAGGTTTGGACACTCATACAAAGATGAAAACTTTGTATCTGATCTCAGTGTCCCAAGATCCTACATGCCCCTATAAGCGACTCAGTTCTATGTATATGTTTGTGCTTGCATATGAAGTTTCAGTCACCATCAGTTTGGGTTTTTAGGGGTTTCCTGTCGTCTTTCATGGGGGAAAATCCCTAAAAGTAATTCTTCTCTTGACACTTAAAACTGCAATTTTTAAGTTGCAATAGCAAGCATCTGGCACTAACACAACAAATATGCTGAAAGACACTGATATTTAAGTCATGAACAGGTAGGACATGACAGTGACTTTCTTCAGGAAGCCTTGCTTATAAAACTATGCAAATACTTCCTGGAGAACCAATTACTCAGCCAATTTCCTCTGTGTTCCTGTTTGTAAATTGCTTCTGAGTAGCTCCTGTTTCTCTTGAACGTGCTTGTAGTAAATACATCAGGGTATGGACAAGCAGTTTATTGTGACTGCTTGGTGTTTAAGACTCAAGATGGTTTCATTTATTTTGATTTTATACAAAAGCTATTTTCATCTTCTGGATAGATAAAAGTCTCACAGAGCCTGGTGTTAACATTCATACTTAGAAGTCAATATTGCATCTGTGTGTGACTATTTAATAATTTTCATTTAAAATTATTTTATCTATAAAATAATTCTGCCTTAAAGAGTGCAGTGACCCCAGTTTAAAGCCTGTGCAGGTTCTAGTAAACAGGACATGTAACTTTCTTGGGGATTCAGGAATGACTGTTTATCGCCAAATCTGCACATTGATCTTCATGGCCTCTTTGGAGCCACTTCAGTGCTCAGTGTATCTCCCAGGAGCCTCAGTCTGAAAAGTGAATGACAACCAGGCTGGAACAAACTGAAGGTTGGGACACAGGTCACACATATCTGTGTACAGAAAGAGAGCAGGGAGGGTATGATTCCCTTGGCGACAGCTAAACCAGACCTTTCAAATTCACAGATTATCCCAGTCCATTGAGAATTTTTGCTATGCTATTTGGGAAGGATCTTGAAAAAGCCACTGCCTGCAATAAGACCTGACCCATGCAGACTCACAGCAGAGCCTCTTCGGTATTTCTGTCCCAGGTGTTTACAGGATAGATCAATTAGGGTATACCCTCAGCTCTCTTATACAGACTTTATTTTCTCTTACTTGCCTTTCTAAGCAGACAAAGCAACAGCTTCAGCTGACCCCACGTGTCTGTGGACACTCTGCTCTCAGAGAAGATACTGAATGGAATTCCTTCAGGCAGACCTACAGCTGAATAGGAAGACCACAAATGATTCCTTTAAAATGTATCATGTAGTGTAGGTGCTCATCCTTCTCCACAAACATCAGACAGACATTACAGAACAAACAGAGCCTGCTAATTAGTAGATACTGCAGGTGTAAGCGCTTCTATTGTTGCCCTTGCTGTCGTGGTCCATTTACACACACAGCACATTTAACTGTGTGAACTGCCCCAGCAAGCGGTGCCAGTTCCTCGTCCACTGATGTGCCTGCTCCCATGTCCTGCATGGTCACGTACGGTAGTGCTGCAATATGGAGTTTGGGACTTTAAACCAGCCACAAGGACAAGGACAAGATTTTCTCTTTTGCTTACATGAGAGGAGATATAACTATAGCAGGTTTTGGTGCTATTTTACCAATACACATCTGGAGTATTGAAAGTTTTGTTATTTCATGTAGCTGTTTGAAAAGAAAGTTTTTATAGACTTGAAAAATTTACAAGTTCTAACTATTTCTAATACAGTCGTCCCCAATAATTGTTAAATGCAGTAACCAATGTTCAAGAATATTTTAACAAAAATATAAGACTATTCCTTTCAATAAAAATTGAAGAGTGGCTTTATTGGCATTTATTAAGCCACCCAGCTGCATTCCACAGAAATTTGTGTTTTGTGGAATGCTTGTAAAAAAAAAAAAAANGCAAAATTCTAGTGAATCTGGATTTATACAAAAACTTTTGCCCTCAGAATACTAAAGTGGCTGCCTTAAAATGTCTCTTTTGATTTGGGAGGGATCTGCGGAGAGAATAAAAACACTGTAAAACACTAATCATCAGTGGTAAAATGCCTAAATGACTCCATTGCCTTTGGATCTGAGCTTTTATTTTTACAAGTCTTTGGGGTTTTTCATCCAAAATGGCTTCCAGAGAAAACATTTTGAATCAAGTTCTGTCATGTTTGTTTGTTCTGAGCTTTATAAAATGATTTATCTGTGCATGATCATGGGACTGAAGACAATGTAATAATAAGACCTACTAAAATTGCATCAGAGAAAATTATGTTACACTATGATGTCAAAAGAATGCCGCTTTATCTCAGAAGGTGTCTCATTTTCAGTGAAATTTACCAGAATGCCAAGTATAGACTGACGTAGTGTGTGGACTTGCATTATCTGCAGCTTCGGCGCTTGTTCTTGCACTTCTTCTGTGGGTCCTTGAAGCACCCTACAGTTACTGGCCTCTGGGTCACTCTGCTTTCACCTTATTGTAATCCTTTCAAAATTGGGTCAACTGTCTGGAAACCTAGCATCATCCAGGAACTGTAGCTGCAGGACACCTCAGCATCATTGTCTTCCTCAAAAACTGGAGACATATTTTCTCACCTTTAAGGTATAAAATCTATGAAACAAAGATGTCAAAATCTCTGCAAGCCACAGTTCTTCCAGTGGAAAAAAACCTACCCAAGAAAGCAGGGAGCCACAGAAACACACTTGGTGTGGTTTCTAGTCACCCTTGTAGTGATGAATCACCAGCTCAAAAATCTCTGGAAGAAAAAAATCAGGCTGTCAGTGACTGACCTGTGTTAGATGAGTCACCCTCAACTGACCCTGTGGAAGAGGAAGAGACTCCTTGGAAATGCAGATGTAGACCAGGAAGCCTCAAGAGAAAGTCATCTTCATTTCCTTAATGAAATATGGGATGAATTTTTGTAGCACAATGAGCATCTGAAACACCTGTTCCATGGAAAATTGAAAAATTCCTTAGGACATATTTTCCTAATTTAGAATAAGTTTTTCATTCTGGCAAACTTTGTTATTAAATGTGAGTATCTGTTTGAATCAAAATACTTCTTTAACAAACACCTCTAAGCGACAATACCAGCGCTGTCTTCTCTATCCCAAGTTTCCTTACTCTTGTCTATGAACACACATAAAATCTGCTTCACTGCCAATTTTTATGTGTCTCTTTGTTATTATTTTCATGGCTTTGAAATGAGTATTGCAAATACTTTGATAAAGGGATTGAAAATCTATAACTCAAGGAAAATATTCTTGCAGAGTTCTGTATTGTAGCTTTCCCTTACTGTGGTAACTGACTCTGTAGTTAGCGTCCATTGTGTGTCACAATGCAAAGAAGGGATTATGTGGCAGATTCAGAAATTTTGGTGAGAGACACCTTTAACTGACTTTACAGCACCTTGAAGACAGTAGCATATGAGCCTGACAGCAACAAACAGGTTTTTTTCATGTGATAGACTATAGATTCCAGCTTCCTCCATTAAAACTGAGAGCACTTAGCCATGAAGTGTACAGAATTTCCACAAGTGTTAAATTTTCTTAATTTTATAACCCAAGACGTTTTTCTACAGGCTGAGCTGTAACACTTATCCCAGGCTCCTTTTCTGAGTAGTAGTAAAGAGGAACTGTGGAAGGAAATCTGGGAGAATTCTCTTGTTCAAACACTGGGAAGAGAGGAATTGCTCAAATCAGTTATCTTTTGAGGGCTGCAGCATGTGCTTAGGTTGTTGCTGGTCAGATGTACTGTTTGGTCCATGAAGATGCCAAATCCAGAGCTCACCTTCTACATTTCCAGTATGTTGATCGCCAAGGGAGATGGCTGAAGGAATGGATTCTCTGATCCTGAGGACCAGGAACTGGATTAATGTCTCCCACTTGATTACTAGAAAAATGTCCTGGATTGAATTGGAACTGGATTACATACCCCACTTTTCTGCACCAGTAATTGGCCTTGCTTTTGAAAGGGCAGTAACTACAGAGAGTCAGTTACCACAGTAAGGGAAAGCTACAATACAGAACTCTGCAAGAATATTTTCCTTGAGTTATAGATTTTCAATCCCTTTATCAAAGTATTTGCAATACTCATTTCAAAGTCATGAAAATAATAACTAATACTGAGTAAAAATAACAAGACATATTTAATCAGAAGTCAGAAAATGTGGTAAATAGCCACTGGCAATGATATTTCTGATTTCCTGACTGTGCCAGAACTGGAAGTTTGCAAAGCACAGCTACTACTCCAGAGATTTCACATTCCCAAGTGAAAAATATAGCAAATGCAAAATGGGTCAACAAATAGAACATATTAAATTTCTTTAGAGAACTTTTAAATCAGACCTGTGCCATGTGACTGGATCTATACATTCTTTAGTGGCCAGGACATGCAGTCAGTCAGGAGGTTAAGAAAAGGACACTGCCCTTAACCTCAAACCATTAATAGCTATTTGATGAACTGAATCATGAGGGTTGGTTGTGCTTCAGTGAGCTAAAAACAAAAACCCTTGTGTAAATATTCACTGAGATAAGAAGAAAATTCACTGTAACTGCATTTCTGGCCCTTGTACCCACTCAAATGTGTGCTATAGCCACTGCATTTTAGGGTCACCTAAAATTAATATTAAACTTGAAAATAAATATTGGTCCACTGACAACAAGCAGATATTTTTGTAAAGGTATTCTTCATCTGAGCAAGGATTTGGTGAAAACTAGTCTAATTATGTGGTATGTCAGAATACAGAAACTTAGGTAAATTATGAGTTTGGCAAGTTACAGAGAGTTTTCCTGTCTGGAAATAGTGCTCAGCAAACCAGTTCTGTCTGTACTTATCACCATTGGGTCCACACAATGGCCTCCATGGGCAAATCATGCTCATAAGTCTGAGAAAGGTACCCAATGAAACAGCAAAATATGTTACTGACGAGAGAATAGAAATGAACTTTTGTTTTGCTGGTAGTCAACTATTTCTGATAGAAATACTGGTAGGACCAAAGCTTTTTAAAAGATTTAGCTACAGATAGGAGAAGATGCTTCTCAGTATCTCTGCAAAGAAGTCTGCATGGACAGAAAAACAAAGATAGGTATAAAAATGTTTTTACAGATTAAAACCATTGACACAAGCACCTTGATACTTTTCCACACTTTCTAAATAGTGCATAAGAACTACCAACAGCACTGGGAAGAGGAGAGCATCCTGTTCTGCTGCCAGTCAGCTGCACACTGTATATGCTAGGAGAAACAGCTTCAGATAAAGAGCTGTTGGTCTGCTCTCATTCCTTCTACACATTAAATGCTTTGCTTCCTAATTGGGTTAGGAAGGACATGGATGCTAGCTAAGGTGTGGGGCTTTGTCTTTGAATTTCCCATCTATTCATCTTTAGCAGCATCTTGAACTACTCTTGCTTTCAATGGGGAAAATAAGTTCCTTGCAAATTTAAGGAAGCAAGACTGAAAATTTAAAAAAACCCAACCAGCCATCTTCATTTATATATTTCTCCAAGTTATTTGCATTACTGTAACATAAAAGGACTGAAAAAAAAATAAGAAATGGCTGGTTTAATCAGCCATGGTGGGGGCTGTAGTGGCTCCCCACTTACATCATAGCAAGGTTAATCAAAAGATCTCGGTAGGGATTCCTTCTATAGTCTGCCCCTTTTACCATTTTAGAATTACTCTGCAGGAGTTTTGCTGTGTTTTTCATCCTTATTCAGAGGCAGCAACTTTTCCTGTCTCTATGTACAGTACTTAATAGAACGGATGTAAGGAATTTCCTGGCATGTAAACAGAATAACGTATTGGAGAGACTAGATTTTTACTTTTAATAAATTTCTACTAAATGCATTTCAATTCTTAGAGCATTGACTTCTCTCACAATTTCCTATCTGCTAGTTCCTGATTATGTCCTTTCCCATTTCATTATTTTCTCCTATTTCTTTCACTATTCTTTTGACCCATCGTTCCCCCTTGATTCCTTTGTCTTTCAATTGTATGCCATGTTTTTTTCTGCCTCTACTTCCTTTTATTCCATTCTCCATTATTAGTTTTTGCCTCTGTTTCTTTCTTCATGTTGTCCTCTTCTTTGTCCCCCCATCCTTCACTTTCTAGCAAATTACCACATTGCCGTGAATTACTGGGAAGATTAGAGATGTATGCCCTTTGAGAATAGTGGACTTTATCAACAATCCAATCTGTGAATGAAAGTCAGTTTCGATTTCAGAAAAAAAAAACAAAAAGCAAAAAAAAAAAGCTGAAACCATAGAAGAGTCAGAATTACTTGGAGCCTTGAAGTCAGGTTAGGAGTCAAGGTGACAGACTCTACTTTGGCTATACTGTAGACTTGATGTGTGACCTTGAGTAAATTACCCAACCTTCATGTGGCAGGATGAGCAATTTACCTACCGGTTAGAATTACCATAACAATATTTCTGTCTTAGAAGTGCTGCAAAGCTTAATTAAGCTTGGTAAGCACATGAACATTCTTCATTTAGTAAAATTGCCATCATTATGCTTTAACCCACCATGACATTTTTCAGGCAGTAGGTGTTTCAACTACTCTGTTCTAAACTTAAATATGACAGTATCTTTCAGCTACATTTAGCCAATAATTAAATAGCTTTGGAAAATATATTAATTACAACTGGAATTACAGAAACTGGTTGAAATCTTTAAAAGACCTCTCAATATCACAAAAGCCCTGAACAGACATGCAGCTTCTGAACTCACTGATCTCATTAACACAAGCCCAAACTCCTCAGCTAACTGCATACGTCTGCCTTCATGTGCTTCAACCCACCTTTCTCCAGCGTTAAGAGATTCAGATGTTTCTTGATTGCTGATACCAATAAATTCAGTGACTCCATGTGGAAAAAGCTGCTCTGAGACAAATGTCTCATGTATAACCACTCCAAAAATACCTTCAAATGTGACGAGATGCGTCAGCTTCCATGGCGAACCTGTGCCCCCGGACACCTTTTTCAGGAGCAAGATGGCAGCCACCAGTCTGCTACGCTTGCTGTAGAGGGCATGGCAGTGGGACCACAGGGCTGTATCACCCAGGCTGCCTGAAGTGGCCAGGAACCCCCTGGCTTTGCGTAGCTGTATTTTCAGTAATGGTATAATATATAATTGTAATGGCTTGTCCCTGGCTGGATGACGAGTACCCTCTAAAGCCATTTCTCACCTCCCCTTGCAAATGGGCAGAAGAAAGAAAATATAATGAAGGGTTTCGTGAGTTGAGATAAGGACCATACTGATTACTGTCACAGGCAAAACAGACTCCAAGTGGGGATATTGAATTTATTACTAACACGATCAGAGCTTAAGAATGAGAAGTAAAGTAAATCCTAAAGATATCTTCCACCCAACCCACTCCTTCCAAGTTTTATCTCCTTCCCCCCAGCAGTGCAGGAACATGGGGAATGGCGGTTACAGTCAGCCATTGTTTCTGCCACTGCTCAGAAAGAGAAGTCCTTCTGCTTCCCATGGGGTCCCTCCATTCACAAACTGCTCCAGTGCGAGTCCCTGCCATGGCAGCAGTTCTTCAGACACTGCTGCCACATGGGTCATTTTTCCACAGGATGCAGTCCTTCAGGAACAGGCTGCTCCATTTTGGGCCTTCACAGGTCACAAGTCCTACCAGGAAATCCTGCTCCAGCGTGGGCTCCTGTCCCTAGGGCTACAGGTGCCCGCCAAGACCCTGCTGCAACATGGGCCTCCCGCGAGGTCACAGCCTTCTTTGGGCATCCACCTGCTCTAGCATGGGCTCCTCCATGGGCTGCAGGTGAATCTCCGCATCCCTGTGGTCCTCCATGGGCTGCAGGGACACAGCTTCTCCACCATGGTCTTCACCACAGGCTGCAGGAAACTCAGCTCCGGTGCCTGGAGCACCTCCTCCCCCTCCTTCTCCACCGACCTCGATATCTGCATTGTTGTTCACATTCTCACTCTGTTCTTTTCCAGCTCCCATCTTCATCTAATGCTCAACTTTTTTTCCTTTCTTCTTAAATATGTTATCACAGAGGCATTACTATCACTCCATTGGCCTGGCCTTGACCAGTGATGGGTCCATTTTTCCAGCAGCACCTCACCCTCCACTCCCCCACCCACTACTAAAACCTGGCCACAGAAAACTCAATCCAATAATACAACAGATAAAACTAAAATAATCTTTAGCTTCATGGGAAAGTCAGGGCAGTGGCAGCACTTTGAAAATAGGCTTTATTTCCACACCTTGTCTTGTATAAGCACCTGTTCATAGTAATTCAATTACACACATCAGAGATAGGACTAGATTTTAACACAGATTTGCACAAGGATTTTGCACAAATGAAATCCATTAGATTCTTTTTATCAGAAGTGGATACACCTCTTGATTTATTTCTGATACAAATGCAGACTGATATTTTGTTCATAACTCTAAACCACTCCCCTCAAGATATTTCCAAGTCACTTCTTTACACAAAAATCTGGATAAGATCTTATTTCTGAGACTCTCAGCTGACATGGCTTTTAGACAAATTCCTCCTCCCTGAAAAGGGGAGCTAAAATGTACCTCTCCTATATATCTCAAAAGGAAATTCAGTACCTTTTTTCTGACTGTTTATCATTTCTTGCAAATACTCAAATCCATTTCCTTTGGAAAAGATTTGTCTTTGTATGACAGGCATACAAATAGGTTTTATTATAGTACTCTATTCACTGGTGCAGCTTAGCCTGGAGATAAAAAGGAATTCATTTTCTAGATTTTCCCCAAATGTCAGCTCTACATTATCAGAGTTCTTAACTGAAGAAGAATGGGCAAATGAAAAAAATATGAACTGATATATTATATCTGACTTCATGTTAGTGACCGAGAGCCTGAATTCACCCCACAGTGAACTGAATCAAAGGAGAATCAGGATTGCAAGACTGGACAGAAAAGCACCAAGTCATCTGAATTTCAATAATGGTAACTTAGACTGTGCAGTCTTTTAAATATTAAGGGTGAACTCTGCTTACTGACTTAAGCATACTGCTGTGTATGCCCTAAAGGTCAGAAAAATTGGATTTTCTTTTCCCTCCTATTTTTTCCCTTGGCAGTCTTTGACATATATATCTAGGCTTCTTTCTAAAAACAAAACAAAACCCAAAAATTGACCATGTTATCACACTAGGTCACTTCTAACCCTCTAAAGCTAAGCAGTCTGTCATGACAGTAATAACCTCCTGATTACTCTCTTGGCTATTTTTTCTGCTGAGACTTGGAGGTAACCAGGGCAGGAACCTCCTCAGGCATGTCTGCTGCTGCAACTGTTCTTGCCACCTCAGCCATTACCTATCAACGTGTGATTTGGTTTTGTAGGACTCGAATTCAGCCCTGTACAATTAGGGCCAGATCTCAGCTGATGGGTGGTTCTATAGAGGGCAACCATTATGGCTCCTCCTGTCAACCAGTGTTATGGGAAACTTATTCCCACTTTCCAAATTTCTCTTTGCAGTACTTTACTCACAGTTTAAGATACTCCTGCAAATTATGCTCACTGGAAGATACTCCAATAGTGTGATGTGTGGCACCAGAAAGATTTAGATGTGTCAGCAACTGCAGAGGTTTTGCTGATTATCAGAGAGAGATAGAAGATGGGTATAAAGCTTCACATAGTCTATCAAACTCTAGGTAAGTATGTTTAGAAACAGAGTAAAAAATTAAAGTGGAAAAAACTACCAGAGAATTCATGCTGCCTGTCTCCTCGCAATGTATTCTCTTCAAGAGCTGGACAACTGAAGCTAGGAGTGACTCCAGCCTAAGTTAAGGGGCATCATGTCGTTTGTGACCCCACAAGCATATTGATCCAGGAATCAATCAGATGATTATGCAGGCTGGGCAGCTCACAGAGCTCTGTTTTCAAAAGGAAGTATAGCTCTTTCCTTGTAAGAACCACCGTATGCATTACCTCTTTTCAGTGCAAAGAAGATATAAAATAATGCTCCTAGGAAGCCCTTCTTTTCATATCACTGCTGAACTCCAGAGAAACTGCTTGAACTGCAAGTGCAAGCTTACTATAAGCTTAATTGACTGTAATTGACCTGATGTACACGAACCCTGGTCATCACGGAGTACTTTAATCACCCCAATATCTGTTGAAGGAACAACACAGCAAGGCACAGGCAATCCAGGATACTCCTGGAGGACATTTTGGGAAACTTCCTTCTTCAAGTGATAGAAGACTGTTGTAGTTCAGATCTCTTGGCCGAATTTTTCCCCCCCACCCTGAGTTTTTGGGAAGGCATGAGAGATGCTTCACCCTCCCTGCTGTGGAGAGGAACTGGCTGGCATCTTGCTGCTTGCCATTACCAGATGCCCGAGGACAGGGAGGCTGCACTGCACGCTGTGCCTCAGCAGCATAGTGCCCTGGCTGCAGCTGGAGTACCACCCATGGGGTGGGGCTGCAGAGCTGCAAGCTCAAACACAACCAGAAGTAGTCCGGTCCCTGGACAGGTGGCATTGAGTGGAAACCCCAGGGACACGACGTCATGATACCCGAACAGTACAAAAGACCTGGGTACAAGATTTTACTCTCTCTTACTTCGGAAATGCACGCTGTGAGGAAGCCTCCACAGTGCTGCTGCCAGGAGAGAGCTCCTTGCCCACACTCATCCCCAACTCACAGCCACTGCGCCCACTCTCCCTTGTGTTCCTGGGATGGAGTTACCATTGCAGGTACCCAGCCCAGCTCTAAGGCTACCACTATCTCTCCAATTGCCGCAGGAAGACCTCCAACTGTTGCCTGTTTGGCTTTCTGCCCCAAGCCACTGAGCTGCCAAACTCCGCCACCATCAGGAAAACCTCACCCCGGCACCTCCTTCTGTCTGTGGCTGTAATTGCATGGAAGAAAATCCAACTTTCTGTTTCCGGAAGGGAGAATCGATCTTTTGGGTGATTTTTTTGATTGTTGTTTGGTTTTTGGTTTTCCTGTATTGTTTTCCATTTTTAGTACAGCTCTCAATCATTTTTCCACATTTTGCTTGAAAGCCTCATAATATCAAAGTTACAGGAATTTGAAGGGAGGAGTTTCTGCTCCAGGAGATCCCGCCTCCTGGCATACATTGTCTTCAACCCAACGAGAAGTACTATGCTGGACTTTGTTCTCACCGACAAGGAGAGGCTGGTGAGGAATGCGAAGCTCAAGGGAAATCTTGGGTGCAGTGATCATGAAATGGGCTATCCTCAGATCCTTCGGGCAGTGAAGAGGGTGCACAGCAAGCTTGCTACCCTGGGTTTCAGGAGAGCTGACTGGCATCCTCGGAGATATACTTGCTAAGGTACTATGAGATAAAGCTCTGGAGGGAACAGGATCCAAGAAAGATGGTTGATATTAAAGGATCACTTCCACCAAGCCCAGGAGTAGTGAGCTTCCCAAAAAAGAGGAAGGCAAAAATAACAGGAGGCCTAAGTAGATGAACAAGATGGAGCTGGACAAAACTCAAACATAAAAAGAAAGCCTACAGAGAGTAGAAATAAGGACAGGTGACCTGGAGGGAATACAGAGAAATTGTCTGAGCAGTCAGGGATCAAGTTAGAAAAACTAAAGACCTGATAGAATTAAGTATGGCCAGGGATGTCAAGAGCCACAAGAAAAGCTTCTATAGGCACACTAGCAATAAAATGAAAACTAGGGAAAATACGGGCTCTCTTCAGAAGGTAAAAGGAGACCTAATTACCTGGGATTTTGAGAAGGCTGAGACATTACTTTTTTCCTCAGTTTTCACCAAAAAGTGCTCCAACTACACCACCTAAGTCACAGAAAGGAAAGCCAAGTATGGAAAGAATGAAGAACCACATATCGCAGGAGACCACCTATGGAACAAGTCCATTGGACCTTATGAGATACACCGACAGGGGTTAAGTGGATTCTCATATTTGAGATGTTGTGGCAGTTCCATCGAATTTCCCACTGACTGGAAAAGGGGAAACTTAACCCTCATTTTTAAAACAGGATAAAAGAAAGATCTGGGGTACTACAGTCCTGTCAGTCTCACCTCTGTGCTCAGCAAGATCATAGAAACTATGCTAAGGCACACAGAAAATTAGGAGATGATTGGTGACAGTTAACATGACTTTATTAAGGCAAATCATGCCAAACAAATTTGGTGGTCTTCTATGATGCAGTTACAGCATTGGCAGATAAAGGAAGAGCAACTGATATTCTCCTCCTGTGCAAAACATTTGACATTATCCTGCATGATATTCTGGTCTCTAAATTGGAAAGACATGGATATGACAGATGGACCACTCAGTGTATAAGAAACTGGCTGCATGGTTACACTAAGACAGTTGAGTTCAACGTCTCACTGTTCAACTGGAAAGCAGTGATGAGTGATGTTCCTCAAGGGTTGGTATTTGGACTGGCACTGTTTAACATCTTTGTCAGCAATGCAAACAGTGGGAGGGAGTGTCCTCTCAGCAAGTTTGCTGAAAACACCAACCTTTGTGGTGCATTCAACACGCTGGAGGGAAGGGATGCCATTCAGAGGGACCTTGACAGACTTGAGAGGTGAGTCTGTATGAACCTCATGAAGTTCAACAAGGCCAAGTGCAAGGTTCTATATATGGATAAGGGTAATCCCAATCACAGGTACAGACTGGGCAGAAAATGGATTGAGAACAGTCCTGAAGAGAAGAACTAGATGTTCTTTAAGGTCTGTTCTAAGCCATTCTATGACTTCATGTTTCTGTGATACAAAGAAGATGCAAAACTCTTTCTATACTCATCAAATTGCGATGAATCAAATTAAGCAGTGTTGTTCTGACTTGTTCAGGCATTGCCTGTCATGCTGCATTCATTAATTCCTAAATTCACCTGCTGCTTGATTCAGACAGCCTCAATGGCAGCCCTGTGTTATAAATCACACAAAACAATTTAAGAAATTGTAATTAAGTCATTAACATGGCAATAGCATTTAGAGACACCAATCATGAGCTGAAGGCAGAGTATATGAATGTTCAGACTGCATCAGTTTGCAGCCTGGTCTCTTTCCTACTGTTAAGATCTCCAGTAAAGGCAATAAATCTATAGTGGAATCTGATTTTGGAATAAATGTCTTTGGATGAGGCAGCAGGGTTTCTTGACTCAAAGTAGGAATAAGCTGAGTACAAAGCAAATAGAACAGTCTTTTTTTTTCTGCTTAAGTCTGTCTGTTCTCATGTTTAATGAGGTAGAAGCAGTTTTATCAAATATTCTATGTTTTCTGAAAAGAATACTCAGAAATCTGTATTAAAAATGCATTTCGTACAGTTGTTTCTATTGTTTTTGTTACTGTCTTGCTACAGTCATTTTGATTTTGTTGTGAGGCAGCAATGGGATCTTACATGCTCTTTAAGCCTTCCGTGTCCTTTAGCTTCTCCTTCCTCTAAGGAGCAAACAATTAGGAAGCACTGATCTCAGGGGCCCCAGGTTTAGGTGGAAGCTGTCCCACACAGTCACTATGCTGCTTTGCAAGATTCTGATGCCATGGTACCCCTGGAAAGAGGGCAGGAGGTGCCCCTACGTACTCTGAGAGACAAATCACTAAACAAACTGAAAGAACTCAAGAATATCTCTCAGGCCTGCCCCCGAGAAACCGGAAATCCAGGCAACCTGGAACATACTGATGATCTTCATTTTCTTTAACTATACTGAATCTAGTAAATAAGACAGTGCTGCTGATGATTTATATAGGCTAAGAGTAGCATTCCCTACTGAGTGGCTTTTTAATAAACACCATTTGAGTCTGAAAAATGGAAATGCTTCAGAAACGTCACTACTCTGGTAGAAGACTTTTATGCAAGCCTTTAAGTATAACTGTAAGTGTGCATACACATGGAGATAAGACAGGCAGTGAAAGAGGCTTTTAAATATATTCTCTATCATTCTCGCTTTTTATAAAGTCTAATTTGTAAAGGATCATTGAAGTCTAAGTCATTGCTATAACAAAGTTATGAAATTTTGATCTAGAAGAAGTGATCCATGAATAGCTTCAAGACTAATTTGTGGCTCTTAAATTTTTACTGATCATTAGAAAACAGATTAAACTTTTTTCCCCCCAGAAAGTTCCACCCTTTTTATCTTCTCTACTTCTAAGAAAATTAAATGTCTCCACTATTTCCTCTTAAGACTGTGCTTGAGATCAAAACATAAACATATGGACTTAAATTCTGCAGTAAATATAAAACTCCAGAAGTTAGGCAGAAGTTAGACATGATTCTGAAGGCTCAATGCCTAATAGACATTTTATTCTACCCTGATATGTGCAGGAAACCCAAGTACTAACCTGAATTTGTCATTCCAGTAGATGACAGTACTAAAAGTGCCTAACTCCCTGTTGTGATTCCACCCAGCTGAGGACAAAAAAAATTTGAAAAAGCCCTCCACTGCATATGATAGAATCTATTTGCCTCATAATTGTAGTGCTGGTTCTATAAAGAGACCTCCAGCAGTTGCTAATTGCATCTAGAAACCTCATTACATTACACCAATTGGATTTTTAATTAGAAATGCGGATGGTAACTCATTTATTACTGTAGTAAGATCCAACTGGGAAAGAAATTCAATTTGTTTTGGATGCATTCACCTTTTCGATGCTGGAAAAGAATGAGGAATGAGAATAATAAAACTGGCTTTCAATAAAGATGTATTATTATTGCATCAGGGCTGAGGGTTGCAAGAAGTAAAAAGAAAGAGAAGCATCTGTGAGACCACTTTCAGAAAAACAGCCCTACAAAGAGCTGGGATAGTCATCTGGGAAGTTGAGAAATTAAAAGATAGTCAAAATTATCTTGTGGAGTTATTAACATACCCTTCTCCATTCTTTTGAAAGGAAAGAATGAAGGTGAAAATATCAGCCTAATATTGAAATTCACTTATGTCTGCAAATCCTTTTCTCACTGTACAGAAAAGACTGTATTGTTCTGCTTTACAGCAACAACACTACATGGCATAATAAGTCTGTATTGCTGTGAGATGACATGCCTGGTGCCAATTCAGATCCCACTCCTGATCACTGCCATGGCAGCACCCAGCAGACTTTTGATTACACAACAGACGAGGTTAGTGTTGCACCTTCAGGAAACAGCAATGACAACCCAGACTGTCAATTTTCTCTATTTGCTTTGTCCTTTCAGACTGTAAATTCTTTGCGAAAGTGGCTTGCATTTACTTTATGTTTCCTCAGCCCGGAACAAAGCAGATCTTGACTAAGAGCAAACAGACAGAAACCACTACATCAACCACTACAGCGTAGCTCTTCCTTCTAAAGGTGTAAAGGGTGCGTAGGAGCTTACATGCTTCGCTTCTGACCCTTTTTTTGTTCAGCCAAGGTTTCTCATTTAATTTGTTTTGTTTAGAATTTTGTTCTGTTTCTTCCACTTGTATGCCATCAGGAAAAAGAAAAGTGTTGCTCTTTCACGGTAATGAAATCACTTGAAAATAAAATGCCATTAGCCAGTGTCAGCCTGAAGAGATGAGTGCTAGCAACATATCGGTTATTTTGTACAGCAGCTGAACTCTTCTACATCTGTGTGTGTGAATCTCTGTCAAATGTATCTAATAAGATGGCTTCTTGACTGAAAATTCTATGAGCATAGAGCTACTGTCTCAGATCAAAAAGGAGTAACACAGATTTTCTTACAGAATCTTCTGTTACCCTTCAGGAAGGTGCAGCCTTGCCTCTTCTCACATTTTTTTTCACAGAAATGCTACAATTTTTATGGAGAGTTTGGGTGTTGAAAAATATTAAATTAAAAATTCCATTTTTAGTGTGAATTATTAGAATTACAGCTGTGCTTTCAGAACTGTTTCTAATCCTTGACAAGTAAACATCAGAGCCTGCTACACATTATTCTGGATAACAGAACAGTTGCTGTGCTCTCTTTCTATGAATCCAGGGAACTAAACATAGGCACCAGATAAGGACCTAATGCTTCTACAGCTGAAATGAGAGCATTTCCTTTTCCTCTGAGTAAGATGGGAGCAGAAACAGCCTCATTGGCTTCCAAAAGGCTATATCCTTTCATTCTTAGTCAGGCTTGCTACTTCACATTAGGAAAAGTTGAAAGTGCCATAGATAATTTAGCTCATTTCATAATACCTGTTTTAAGATCCTGACTGTAGTTGCTTTATCATGAACAAATTTAAAACATACAGGTTTCCTTTTTGCATTACACTTTTCCTGTTTTCTCTCTCATAAAAAATAAATTAAAAAATTTTAAAAAGAAACAGACAAAAAAACCCCAAAACAAAACACAAAAACAGCCAAGGCAAAAATATCCCAAACAAACCAAAAAAGCACATCTATCGGCTTGGTGTAAAGCTTCACTCCAGCATAGTCTTTGAGGTTTACTGAAAACAATTATACTGCTAAGATAAAATTTTGCTGTTCTGATAGAAAAAAAATGGCTAAATAAAGCCAAATTATGGACTTCTGGAACAAAGCCCCTTAGCATGGGCATGTTAGTGATTTCTAAATTTTGACAGCTGTGTTCACCATGCTATTTGTCAGTAGTACTTGAGGTGACTCAGATCTCAGAGCTAAGAGGTAATCAAGGTAGCATCAAAGAAAAGAGATTGTCATTCAGACCAGCTTCCCAGAAGGAAGAATGGGAGGTGAATAAAAAGCAGGAAGAAAGGAAATAATATCAAATTAAAACTTGCTCTTTTTTTTCTAATGCAGCTTTTGCATGTTTTAGTGCACAGGGAGGATAGAGTACAGTGGGATGACCAGGGCTATGCAGAGAAACAAGGTCTTGTCTGTAGGGTCCCCACTCCTCTTCACAGAAGTCACCAGGCAGTGACTCGGGGGAGCTCCAGGAGAAGCACCCTGCCGTAGGGTGCATAAAGGTGAATGTTGCCTTGGAGAATTGGATTCTGCGCTTGCCCGTGGTGCAGCGTTCTACTTATAGACTGCATGATCCTCATTTTTGGACACCTAGTATGAAACTCCAGGAGGTATAATGAGAAAACCAGAGAAAAATTGTTCTTCATTTACAGAAACATACTTTAGAATCCTAGCAAAAGTTAAACTGCATTTTTCTAAAACTTCTTATGGTATGGCACTTGATAAACAAGCATGGGTATAAGCCCCTGTTGTGTGAACTATGGAGCTTGAACCTAGAGGATGCATTAACAAGTTAAGAAGAAAGCCATGGAGTGTAGATGAGTGTTTTTACAGATTTGTTATGCCCATGCCTTGATTTCCCAAGAACTCATCAGTATGAAACACACTGTTCCTCTACGCACTTGCCCAGATAAACATCTAATTGTCACAAATATCATCCTGCATCAACAAAGTCACTCCGTCAGCTAATATCTCTCTTTTTCTCTGAATATCTGTAACAGTAAAAGCAAGAAAAAAATTAAGCATGTAAACTGCTATTGAGTACATACATATAAGTTGTTAGCATGTTGCTTCGGGATTGTTTATTGGGATGATTTTAGAGATGTAGCAAATTGTAGTACAGTTTAAAAATTCACTGATGCACATTGACTTGAGTTACTGGCAATAACTGGGGAAAGAGGCTTAGCCCAGTTGCTACTGTACTATCTCACTACAAAAATCAGAACAAATGTGAATGGATATCTTTTTGGGATACCTACCTACACATATAGAAGGCACATAACTGCAGGTAGGCAATTATATTTGGTCTTTTCCTCTACAAGTTTCAACATCAGAACAGGATTCTTTTTAACTTTGAAGGAAAGGATTACCATGGAAACATAATGAAGTATGAGAATGATCTGACTGATTGACAGTGTTACAGCCAAAGAAGATTGACATGAAAGGCAGAGATAAAATTCATGCTGTTCTAAGGCACAGTTTCTCTAGTAGCTGAATCACCTGGTCTCATTTTCCAGACACTAATATTACATGAGATTTTCTTGTCCTTATTCAAGAGGAACATGTTTCAGAGGTCACATTTTCTGTCTGATGTATTGTCAGTCACAAAGATGATAACAGCACTGAGGACGATTCTGTTTAGGTAATAAAAGTATAAGACCCAAAAGAAAATATTTATGTTTCTGTTAAGTGCTACCATGCTAAAAATCTGTAGATTAGGTTGGTCTTATAGAATCATAGGACAGGCCTCTTCTTCTCATTCTGTCTCTTGTTGCCTGGGAGAAGAGATTGACGCCCACTTGGCTAAAATCTCAGGTAATTGTAGAGAGCAATAAGGTTCCCTCTGAGCCTTCTTTTCTCCAGTCTAAACAACCCCAGTTCCCTCAGCTGCTTCTCATCAGACTTGTGCTCCAGACCCTTAACAAGATCTATTGCCTTTCTCTGGACTTACTCAAGCACATCAATGTCTTTCCTGAATCGAGAGGCCCAGAACTGGACACAGGACTTGAGATGCAATCTCATCAATGCTGAGTACAGGGAGACAATTACTCCCCTGGTCTTGCTGGCCACACTATTCCAGATAAAGGCCAAGAATGGAAATAGTCCTGGCAGAACAGTTATTTCAACTGTGTATTTGGAAATTTACATTTTGGAATGCCAAGCCATTTTATTTTTGCTTATAATATGCTCACAGCATTTAAAGAATATATTCCAACTGAAAGGGTATTTTAATTTCTTTGTTGGCACTAAAAATCCTGACAACTCTTGACTATTTTAAATTTAGGTCGATCTGATTGCCTTGAACTAGAAATGCAAAAGAAGGAAGTAACCATTTCCATCTCTTGAATTCATCATTTCAAGTGCAAACCTTCACTTTCTGCCCTTGTTATAAGGTAAATTTATACATCTTATGAAGGAAAATTCTTCTAGTCTCACATGAGAGTTGTAACTTCGCAAGATGCTTTCATTTCAAGCAATGACTGAACAGGGGACTAATGCTATTAACCTAGTCTGTGATTTCAAGTCTTGCAAAAAGGTTTGTGTTTACCCATTTGCTCTGAGCTGCCGGCTCAGAGCCGACTCGCTTTGTCCCATGGCTCTCTCTAGCTCACAACCTTCTGTTCAATCACTGACTTCTTCATTCATTGGCACTTAAAAAGTCTTGAGCATATTCTTCTTCATTCTACAGTATTTCTTTTTCTATTAATTTATTGATTTATTTTTACTCACTCTAGTAATTTGTTAGATCCAAATCCCAAAGCACTTGGTAAATTCTGTGTCTTTAGATTGGCCAAGAGCTACAGGTGGTGTAGGCAGGAAGAAGAGTTCAGGAAACAAATTTTCACTCCTTACTCTATGACTTTAGGCCAAAGTGTTTTACGTAAGGTGGTCAAAGGACAACAAAATAATCACTTTTAAGACAGTTCGAGTATGGCAGTGATGCAGATGTTAAAATAAGCCCTGACCACTAGGGTCCTTCGTGACCATTTCTGTTTTTCTGTTTAACACCAACAAAGAATAAACTGCCATTACCTCACTGAAAGCCCATAGGGAGCCAAGCCTGATGTTATATAAACTGTGAATACTTGGTGGCTTATTGCTGTGATATGGAGACCTATGGGATAGTGCACATTCTTCCTGTAAAAATGTCTGCATCTCATTCTTGGTGCTGAGTCATCACTGTGTGACTAACAGTGGATTGCCTTGTAGGGGAAAAGCTCGTGGCTACTCCGTGTTTGATCCGTGGCCATTCTGTCAGGAAAGCTGGCCAGAGTACACGCTATGGACTTTGCAATGCAGCCTCTTGGGAGCACAAGTGACTTTTCTTCTCTCTTAGCTATTGCTTGTCCTTTGGACTTAAGGACACAAGGCCGCAAGATAGAGGAAGAAAAGAAATAGCCACTCCTTTATTAGTTATGTATGTGAATGCCTACTATATACACATATATATCCAAACAAGAGACACACAGAATACACAGGAAAAACAATATCTCCAAAAAAAAAACACTGACTAACCTTTAGGTAACAGAAATAAAACACTGCTCCCTGTTAGAATGAATTAATAAGTCTCTGACCAATCTTTGTGGTCCCGGGAAGATGGTGGTGGCAGTCCCGGACTCCCTCGGCAAGCTGATGAAGGGGGGGAAAGAGGACAACAGTGCCACCAGCTCCTTGGGTGGAGAAGGGGAAAGAAAAACCTCAACGTATGAAATTGTTCTCCAGTGAGGTTGAGCTGAAATCTAGGCAGATGGTGGCAGATCCTGCAGCCACCCGGAAAGTGGGACCCAGGCTGTCTTCACCTTCGACCTATGTGGGAGAGAGAGCCCACACTTCCCAGCGTCAGAAACACATCATCAGCGGCGCCTGCACACCGCTGCCGTGCGCTGGCAGCCCCCGGAGCCACAGGAACAGCATGAGGTGCCGGCCCGACCCACACCCCACAGCAGCCACAACAGGGCACGGCCCACGTCCCACTGCTTGCCCATGGCCCTGCCGCATGCTCAGCCCACGGGAACCCCTGCGCTCTGGCGGCCGCACCCGGGGAGGTCCGTCTATCAGTCCCTGGGGGAACGCACAGAGATGGAAGGAGGGGCACCACTGTTACCATGGCAACCCCGCTGCCAAACTGTGCCATCACCTGTCCCGCACTGCCCCGGGTACCAGCCCCAGAGGCATGGGAGGGGCGGCTCTCCCCATGCCCAGCCATGCGGGTCCCCGGGCTGGCGGCAGGATGCGGCCGCAGCATGGGCAGCGATACGCCTCTTCCCTGCCCGGCGAAATCACCCCCAGTGAAAAAACAGAAGCCGAACGTCAACATTGCTGTACAAAAAACCAGCATGGAATGGGAATCCAAGGGTAAATTTCTGCCATGGTTCAATGGGAGCACAGCAGAAGGAGCTGCAGGACTTCTACAAGGCACTCACATGACAATGGGAAAAGGAGAAAAGAAATAAAAATAGGGGATATAGAAAATCAAGATTGTGTAATCAAAAAGTATTCTGTGGGAAATATTTATTTACAGAAGCATGGGGAGAAGATTGCTCATAACCAGTAATGACTAATCTGATCATCAGCAAACACTGCAAGCTGCCAGCCACTGCAGTAAAACACACAGAGCAGCTTTGACTGGGAAAGACTCCTACACATATCACAACCTATGGGTCTCACTTCTCCTCTTCCCGAGATTTCTATAAGCAAGTTTTTAACGTACAGATTTTAAAATGCATTTAAGTACCTATCACCCAAGAACTTGATGTTTAAATACACTTAAAGATGTGAGCTTTAGAGGCAGACATTTTAAGATTTTCTGGCACCTAAAGACTTTCAACTTCACCAAGTTACTCAGTTACCATTGAAATAAATGGTAGTTCTTGGCTTTTATGGTTAAAATAAGGAAAATAATAGTTTCACGAACTCAGTTGCTAGGGTAGCTAGTGATACCAATTTCTCCCTTTTTGTATGGAAGTGGGCACACTCAACTATGTATTTGCCCTGTTAATGCTTTGTTCCCTGTTGATAGCTGGTAGCTTTTCCTTTGCCCTCAGGGTCTGATGACCTTATTGCTGGGGCAGATGGTGCCAGGCACTATCTCCTCCCACTCCATCAGCTCAAGGGGGCCAGATGTACAGCAGTAAATTGATTGATTGATTGATTGATTGATTAGTGAATTGATTTAAGAGGGATTGTGTCCTTTGGGTATTGAAATTTCCTTGCATTTTCAGTGCTAAAATTTCATGGAGCATTTTCTTGTTACAGCTGTGCTGTGGCCCTGTAGGCTGGCATCTTCTAATTCTAAACAGAGGTGCTGCAGCTTGGAAAATTAAGAATACACATAAGGTGTTTGCAACTGATATTTATGAACAACACTGTTTTACAGACTTATGAGAGAAAATGAAAATTAGTATTATGAAGTTTGGTTGGAACTTGGCAATTTATATGGATAAACCTAGGTCTTTAGAGAAGGTTGCCTGCTGCCAGAGTGAAAGAAGAAATGTGCATTAAAGCTGCTAACACTCACTGATCACCTAAACCACAGTTATTCCTCAGGGAATATTTTCCACCTGTAAACAGAATATCTACTGTAGATGCCACAATGATATTAGCTCAGTACTGCACCAATTCATTCAGTAGGGTACTACAGAAATTAAATGGCTATTATATTGTGAATTAAATACACATCTTAAAGTGGATTATTTTTATTACTGTGATGGGAAGGAGTAATTACACAACTGACTGTGTGTTTAGTTGTAATATGCTATGTACTTGTTTTATTGAAAAAGTACTGGTATTTTTAATGGAAATACCTAGTAACATCGCTAATGTTAAAGGAGAAATAGTTTTAAACTGAAACAAGGCAGATTTAGATTAGACACAAGGAAGAAAGCTTTAACAATAAAGGTTGTGGGACAGTGGAATATGTTCCCTGGAGAAGTGTTCAAAGATAGATTGGATGGAACTTTAAGCAACCTGCTCTAGTGAAAGGTGTCCCTGCCTACGGCAGGGAGGTTGAAACTAGATAATCGTTAAAGGTTCCTTCCAATCCAAACATTCTGTAACTGTAATGGATGGCATTTCATATATAATGGAAATAGGAGGAAAAGTGAGAGAGCACTGATGCTAAGAGTCAACTGAGAAAGCAAGAGTGGAACATGTGGAAGCCAGCAGTATCACTGAGCAATATTCTTAGCAGAATATACACAACATAAGGTGATGCAACAAGGCTTTGAATGTTTTCACTTGCCATAGATATCAAAATACTTAATCAAGTGACAATGAATAAAATATGTGTAACTATCTAGATTGGTATGTCATGAATCAGAATCAACAGAGGTTATGTCTGCTGGTTGTTGTGCAGTTTCATCCCACATTAACGTACCTGGCTATACACGGCAGAAGAATATTAACAAAGGAAATTTTAGACAAGAATAATTAGATGAAACACCCAAATAACTCATGGAGCAAACAGTGATCACTGTTTCTTGATACAATTGCAGTCCTTTCCTTAAGTTCACAGAATTACGGAATTAACTAGCTTGGAAAAGACTTTTGAGATCATCAAGTCAAACCTTTGACTTAACACCATCTCATCAACTAAACCACGGCGCTAAGTGCCACATCCAGTCTTTTTTAAAACATTTCCAGATACAGTGACTCCACCACCCTGGGCAGCCCATTCCAATGGTAAATCACTCTTTCTGTGAAGAACTTTTTCCTAGTGTCTGGCCTAAACTATTCCTGGTGCAGCTTGAGACTCGTTCTGTCACTGGCTGCCTGGGAGAAGAGACCAATCCCCACCTCGCTGCAACCTCCTTTCAAGTAATTATAGAGAGTGAAAAGATCTCCCCTGAGCCTCCTCTTCTCCAGGCTGAACGAACTCAGCCCCCTCGGCCTGTCTCATAGGGCTTGCATTCCCCTCACCAGCTTTGTTGCCCTTCTCTGGACACATTCAACCATCTCAAGTTGATTTTAGAGGACAGATTAGCTTATGATCCTATACCTGAAATAATGCTGTGACTGCAAACAGTTTGTCCTGAGAGAAAGGGAAGTTTTGCCAAGTTCTCTTCCCTCTACTCTCACACTTACTGCGTTGGGAAGGCATTAAGGTTGAAAGACCAGTGACCTAGCACACCCTCTAAACAGTCTGGTACTGGCTTTACGCATGGTCTGCACATCTGGCACTTGTCACCAAAACATGATGAAGAAACCTGATGGACCATCCTGCTCTCTGAGCTATGGCTCACTGATCACCTAACTTGGAAAGGCTTCTATGAAGAAGTAGAGAAAGGCATGTTGTTGATCTGACAGATGTTCCTTCTGCAGCAGGAGATGTTGGGATGTATTTTGTACCAAACTACAGCTCCTGGTTGTTCCTCCAGAATCTCTTAGTTCTAAGTACAGTTTTTCTCCCACTTTTTTATTCATCCATCCCACCAAGACCACACTGTGTGTCATTGTCTTTTTATTGTCCTCCCTTTGGCCCTAGCCAAACTCCTTTTTCTCAGAGGGGTCATGGGAGATCTGGGTGAATTAGTAGCAAATAGGTCCTCACACTGCTGCGTCACTAGTCAGAGCTTCCTGGGCACCTCCTGGGAATAGCTGGCATTGCTTGGAGTACCTCTGCTTGCTGTCCCAACTACTCTGTTTGTGACCCTTAGATCTTCTGCTCCTTTCCTCTTTTACAGTCATTATTCATTCTTAGAATAATTTAATGGTTTCCCTGCTCTCTTTTTCTCTAACCTCTCCCTTATGAAGAACAGCTTATATTTCGTTAGTGGCATTGTAATGTTTATATTAAAAGGAAAGACCAGAAAAAACACAGTTCGTAAACTAAAGCTTTTACAAGAGTAAGAGCAGAACAAACATATATGATATCTTCCCACTAATACTGTCCTCACTGACAACATTTTTCAGCTCAGAGGATCTTCCTAACTTGTTTTTATTTCAATATTTAGAAACACACAGCTGGTCTCTCTATCTTTCAAATATTTGTCAAGTCTTCCCTTGTATATACACAGACTTCATGAATCCCCAACATCCCTACCAAGGAGTTCCACAGATATGTGTGCAGTTGTTGTGGGAACAGTCGGGTCCTATTGCTTACTCTGTCCTATTGATCCCATAAGTTGCGTTTTTGAGCCCTATTTCCAGCATGTAAAGAGACAATGAACAGTTACAACTTTTTCCTTGTAGTAATTTTGTAAACCTTAAATATATTTTCCCTGAAAGTTTCTTCATATTGAAGTTTCAAGAAAGTCAGTTGTTGCTTTTACAACAGTTCCTGTAAGTCTTTTCTTTTGACATGAATATTTGATTTGTGTTTTCGTAACTATTAGAAAGCACTGAGCAGATGTTTGCATAAAACTGTCAATCATAACACCAAAATCTAGTGGCTCCTAAAAGTAATGTTCAGCCTAGAGCCCTTGTATGAAGCTAGAATTGCTTTCTTCACCACACAAATCACATCACACATATGCATGCTGTTTCATCATGCCTTTTATTGCCTGGCTCCCTTGGGTTGTACTCTTTCTGCAGCTCTCCAGGCTGTGCTCATCCTTAATATTTTGAATAACTGCATCATCAGCAACCTTTGTCACTTTGTTGTTGATCCTCTTTTCCAAATTATATATGAACAAGTTGAACAGTACAGATTCCATTACAGATCTCTCCACTGATGACATCCCTCTGTCACAAGAGATGGCCATTAATTAATCCCTTCCATCTCCTGTGTTTTAGCAAATTATCCATTCCATGACCTTTCCATTTATGCAAATGACCACAGAGTAGAGAGAAGGACTGGTGGGGTTAAGTGAAAAAGTATGTTACTGTTGCAGAAAAACAAGTGAGGAATAGCAGGCTGTGTGTGCTCACAGTACAGAAAGCGAACTGTATCCTGGGCTCTGTCAGTAGAAGAGTGATCGTCAGGCTGAGTGAGATGATTCTCCCGCTGTCCTCCATTCTGGTGAGACCTCCACCTGGAGTACTAAGTCCAGCTCTGGGATTCCCAGCACAGGAAGCACAAGGACCTATTGGAATGAGTCCAGAGGAGGGCCACAAAAATTTTCAAAGGGATGAAACACTTCTTCTATTATGAAAAGCTGAGAGTTGAGGTTTTTCAGTCTGGAGAGGAGGAGACTCCAGGGAGATCTTATTGCAGCCTTTCAGTACTTAAAGGGGGCTTATAGGAAAGATATGGATAGACTTTTTAACAGGACCTGTAGCAATAGGACAAGGGGTAATGGTTTCAAACTATAAGAGGGTAGACTTAGACTAGATATCAGGAAAAATTTTTTTACAGTAAGAGTGATGATAAAGTGGCAGAGGTTGCTCAGAGACATCGTGGATGTCCCGTCCCTGGAAACATTCGAGGATTGAACAGGGCTCTGAGCCACCTGATCTAATTGAAGATGTTCCTGCTTATTGCAAGGGGGTTGTACTAGATGACCCTTAAAAATCTCTTCAAAAACCAGTTTATTATTTTATGATAAGAAAGGAGTGGCTTTGAAAATTGTTGTTTGACTTCTTCCACTTGACTATGTGGACACATGAAACAAAAGTACCTTCCTTTGTCTAAACTGTCTGTATCAAATCTGGTTCAATTGGAAATAAAATGTTGTAGTTTTGAGGATGTAGAGAGAAATTGAGTATAACAGGGGACACATTCTTTTCTATGAGAACTGTCTTCATCAACACTTATTTGGGGAAAAAAAAAGGAAAACAAGCAAGTAGACCAGAACAGTCTTTATGTATTTAAGAAACAAGTACTTCTCAAGAGATTCTTCCAATATTAAAAATCTCTTCTCCCAAGAAATAGGTGGAGACATTCATTTCCAACACTGATACCGATACACAGTGAGCAGCTTATATACAATAAAATGTGAAAAGACACACTTACCAGAAGTTGACATCAAGGACAGTGCTTTTAAATCATAGTTCATAAAGCTTGAAATTCAAGTAGCATTTTAAGTTGTTAAACACAACTTAACAGCTAGCAGATCAAAAGCAGAATATTGCACTGCTGAAATGAATTGATTTTTTTTCCTCTAGGACTGTAGAAAAGCTCTTCTTGACTTTTATTTTCTTCTATAGAAACAAACTTGAATGAATTTGACAGTCCAAATGTAACAATGGTGAGTATAGCAAACTCAATTCAAATTGCTTCAGAATGGTGCATCAAAATAAGTTTAAAAAAAATTTAAGAAGGCTCCAAAAATGATAGGTGGAAAGACAGGCATTTGCAATACTTGAGGCATGGTGGATTACACACATCCGCAGAGGTAAAATGGTCTCCTCTCACTGATAGGTTGTGTCAATACAGTCAGGCCTATAGCAGTTATGTGTCCAGATTTTCATGAGTATCTAAGTACACTCACACTTCCTTTCTTTTCTGAGTGATATCTAGTGGATATTTCTGACTAAGGTTTTTCTCAGATACTCAAGCTAGTCTGTCAAGGCTATTGGAGTTGTAGTTTATTTGAGACCTTCATTTTTTTCTTCATTTCTCACTGGGATAAGCATCTGTGATATCTGTAACAGAGAAGTGCAACTCACAATACAAGTCAAAGACTAAGGATGTGCAACCAAACCTAGGAAAATAAATCCATACTCTTATGACTTGTTAGAAATCTGTAATCTCTTTGCTCTCCACCCAAACCTGGTGTACTCACATCCTGCCTAAGTATCAGCCCACTCTCTGTTAGCAACGGATACCCATCACACAATTCAAGTAAAAATTTCTGACTCTTATCTTGTGTGGTCAATGTGGAGGTGAAAATAGAGTACTTATTGCTCAAAATCTTGCTAGCCCAAAGTTAATGAAACTCAAGTCCCAGAAATTCAATTAAAAATGTTGTCTTGGTTTGAACACTAGGGGGCATTACTAGTGATGAGAGACGTAATAGAGAAGACAGCAACAAAAGAATTTATTGAATAGATGGACTATGAGATGTGAATGAACCACTATACACATAAACCAGTAGTACAAACAATAACCCAACAATAATAACTGCGAAAAGAAATAACCCCTTTGCTGCTCTGGGCCAGCTGCTGGGCTGTGGAGGGAGAGGAAGGAGTGCTGCCACACGGACAGTGCTGGGGAGGTGATGCAGCAGGGTCCCACTCCAGAGCTGCTGGAAAATCAAGAGAGAGTGAAAGGAAGACCTTGGGGGACACAAAGGGAAGAGATACCACAGCACTGTTGCTGTCATGTGGAGCCAAGTGGTCCTCTGCCAACACTGCTCAAGCTGTCACGCCACACTGCTGCCCATGCCGAGGGAGAGCCGAGAGAGGGAGAGAGAATTTCTGTTTCCAGTCCTTTTATAGGGTGTCTATTCTCGTCTTTTCTCACACTCCCCTTCCAGTGCACACCATTTCCCCATTGATCAGCAACCTGGTTTGATGGCACATGGCTGCACACTCTCCAGACCTCACCACGAGGCAAACATGGGGGCACTGGCACCAAAAACTCTTGGGGCAGCACTCACCACAGGAAGGGGCTGATGCCGCCACCTCTCGTCAGCACTGTGGGGGACCCGGGGGCCCAGATGCGCCGGCGGCACCGCCCGCGGGGGCACTTGCTGCCTTGAGGGAGAAGCTGCTGCCACTGCCCACCTCTTTGCCAGTGCTACAGGGACCCGGGTGCAGGGTGGCCAGAGAAGCCACTGCACCCATTACCACGGGCCCATCCCGCACCACAGCAGCAGCTCAGGGCCCGTCCCCACTTCATGCATTTCCAGGGTGATGTCTGCCCTGCCTGCGCTGCCGGTGCCTCATGCTGCAGCAACCAAGGAAACCCCGCACACACCTTGGGCTGCACCATGCCCGCTGCAGTGGCACGGAGTGAGCGGGGAGCTGCACCACCTGTGCGGATCAGGCTGGGAGCCGCAGGAGCAGCAGGCCAGCATGGCAGCGCTGCTCTCAGCCTCAGCCCAGCTCCATTACAGCGGTGGGCACTGGGCTGGGTCGGGCAGAGCCAGCCGTGCAACAGCCCTGCTGCACCCCACACCCAGCAGGGGGCCGTAGGGGGAATGGGCAGGAGTGTTACCGTCTCCACCCACCGTGCTCCGTGGTGGAGCCGAGGGGAGCAGCACCATCCTTGCCTGCTGTGCTCCGTGCCTGGCAGCCGCGTGTGGGAGCGGCGCTGTCTCTGCCCACCACACCCCGCAGCCCCACTCTGCCGCCAGCCCCACTGCCGTGCGAGGCGTCGGGACAAGGTCCGGCCGTTTCACTCGCTCCTCTCTCTCAGGAAAAGAAAAAGAGGTTTTAAAAGACACCCCCCCTCGCCTTTTCCCCGGTTAACCCATAACAAATGTATACAGAGGCTTGCACTCAGATAAGTGCAAAACCAGCAACTGCTTCGCAATGTCCACATTAATTTCTTTGCATGCATTCTAAACTTGTAACATGCCAGAAGTTTAATAGAATGGGGTTACAATCAATTATTTATATATTTAACGTGAGTGTATTACTGCCAAAGGGTTCTGAGATTCCAGGTAGTAGTACTACAAAGCAGGTTTTGTGCCTGCCTTCAGGAGCCAATCATCTCAAAAAATTCACCTACCACCAGGATAAGCAAGAGAAAAGGAGTTTCAATAGGTTCCCACAGAGTCTCTGCATGAAATTGTCAGGAACATTTACACATGAATCCCAAAACATGACTCCTAAAGTATCAAGAATGAGGATAGTAAAGACAACAGGATTCTGAGGGATAGGACAGGATACCAGGTAAGGTTTACATTTACAATCAAGGGTAAACCTAAGAGTGGGCAGATGTTGCTCTGAACACTAAACACCTACCTACATGTGACATCAGGCTAAAATCTTAGTAGCCTAGGTAAGAATGATGAGAAAAGCATATTTAGTATCATTTAATGATGTTATTTTCTGCTTCTGTGACTTTTGTTTCAAATCTAAATTCTGATTTTAGGTCTAGCTAACACATCTCATTTTTATACCTTCTCTAGTGCTCAAATCAAGACAAACGAAAGAAATGTGCCTTCCTAGAAGCACTGGACCATGAAGAAGTATGGATACACACTAGCCCATACTCAGAGAAAGTCTGAGGATGAAGGTGGGACTGAGAGTGTTTTCTGCCCAGCTGTGGGAAGGCAGAAACCAGTGATTGTTATACAAGATACTGAGGGATACTCCATGGCTCAAGGATATGTTTAATTGCAGATTAGCTCAAAAGTTACCTCCAGTCAACAAAATTGGAAATCTCTCTCATATAATTTACTGCAGAGCTTGCAAGACAGTCAGGAAAAGTCCCTCAGAGGTCCTTATGAGAAGCAATACTGAGAAAAATTAAAGAAACTGGTGTTCAGCCAAGAAAAATAATTTCTTTACATCATAGAAACACAATCCAAAGCGTACTGTGAAAGAAATTCTGTCTAGAAGGCAAGTAAATATTAAGTTATCTAGTAGAACAGTGTTATTATAGACTAAATAGTAAAGTTGATGTTTGAAAGGTTTGAATTGAAAGAAATTATAACCCTCTCCCATTTTTTTGCTTTTAGAATCAGAGACAGATTTGGTAGACTCTGATGATATCAAAGAACTGCTTAGCAGTAGGAAATCTTTTTTTAGATGTGCAAAGAGACACATCTTACAACAAAATTTGAATATTCTAGGCACGCATATGCTAATGAACAGATATGCAGACTCAGAAACTCAGATAACAGTTTTGCAATTTTATCTTGCTGACTTGGAATGGCTCAAAGGAAGAAAAAGTTTTCTTTCATAACCATTACTTTGTATTTCCACAGAATAAACAGGTGCAATATTGACATGATAAACTAGAAAGCAGGTATTTTAATTAAAACAGCCATATGATCATTTGCAATGTCTTGACAACCACAGTTAACTGATCTCTGTGTCTCAGTGTTAATGGAGCTCATTTAGAAGGAATCAGAACACTTAGAAAATGCTGTGAGTCAATTGTTTTCTATCTCCTATCTTGCAGGGTTATTGCAGAATATTCACTCTGTCTCAAACATAGCTTAATTCAACATTAAAAAGTCCCCTGCACTGTAGCTATAGAGTTAATTGCCTTGATTCACATTCAGTAGTTATTTATTATGCAAAGATCTGAACATTTAAAAGTCCCCCCTGGAGCAGTCCGAAGCACAGAGGAAATTCACTCTCTAGATTTGGGTCCGAGGAGGAATTCTACCCCCATGCCCAGGATGCAGTTCACAAGACAGTGTGATCTTCACAGCCTGTGGGTCTGGAAGGTCCCTCAATGACCGTTGTGTGTTGGGCTGTTAGAGATTTCTCCTCAGCTGCTGCAAAAGAGGGAGAGAATAGTCTAGTTCTAAGGATCTCATAGAAGGACTGTGGCTCCTCCCTAGGCTCCAAGCACGGCTAATCGTGATGTGGGGACATGAACGGTGGTGTGGGGACATGAAATTCTGCCTGCCAGGAAATGCAAGCTCTTTTAGAAAGACCTACATCCAAAAAGAAAAATCATCATTATTCTAATGCTTCATTGCAAAAAGTGAGAGTTCTCCAATTGTATTTCTGCTCAAGAATTCACTGTTTCTGGTGGCCCCAATCCAACTTGTAAATAGAATTCCATGCCACAAAACCATTGTCACAAATACAATTCCAGTGTTTGGAATCCAGGCAAATAACAAAGACTGAAATAGTAGCACTTTCTAAACATTGTACTTCTATTAAATAGCTAATTCTGACAATACTTTGTGAAGAGAAATTACCATGATAAAAGACCCTGTAAGTTTTAAAAACTATCTCTGATGGGAATTGAGACTATGAGTTCAGATTGCTGAATGGGGCTACTCTGCCTAAAGATGCCATGGTGTTTCAGCCATAAGCTCTCCTACCACACCATCTCTTAGGGACTCTCATCTCTGATGGAAAGAAAGGTCAGCTCTCGATGAAGCAGCAGATGAACTTCAGTTGTTTACAATATGATGTGTTAATATAAACTGACATTCAATTTTTTATTTTACTGTATGTCTCAGGCTAGCAGCGGTAGCAATCCAGCAACTATTACATAGGCCGAAGATTCATCCAGGGAGTAAGGTGGTAGAGGCAGCTGAAGACAGCATGTCCATGGCCACCCCCAAGGCAGTCACCCTAACTGCAAAGCAAACTCTGTAAGTCAGGCTTTCACAGCTGACACTATCATTCATCAGGTGGGAATAAATAGTAGGGTAGGTTATCATCTGCCATCTTAGCACTTCTGATGAGTTAAGGGATCCCATTGCTCTGGAGGTTATTCTTGTGAGGTAACCATCAGAGTTTCAGCCTTCCCTACGCTTCCAGTAGGAGGCCAGTTGAAACAGGAACTTCATCATTGCTGTGCCAAGCTCTACAGTTCTTTTTGTGAATTAAAACTCCTAGCAACCATGTAGCATTGTGCAGCCATTTAGGATCTGACTTTTCTGACATAATTATCACCTGCACTTCCCATGGGTTTCAGCTATCCCTGAGGGTGATTAAATATTCTTCCTGGAAGAAAGTGGTATTGCAACTGAGTTAAAATGTTTGGAGAAAAAAAATCTTTTTCTTTAAAAACTAGACCAAAACCAAAACAAAATGTATTATTTCTGTTACAAAAAGCTGTAACATTCAGCTGTAAGACTTTTTATCCAGATTATTTTATTTTTTTGCAAAAAATCTAAGCTCTCTCTGAGATAAATTCTCTGCATTTTATAACCAGATCTGATTATCTGATGCCTGCTTTTCCTGGAAACGTGGTATATTCTTTAAACCATTTTGTCCCATAAGTATTTCTGTTGCACTTTACATTATTTTCCTTTTGATAGCTTTTTACTATTGAATTCTTAGAACCATGATGATCATTTTGTTCTCATTCCAGTGCTAAGATCCTTGTTAGAAACTTCCATAACAAGAACCTTTAGCTCAAACATTTGTTACCCTTTGAATCCCACTTTTCTGCTTTTTACAAGCCAGCGCTGCCTCATTGCCCCTTTCAGCTGTACACATCTGCAAGGCTCTCTCTCCTATTAGAACAGTGTCTCCTGGACTGCTCCACCCTCCTAAATCAAATGGTGTGATTTCCCTCATGTTTTGCCTTCATGGATATTTGTTAACAATCACCAGCATGTGAAATGACATACAAACCATAAACAAGCACACCCTCGGTGTAAGGCTGTAATCTTGTAGAGATGTCTGTATTTATCATTTAGTAATGAGTTTGTATTTTGAATTGGATAGAACCATTCATGTGCATAAAGTTTCTTACCTGTGCAAGAGGTTGCAAGATTCTGGCCTAAATAAAGGAAATAAATATCCAGATTATTTACAGCAGAACCATAGAATGATCATTTGCTTAAGCTGACTCTTTCTCCTTTCTCAATTCTTCCTTACTCATCTGCCAATATCTCATTACACTTGCTCTGAATTTAGGGCTTTCTCCCCATGCAGGTTTGCTTACAAGTTCTATGAAACTTCTCATATTTATATTCAGGTGCGTATGCAGTACAGAGGGATACACTTTCAGCAGCTTATAGGCACCTTCCCAGTTTGTCCTCCAACGTGCTTGAGAAGTTTCTGAACACTGTAAAAATACTGACAGAGACAAGACCAGGACACAGACCCTACAAGCTCCACATATTTTCAAACCACATATGCATCAGCTCAGTATGTTCTAGAGGAAAACACAATAAGGATATGCCTAAGCAATGTCTTTTGAATGTATCTGTTTTTTGATATTCTCCATCTCACTGTGATCTTCCACGCAAATTTGCTGCTTAAGAAGGTAAAATAAGATCTTATTTATTCCCCATTAATATTGGAGAAATTTAACATGAAATTGCAGATCTGCAAGATACACCAGCGAGCACTTATATGATCAAGCTGCACCTTATGAGGCCAACAAACTTAGCCTTCAGATATTTATTTTTTCATCTGCATATATGACACTATTATAAAATACCTCTTTGTTTAAGAATTAGGCATTAAATGACAATGTCCAGCTAGGAAGCACAGGCAATATATATTGCTAACATCATCCAGTAAAAGTCATTAGCCACATGCGGAAAAAAATTTCAGTGAGGACAGTGGCTCAGAGAGCTGTGGTTGTTCATCCTGGAGAAGAGAAGGCCCCAGGGATACTTTATTGTGGCCTTTCAATACTTAAATGGGACTTACAAGAAAAATGCAGGAAAACTTTTCAATAGGACTTATAGCGTTAGGAGAAAGAATAATGGTGTTAAACTAAAAGAGGATACGTTCACACCAGCTAATATTGAGTAATCTTTTTACAGTGAAGGTGGTGAGACCCTGGCACAGGTTGCACAGAGAGGTGGTAGGTGCGCCATCCCTGAAAACATCCAAGGCCATTGATCTAACTGAAGATGCTCCTGCTCATTGCAGGAGGTTGGACTAGATGACCTTTGGAGGCTTCTTCCAACCAAGACTATTTTATGTTTTTCTTCTATGAAAATGAGACAGAGAAACAGAGGGGTGTTTTGTTCATGTACACGTGTCCATTACTGTACTCCTCACTAGGCTCAAAACTTCAAATAAATAATATAATTCAGAAGGTAAATCATTAATCTTCATGTGCACCATTTTTTAAATGTAGAAAGAATGTAGACCAAATATCTTCTCACTAAGAGAAAAAAACTCAAAGAATTTTTAAAAGCACCCTTAAAACAGCTGTCCTTGTCACAGTGTTTCTTTTATCCAGAACTTCTCTGCATGTAAAACAAAACATCTGCTTATGGATGTTTCATCAGTGATGACACCTATGACTATTGGCAATTACTCTTTTTCCAGTCCATAACTGTTTGGCATTTATTTTAAAGGTGACAACCTTAGAAAAGACAAAAATGACTGATCTTTTGAGCAGGCTGCAAATGTCACATTGTGAAAGATGTTGTTTTATCGTCAACATAAGGCATCTGTCTGGCCTCCTTAAGGAAGTCTGTAGCTGAAAAATAAATGTTCTCTAAGCAGAATTACTGTGTTTCCAGCTTTTAGGCAGCCTTGACTGAAACACCATTCTGAACATTATTTACCTTCAACTTAATTTGATCCTCAGGAATTTACACATGGTTTAAAGTTTCAGAATAAATTCCTCAACTAGCTCCTCATTAAATTTATTTGAAGGCTTCTTTTATGATTAAAACAAGCTGGTTCCCAGAAGACTGTATCTGCATAAATGTACACAGGTTCCCAGAAGACTGTATCTGCATAAATGTACACAGGTTCCCGGAAGACTGTATCTGCATAAATGTACACATTAGTCTTTAAGATTACCCACATCCTGGTACTGGGGTTGCCTGTGCTTTTTAATGAAGAGTGAACTCCACAATATATATGCTGTGCCAAGAATCAAGGTATTTTCTGTATGCTGCCAGATAAGGAATTTATTTGAGCCTTTATTAGTTCCTTCTTAACTTGTATCCTATGATTTGTCAAAAAAACAATTTTTTTTGTCAAGAAATGAAACAGAGGCAGAAGAGTGTCTGAATTGTGCTGTGATGGATGCTATGGCAACTAGAGCAGGTATGAAAAATGCTTTCAAGCAGAGTATTTAAGTTAGAAAAAATTGCAACAATAGAAAGCTAATTAGCAGTTTAAGCAGACACCTTTGACTCCAGGAGTGAAGGGCTCTGGAATGCTAGCAGCTGATATTGCTACAGCTTACTTGAAAGTGCTTTCAATTTGTTGTGCATTGTTTCACTGCAATTTAAGGAATACAAATTTAAATTCATGTAAGCTTTTTGCCAGTTTCTTCCAGAGAAAATTCAGACTTCTGTAGCGAAAATGTCTGCCAGGAAAAGAGGCTGTGGCAATGGAAAGAAGCAACAAGCCAGCTGCAGCCACACCATCCCTGGTGAGCCAACTAATGAATTAAGGTAGCAGTACTTTCAGGGAAGAGCCATGGGCAGGAAAGTTGAGGAAATGGTGACTTTAATATGTTCATCTAGTAAATGTAGCCTCAAAGTTTTCTCACTTAAAAATACATCTCTGACTTTGGAAAGTCAAATTTAGCACAGCAGTATAGCTTATGCACCTTCTATGTCTTCTCTAAGCACCAAGTGACCAGGTAAAACTAGGGAAGTAGGCTTCTGCCTTCTTTATAAGACATGGCCACTTGTGGATTTTTTTCGGAAGCATTTGCTTGCTTCTGGAGACACATATAAGTTCTCTATACTTTCTATGGCACAAATACTTTTGCATCTTTGCATCCCTTTGGTACTTGATTTTCAACACACATTGGGCAGCTATCCTGAGCTGATGTCCAGTTTAGTCTCCTTCCAAATAATGCAAACCTTTTTTCTCCTCTAAGGGTATATGAGTTGATATTAATATCATCATTGTTTTTCACATACCTGTGAAAGCAGAGAAATATTAATTTCTATTGTGAAGATCAAAAAACAAAAGAGAAGGAAAAAAGTAAATTCTATTGTTTTATGGGGAGAACCCACAAGGTTACTTCCTAGGCCATAAATGTCACATCTACAGGCACTCTGCTTTTCATCTGTGCATGTCCATCAAAGCCTGACATAGAGTGTGACATGGAGACATCAGCTCCTTTTTGCATTGACAGTGCCGCCAGTGCACACATAGACCCCCTCCCAAATTTTTAAATCCCTTAGAATAGTGTTCTTGATAGTCTTTAATGTCTTGGTTGGGCTACTAGAGGCACCCCCTCCCAGCAGGGTTTGATGACATACTCCACTGTCACTCTAGTCCAAGGTATATCTTACAAGTCGGCTTAGCAATTTGCAGGAGCAGGGTGCTTCAGCATTCAAGAAGCTAAAGGTTGGTTATGGATCATGAAAATGTCCAGAAATGAAAGGGCTAATCAGGGAAACATCTGAAAAACTTACAGCTCCACTTCCCATTTATGTCACACAATGAGGGACTGGGATGTTACTTTTAACAGAAAACCTTAGAAAATATGAGAAATGTGGCTGCTAATCCTACCTCCTTTCCTGAACATGGCAGCATGCAGGGTGCAATGCCATGGGAATGCAGGGAGCCAGCCAGGGTCCAGCCATGTCCCTGAGACAGTAAGTCCTCCTGGAACCTGTCATGAGGGGAAGCCTAGGACAGTCACCTGTGTGGATTTGGCCATTGCCAGGCCCAGCACAGTTCAATGAACCCAGGCTGCTCAATCTGAGTTGGCTTCAGTGTCTGTAACACACTCACCAGCACCTACAAGATCCTTTGCTTTTCTCTTGGCTCATTGGTGTTTTACCACTGCAGCCACACAGAGCAAGTCTGTCCCACACTGCTATGAAAATACTGGTTGATAGTTTTGTTTCACTTGGGTATTGGCCTGAAGATTTGGCTTCTTTTTCAGTTCAGGCTGGAGCAGAAGACCCTGAGTGTACTGCACTGGCATTTAGAAAAGCAGGAGACCAGGCACGGGCTGACAGACCACTATATAGATACATGCTTCTAGCCAAAGTAGACAAGAGCCTATGTAGGAAGCAGATGGAGGAGGTCAGACTCAGGATGATAGACATCAACAACAATGGTTAGGGAGAACATTAGTCAAATTCATCTTGCAGAGTGTATGGAGCCCCTCCAGCAGAAGAAAACTGCATCTTGCCTTTCTGTTCTTCTCCCTACCTGCTGAGGTTTGCAGTCACAAGTTGGTGCTACTGCAGAGTAGCTGTGTGTAGCATAAACTCCAGCACTTAAGGAGACTGAAAAGATCACTTCCAAAAGCAGTGAGGCCAGAAAAAAATACACTGTTGCACCCTTTTAGCCAGGTGACTACTTCCTTCCCTCTGAAACCAGGTATTAACATGTAGGACAGCATAGTCTGTCACAAGTCATGGTGATACTTAAGTCCCCCACTCCCTGTGGTTCACAACACTAGGTTGCTAGCCATGGTTATTGAATCCATCTGTCACACCATAACATTGTACTGAAAAGAGTGTCAAACAGCCAAGGAACATTTTCAGAGGTGCAACACAAGATGTTCAGGAGTTCCAGTAAGAATCCCCTAACCCTCATCTAATTGACATGTGAAACCAATTAAAAAAATGGAGCTCTCAAAATAAACCTGAAATGATTTGTTTGGGTTTGTTTTTATCAGGTCACTATACTGATCTCTTCTTCATTTTCATTTTTTTCCTAAATGGAGCCGCAGAGACTTTATGAGTGTGAGTCTGAGATCCCTCTTGGGGCAAGATGAAATATTTGCCTCCAACCTTGCTGAAATGGAACCTGAAGTCTGCTTCAGGATGCTTTTCGTGAGCATCAGCCTATGGTCATGAAAATCAGGCCGATGTTCTGCTGGTTGTATTTCTGTACTCTCAAGTCTCTCCTCTGGTCCATGGAGTGTGATACCATGGGCCAATGACAGTGACCTAACTTGGAGCTAGAGGCACAACAGTTATATTAACAAACCGACTCAAATGTAATGTCACACTGACATCTCTCCCGCTTTCAGCACTCAGAAGAGATACCTTTTCATGGTTTTGTGCTATGCTACGTGGATAGAACAGTTTGTGTGATGTCTTAGGAACATATGATTCCTCTTTTTCAGCAACTGTTCCTTATTTTCTTTTTGTACTCTTCTTAGGTTGATTCTTTGCTTTTTTCCGAGATGATTTAAATCGAAAATTCCTCTTATGTAGATAAGAGAATTTTAGTTGTGCAATAACACAGTCCTCTATTCCTTGCTTAAGTCAGGTGTCTAGTAACCATTGTGAAAGTGCTGCATGTGCACTGACTGTTGGATTGACCTCACAACTCAAAAGGATCTGTTCTGCAGGGTTTACTAGCTGCTACCTCTGCTCTACAGCCTACAGAAAAACTGGAAAACACAAAGCTCCATTCCTGGTGGAACCTTAGTAGATTTATGTAAAACAAAGTTAGCTTATAGCATGTTGCAAAATTCATTAAATGAATGGCTGTTGTTTCTGCAGAAATATCTCATCAGTGATGATACATAACAAACATAAGCATCACGATTTCTTTAGAGTCTAAAGTATGGGGCACTCTTAACTTCATTTGAGAAAACTTCTATTGCCCCATCTACTTAATGCACAGTAGAGATTAGTGAAGTACTTGGTTTCCAAATCTAATTATCTTTAAATTACCTCTATCTTTTGATTAAGATATGGAAGCATTTTCTCAAAGGGAGATGCAATATTTTCGTAGTGCCAAAAAACCCAACAAAACTTGTGATATTAATTTTTATTAAATTTTAATGTTGATCAATCTCTCAGATTAAAATACTGTTGATATCATAAATACTACAGTGGTCTTCCAGCATGTCAGCTCTTCATGCTCCTGTGCTTCGGGAACTGTCTGTGTTTCTCTGATTTTGTCATTAATTTGTCAAAAATGTTTTTATTTCTAAGCTTAATAAGTCTCTTAAGGGAAAATACTTCTCAGAGAGGTAGTTAATGTAATCTTTAAATTTAAGCCAATGTTTTTGATTCAGTTTTCTAAGCAAGTAAAAGGTTAATTAACGCTTAGAAAATAATGAAACTGTCTCTATGTGTCTTCCTTGAAATCTCAAAGTTATCTTTGAGTGTGATTATGTAGGAACATTTCTAATTTATTTGCGGCTCTATATTACCCTATTTGAAATATGCTTTAATATATAAATTTAACTGTCATGTTTAGGAAGTAATACTCTATTTCAGCATTAAAGAGTATTACAAGAAGTGTGGCACATAAAATCCAGTATTAACAAAGTTCTAGCTACAAACTGGTTTATGACAAATTCCTTTCTCACTTTTCCAGTCAATATAAAAAAGAATATTATTCCAATTTTATTAACAATCAGAATTCCATTATCAGATACATTGAGAAAAACTATTTAATAATTAAAAAAGAAAGACCTTGAAAGCTGAATTATTGGTATTTTCTCTATTTTTCCCAAAATCTTGGTATTCAAAATTAAATACTCCCTAGAAAGAACAACCATATGCTCATTTACTGATATCCACATTTATTAGAGAGGCTTTTTCAGGTGCTTTTGTCATTTACATTGCAGTTGATTCAAATCTTGATTTCCAAAGGTTGGAAGGAAAATAACCTCTCTACCCAGGGAAAAAAATATTTTTTGCTTATTCTTTCTTATATGTTCTCTAAAGAACTCCTCCATCTGTCAACACAGGATGCCTACCTTTGGAATAATCAGTCCTTTAAATTTAAACTTATAAGTGATTTATAATCCTAGTGTCAATAATCTGGTGTCAATAGAGAGTAATCATTGACTGCTTCACTTTCCTTTGCAGGGCTGACTGCTTAGTGGTATTACTAAAGGGAATCTCTCCAAAGTTCTTTTGGTTTTAAGTTGGCTCTTCTAGTTTTTCTAGTTTTTTGTCTTGCCATATTAAATCTCTCACATCACTGGGGTTTCTAGCCAAGACAATGGTCTTGTTGAAAACAGAGGCCTGGAACATATATTTGGATTGTGCATGGCTCACTGGACAACTTCAACTGTTGCAGAAATAGTATACAACAAGAAAATATTGTAAATGAGAAACTGGACTCAAGTCAATATTGTAGAAGGAATTTGAGAATGTTCCTCAAGTTGTCTGTCAGCAGTCTCATTTTCTCTAATTTCTTTATTAAAACCAGCTTTTAGTAGTTCATTATATGAGATCATTTAGGTTAAAACGCAACCCGCATTCATCCTGCAGCCAAAGAGTCTCCAGGGGTAGCAGAAGTTGTGCAATTTCACTTTGAAGAGAGAAGAGCTGAAGAGCAATAAGATAGCATAAAGAAATAAACAGCTTATAGCCATGTCACATGAGGGCATTTTCTATAAGCATGCATCCTGACTGTGCAGTAAATCAGTGCATGGTGTCCTTCAAGTAGGAGGGGGAAAGATTTAATCTTAGAAGTTGCCTGCACTGAAGCTCTTTACTGTCTGTTTTTCAGATTAAATGGATGTCATGCTTAGGTGATAACTAGCACTTTATGTGTTCATTTTCTGCCAACTGGGAATATGAAACCTTTCACATTGGAATTTGAGTAGCTTTTCAGCACTTTGCATCTTTTGGGCACTTGAAAAGCAATGCTATCCTCAACACCCAGTGCTGGATTATCTGTGACAGTGGGAGATGAAGGGTCTTTCTCCAGTCTTCACTCCCTAGTAGAAAGGTGAAGTAAAGATTTCTTTCAGCTTTGGTCTCCAATATTTCTTCCATTCCCACTGCCCTGAAGCAACTATGCTTTGAGTTTGAACCAAAAGAAAACTTCCCTTAAGCACACATCCTAAGTCTGGCTATATTTCTAATGCTGCTACCTCTTCAAATGTGGCTTCAGCTGCTTTCTGGGGGGTGACATTGGGCTATTTTTCTAGTCTGCTCACTGGCAAGCACCAAATGCTCAAGCAAACAAGTACTGAGCTTTAATACAGTTGTATGCTGTCTTAAGCCAACCACAGCAGCTTTGGGCAGTCAGAGAAATAAAAAAACATGTGGAGATGGGCCTAAAGACATTTGTGTATATTTGGTGACAAATCAGATATTGTTAGACTCACGTTAGACCAAATATGTCTTTGATGGCTTCTGGTCTCCTGCCCCAGATCCCATGGAGACATACCATTGTGACACTGACAACTATCAGGAGCTGAGGCCAGGTGGAATCAGGAGGAGGTGGTAAAAGGGAAAGAGATGCTTATGGGCTAGAAATAAAACCCAGGAACTAGAAATAAGAAATATTAGGAAGTTAACACAGTTGGTGGAACAGAGAGAGGTGTAAGAGGAGTCAAATCTGGCAAACCTCATGTAAGAAATTGAGAAAATGTTCTTTCATCATGAAATAATTTTGAGCAGGAGAACATGATCCCTAGAGGCCAAGGAAGCAACTTGGTAGTTTGGAGAGGGGCAAAGTAAGTTTGATAGATGTTAACTCTTAGCTAATCTAGAAACCAGTTTTCCCCAGGAACAAAAACAATGCTCCCCCACAGTCACAGCTGGGCTGAGCACTCCCTCAGCACAGCTGACAGCCTAGCCCTTAATCTTGTCTCTCTGGGTAAATGGATGACAGCCCGGTATCATCCTTCCCTTGTTGACTTTTACTTCTGGCACCATTTATTTCCATTTCATTTTAAGGTCAGTATGAATTATCTTGGGCAAAAATTATTTAATAATGAAATTAATGAATGAATAATGAAATGTTAAAGTAATACCATGAACATATCTGTTGGCAATGTGATCAGAAAGGGAGGCCTAGATCAGATTATTCTATAATTATTTTTTATAAGTAAACCTAAGTAATTTCTCAGTGTAAACTTCCAGCTTGCACAAGCACTCAGCTGACCCTCATAGACTGGATTCATATTTTTAAAAAGTTCGGCAAGGTTTTCTGCATCAAACTCGCCAGTCTAAAGACTGTGATATAACTGATAGCTTTAATATAATCTTCTACCAGAATATTCCACGGTACATTGTGCCCTGAGACAGCATCCGAAAGGCACTGTTTGGAAGAGGTATAGGAGGATCAGTATTCGTGACTCTATGGCAACTAAAACAACAGGGTCCCAAAGTCAAAATAAAAATTATTCCCTGTGATAAGAAATTCTGTTTGTGCTTTGAAATTGAGAGCAAGAGAACAAAAATGGTATTTGGTATCTAACCAATAGGAATGGGGGGTATTTCACAGTCTGATCGGAGAAAGCAAGTGTGTGAATCAGCCTGAAAGAGGGAAGGGGGAGGGAAATCACTGCTTGTGAAGTAACTGGCCAGCCCACAGCATCATAAGGAGGAAATGAAGGCAAAAGAAGATGGTCAACACATCCCTTGAAGAAAAAGAGCATGGCAGCACTTCAGCCAAGACTAAGTAAGACTTGGGCCTGGAAAGGATTAACAAATGGGCACACTAGGAAATTATTTTCCAAAGTTTTGCACATTCAGCAGAATCTTAATGTTCATACTAAAATGTGTAAAATGTGCTGTTGTTTTGCGTGGATGACTACTTGAGGAGCAAAGACCAAGACAGTCAGGTCTTTCATCTCTGTAGTTACAGGCAGGAAGAGAAGAGACCTGATGATCTTTTAGTAATGACACAACTTTTTTCTTTCACAGTAGAAGATTAAGTGCATTTTCTCAATTAACTTCTACCCTTCTTGTAATAAGTAGTGAAAGACTGTTTTAACTAAATCCAGCAGAAAGCCAAAGATGTGTGTATATAGATTAAAATTGCTTCTTTTCTTTTTTTACAATTATGAAAGTACCATCTGATTCCAATGATAATCAGCCACTACACATGGTTCCCATTAGCTCAGTCCATGGAACACCTGAACTAAAGCCAAAGGAACTTGGACATGTTCCTCATTCTGCCTTTTCATTATTTTTTTCATCTAAACATCTGTTTTCCCATGTTGACGTATGAGCTCATAACTTTCAGAACAAAGACAACCCGTGGCTTCATGTAGCAGCATGTATATGTAGGTAGCACTGGGGTTTTTTGACACTTTCTAGGTATCAGTTCTACCCTTTAGCCTGTTGTCCAAATTCACCACCACTTTGCAAGGAATGAGCGAGAGGCATTGTTGGGATAAGTTTTTCAAAACATAACCAGAAACTATGGCATAATTTAATGAGGGATATTGGTTAAATATAGCTTTATAAGGAAAACATGATGGTGATTACTTCACAAATAGCAATGCTATGACCACTATCACACATCATGTCTATTTAGCTGCACAACACCATAGCATTTTCAAAACAAATATAGCATATGTACCCTATTTTGAAGCTTTTTCATTTTAGGGTCGTGATCTTGTGAAAGTTTGCCCTTTTCACAGATCAGGGGATCTCTTGCAATACCCAATGCTAAGTATGTGTGTGGAACAGCTCAAAGGGCCGGGGCTTCTTAAGCACACTGTATTTAGGATCATGGGATCCTATGGAATGTCTCACATATGGAAACCCTATCAAAAGCCTAAGTGCTTGCAGATCAAATAATTGAATTTAGAAAGAAAAAAAAAGATGAAAGATTTAAAAAGCTAGAGATTACAAAATAGAGTACAAAGTGGAGTTGCTTTGGACTGTAATGCGATTTTTGCTAGTCCTATTGTGGTTGGCTTCTCTTTGTGTACAGAAGGAATGCTGTAAACTTGCAACACCCTACATATATCCCCAGTTGAAATAAAGTTGGATTCCACTTTATGCATTGATATATTTTAAAATATTTAATAGTTTAAAGTGTTACTGTTTTTCTTGCATTAATGCGGTTAATATTATCTTTAGATTAGAGTATACACAAAAACAAATATCCTAATTTTTTTACTTTGTTCTCAGTTACATAAGGAGAAGCTGGAGTATTGAGATTAACAGAGTGAAAGGCAGAGAGGGAGGGCAGGATGATAAATAGCACAGGAGTTGTAGCAGAAGGACTTTGGAAACAAAAGAGAGACTGAGTATCATTAGGTTGTTAGGGAGGTGAAGCAGTAACAGCACGGATGTACAGATTTATGGCCACTAACACAGAAATACAGAATTCCAAATATAGCTCTGTGTATTCCTTCAGTAATGTAAACAGAGCTGCAGGTGTCAGGAGTGTGACACTTGGTTCCAAAGGCATGGGCAGGCTGCTATCAGAGACCATGACAGGGCACCAGCTCCAGAGGGTTTCACAGAGCAGTTCCTGCACACACTGGTGGCATAGAAGTGGACTGGGGAGCAGCAAATGTGGTTTCAGCAGATATGGGGGGTTATCCAGGATTCTTCTTGTGATTCTCCATGCGGAAATTGTTTTCTCTCTTCTCAGCTCACTTCAGGGAACCTGTACTTCCAGTCAAGGATTACTAGAGTCCCAGCCACAAAAGATAGTCAAAACTTCAAGTATTAGCTGCCATCACCCCATCAGCTACAGCTACTCATGTCTTTCCCACCTAAGATGATAGTTCAAATGACAATTTTAGCTGACTCTGGTCTCATGACAAAGACAGACATTATAAGTAAGGGATTCTTAAATCAGATCTACATACAGCTGATGCAAAGGAATGCAGTTTGTACCTTTTTCTGCCAAGATGTGTTTTATCAGAGATAAAAACTGTAATATCTATATGTGATATCTGTATGGTACGCATTGAGAGGAAGCGTTCACACTGTGCGGTTTCAGGGAAAGGCTGGGGACATTGGGGAGTTACGATCCCTTTCTACTGGACAAACGGATTTACCTGCAGAGTGGCAGACCATGCTGTCACTTATTCACAGACTCAGCACATATGGACAGCTTATGCCAAGCTGGGCAAGAGCAGCCTCCTTACATACCTCACAAATACCTGAAGCTGTGTTTTTCTTACCTTCGCTTAGAGTGGCACTGCACTGACACTCTCCACAATACCATTACAAACCAGGTCGTGGAGCTAAAGCAACACCCAGCTATTTTAATTTTCCAATGTTTGTTTTCTCCTAAGTTGGCTTCCTGATCCCATTCCCTTTGAGAAGGCAAGGGATGTCCCACTGCAGTGGTGCTCAGTGTCTGCCAGGTCACCAGGTTATACAGAAACCAGCAGGATGATTCATCAGGGATAAATATTTTGGGTCTAGACATTTAAGATCCTTTGAGTCATGTACACACAACCATAGAAACTTACGAATCTGATTGTAGGAAGTCCTGCAGAAACACAGTTAGATGCTGCCCTGTTCTATTTTATGTATTAAAAAAACATTATAATGAATGAGAAGTATCCCTCTCTGTTCTTCATATAGCCTTCTGTACTGCAGTCTGAGTGCTTCATACTTATAGCCCTATTAATTAAGAGAATGCTGTTATTCTCAGCACTGGGAGAAACCAAGTTACTGACAGATAGACATTAAATTTTGAGGTACCTATGTCCCACGGGAGCTTCCAGCAAAAGGGGATGTGGGTGTCTGCTGATCAAAGTGCCTTGCAGCATTACTGAGAAAATTTAGCCTCTGTCTTTACACCCTCAGATGTTCTAAAAGGAGTGGCATTCTTTCTGCAATCACTCAGCTGGATTCAAATTATATTGTTCATAGTAGGTGTAGAGTTGTGAGAGGGTTCAGGTTGTCTTTTCTCCGTCTTTCCTTGCTTCCATGTGTACTCGACCTGGGAAATAGTGTATATAAAGTTTCAGCAATGTGAGGATATACGAATTTTGTGCTTTGGAGATCCCATGCCTAAATAAAGTGTCCTGGTGTCTTGGGTTTAAGATTGGTTTTAAGATTATGCAATTTAAATTTGAAAACAAAAGGCCACAAAATATAGAAAAAAGAACAACGGCTCTTTTATTAAAAATATAAATATAAATATATATATATTTTATCTCTGAGAGACAAAAGGGAGGGGTCTGTGAGGGGTCGTGAGGGAGTTCCATGGTCACGAAACAATGATGTCCATGGAACTCGCGGAGTGCAGTCTAGCATTGTTGTGAGCAGATGCACTCTCACCAACTCCCCAGTTGAAAAGAGAGGAGAAAACTTTTGTGGACGGCATCTCCCTCCCAGGGCTCCGAGCTTGGTTTCGGCGGGCGGCAACAGGGCTATTGCAGAGACGCTGGGGACGAAGCCACATCGCTCCCAAAGTCCCAAGCCGAGAGGGAGTTCCACTCTGGAAACCCGTCGTCAGCCACGCACCAGAAACCTCTGCCGTGCTTGTGCAGGGCAGGGCAAGCCGTCTCCTCTTCACGGTTTTTCCACGCTTCACTTCCCCACGCCACCACCCCTGCTCCCAAAAAGGCACAGCACCTGCCACCTGCCCCCGCTGCCCTCACCAGCCACACTGCCCCTATCCCACGGCCCGCTCACGGCGGTGCCGGAGGTGCCACGCCAGGCAGCCCCGGCCCCGCCGAGCACCGAGCGCTGTCCCCCACCCACCCCGCACTGCCTCGAAATTCACCGCAGTTGGGACGGCGAGTTAAAAAATAATTAAAAAACAGGAGTAAAACGATAACACCAGAACACGATTAAATTCCAGTTTGAGTTTGCATATCAGTTAGTATAAACAACTTCGTGTAAAGTTATGCTGATTGCAATCCCTGGGTGAAACTGCCAGTAGTGCTAAATCACATTTAAACCTCAATAGTTCCTCTCACTGTTATTTTCCTGCTATTTTCCTTCATGCTTTGGTCTGCACAGATGCTTAGATTTGAAATGATAAAATGTGCCAGATATACCACTATTTATGTCTCATCAGGTTTATATGTTTTGATCCAAGAAGAAAGAAAAATTATGCCTCCTTAAGGTCAAGATTCTCAGGAGAGGATTGTTGTTTCACTTGTTGCATAAAAACATTTATGTTTCTGTCTTAAAGCACTTACAACAATGAACATGGCATGAAGGAAGATAAGCAGAAGTTTTTTGTGAGTCAGCCTTTTTTCCCATTTTTGTCTTCCTTTCAGATACAGGAAAGAGAAAGAGCACACAATGATTAGTCCTTAATAAACCAAACTAAAACCCAGGCAGATAACCTGATCCTTATCAGGGCAATGCACAGTACAGTATGTTTAGAGGAATGAACAACGTTATTTTGGAAAAAGTATACAACTAAGACAACTATTTATGACCAAGAGACATTTGCTTCCTACTTATGATAGAAATTTTATCATATAAGAAATTATACCACGCAAGAACACCTATAGTGCATTCATTGACTCTTAGGTCCCCCATCTGACTTCACAGATAATTTAGAAATTTTACATTCTAAATTCTTGTTATTCATGTTTGAATTCTATCAGTCCAATGTTACATACTGGTGTGGGTGCTACTAAACACTTCATGCTGTATTTCACACTGTCATGAAAGATAGACTTTTCAAAAAGTGATATCTTTTCTTGTGGACATAGTTATGCCTCCAAGTTACAAAGCAGGAGACTAGACTTACTAGTGGACACTTTCAAGACCTACCTTTGACATGCACCTTGTAGGAAATTCCCTTAATTCAGAAACAAATTCTGAAACTCTTACTCATAATTAATTGCCTTCAGCATAAATAGGTGGCATGTCACTAGTTTATACTGGATAACCAATGGAAAAATGGTCCTACAATCTCTTTGTGATCCTTCTGTTCTATGGAATGGCTTAAACATTAGGTGTGGGTAAAACTACCTGCATACTAGTAATATCAGTGGTAATAATATCAATAAAGAATCACCTGGCATTATCTATTTTTGCCAAGCAACTTGCTATCATAATAAGGAAATTAAAGATCTATTTATTTTGAGGTATCCATGGAGCATTTAAATTTATATTTACAGAGCCATATTAAGCAGCTAGATAGTATTTCACATTGAGTGAAGATCATCCACATCTTGACACAAGCTGGTCGTTCTCTATAGAGTGTCTCAACGAAGAGAAGGTCAGAAACAGAAGAAAATTTAAAATAAAATACTGAAAAGAAATGGCCTCCTAAAGTATTCTACAAACAAAATAACACAGCTAGCTAGAAAAAAAAAAAAAAAAAAAAAANCCTCCCTAGGTGGGGGGAAAAAGACAAAAAGAGAAGTTAAAATACCCATTAGTTTCCTTTGTGGAACATTTTTAATGTACCAAGGAAGAAGAGTTTTGATCTTCTCAGTTGAACAGCTAATGAATAAAATCTTAGGTGCTATAACATCTCCAATGTGGGAATTTGGGAGCTTTGATTCAGAAAGTGCCAAAGAAAAATAAGAATGGAAAGCAAATCTGATATAATTCATAAAGAAGATGGTCTTTCATACCGTAGCTCAGATCTTGGAAATAACTCAGGCTCTGCAAAAGGGGTCATTGAATTATGACTTTTTGCAAGTACCAAGCTATTTCCTACTATTTCCTTTGTCTTGCCTTTTCCCAGTTGGAACATTTTTCTTAAGCAGTAGAAAAATAATAATAGAATGGAGCACATAGGAGTGAAATTAGAGCTCTCCATCAGCTACTCTATTTTATGATTCTTACACCATGACGTGAAACTTACTGTAACTTCTCTGGCTCCATGAACTTATATAAAGGATTGAGGGAACTAATGAGTACTATAGGATAAATGGCAGTAAAAATAGAACAGATGTCAAGATTTACTGTTAAGTATACCAGGGCTTTTAATCTGCTATACATTGTCCAAACTTGTACGAGTTTCTCCTGTTACAAAATGTCCAACGCACTTCAAGACTGAAAGAATTCTGACTGATTAAATCATGTGAATCAGTAGAAGGAAACTCAGACATCATAAACACATCTCAAATGAGAACAGTTTCCATATTTTTGAACAGCTAGATCCCTAATCATTACTTCACTTAAGTATTTCTTTTTTCCCAAAAAATACTTCAGTAATGAAAAAGAAGCGTACACTAGGGATTCTGTGCTAACCAAATGCATAAGAAATAAGCCAAACTTTAATCATGCTATCCAAGAATTTCTGAAATGTGTGTATCTTGAGGATCAGTTATTCAGATTTTAGCTCCTGCTTTTATTGATGTACCAGATCCCACAGTGGCTGTACTGGCTGGAATGACAGGATTACATTGGATAAGCAATATCTGCCATCTGCTGGAAGGATATTTTCTAGCACTGGTGAGGCTGATGTTATTTGGTTAGGTGGAAACTGAACTAACAGCATTCTAAAAGTTGTAGAGAATTAAAACTTGATCTGCAATGTAATAAAGACCTTCACATGCTGTTTACCAGCAGAGAAATGAGTCACAGAAGAAAGTATTTCCAGAGCAACCTAATGGAACAGGACTACAGACTTAATCTAAGACCTAATTCCCTTTTCTATATGGTATCTCACACTGCTACTACTAGTACTGAAAAAAAAAAAAAGAGCAGGGGAGAGGGATGGTTTAGTAAACCCCAATAAAAGCAATTCTATATCTACAGCATTTTGACAGTACAATCTTCCTCTATCCACTCTGCAATGTTTTTCCAGAAACATAGAATACAGCAATGCTGCATATTCGAACAGAAAAAGGCCTAGTCTTTCTTATTTTACATGAGAAGTAAAGCATTTAAGTTAACCATGATGATAAAATATTTTAGAAAGGGAATCAAACCTAGTGTTCCTGTAATGGTATCATTGATACAGATGGCTACTGTTGCTGCTGTTGTATGCATATGTATTGCATACAGATAGATTTTCACATTAAGTATCTTTTGGATCTTGACAAAATGCTGCTATTTGGCAGTGCTTTTTAATGCCTTAGAAAGTATTCCATTAAGTTTCAAACCCATATTTCCATTATGGGAATGAATCAAGTGAAAGACTATAATTACCTGAGCTAACAGAAATTGCACATTGCCTTTGCTCCTCTTTGGTGAGCAGCAGTATGCTACCTGATTTGGTTAATCCATTAGTGTGCTATAGCTGGACTTGTAGCACTATTATGACAATTATCCATCAATTCTGAATACACAGCCCTCTTATCAGCTGCATATAATTTTGCCACACATGAATAGCTCAGTCTGGAATATTCTATGCTGAATGTTTGCCTCTGGATAATTTTGTAGAAAGCTGCACTAAAAAGCTTTCAGCTGTTTCTAAAAACACAATTATGAATAAAAAACAAAACATTGTTTTGACCACGTTAAAAAAATTTTGGCAGGCTTTTCTTTAAATAGCTTTAGTACGTTCATCGTTTGGTACAAGAACTTCCTGTTAGCAAACTGGGTGGCCAATCTATCGAGATGAACTTCTTGCTATCCTCATGAAATTTTTTGAAAGTCTGTCCATGTTATAGACCTCAGAGCCTTTGCATAACATATGTTTTCGATATACACCTCAGTACATCCAAGCACTCCAACCTCAGGCTGCGCATGACTTTCCCCACATTTCTGGCTCCAAATTGACATCAGTGCTGGCTGGTCTGGGCATGTGATCTAAGAGCAAGGATGCATTGTCAACAGTCACAGCTCTGGGCCTTGGTGGTATGGGTGAGAGGAAAGGGGAGCCAGTCAGGACAGGAATGCTATGGTAAGTGTGGGTGGTATCGTGTGGAGCAGAGCGGTGTGGTGTGATGAGGAAGATGCACCATGAGAGAGGAAAGCTGGAACAGGCTGCCAAGGTGCTGAGGTCTGTGGGATGGAAACAATCGAGAGGAGAGAAAAGGCTGAAGTGGCTAGCTTAGGGTTATGGTTAGTTTGATATTAGATTGAGATGAAGATCTAGAGGAGTGTGAAAGTGAACAAATAGGAGATAAGTTCAATTAGTGATCATATATGGTATAAACAGTGGGAAATGCCTAGGAAAAGATACTAGAAAAAGTAGCCAAGAGCAGATGACAAATCTGAGGGAGAAGATTGCAAATCATTGTGAATGGTGAAGATGACAAAGAAAGATTAGATGAAGAGTTAGGAGAGAAGAAACAGTATGGATAAGACAAACATAAAAATGTGAGCTGAGGAATGAAAAGAGGGCAGTCAAGAAGATAGGGTGGGAGTAGAGCTAGGATTTACACACACTGAATTACATACAGAATTAACAAGGTTGGAAAAGACCGTAGAGATCATCAAGTCCAACCTTTTACCCAACTCAACAACCTATCCAACACCAATCCGTCATCTAAACTATCTAAACTATGTCACTACGTTCATCATCCAACCTATCCTTAAACACATCCAGGGACGGTGACTCCACCACCTCTCTGGAAAGCCCATTCCAATGGGAAATCACTCTCTCTGTGAAAAAGTTTCTCCTGATATCCAACCTAAACCTGTATCCTCTTGTCCTGTCACTGGGAGCATGAGAGAAGAGACCAACCCCCACCTGACTACAGCCTCCTTTCAGGTAGTTACAGACAGCAATAAGGTCACCCCTGAGCCTCCTCTTCTCCAGGCTGAACAACCCCAGCTCCCTCAGCTGCTCCTCATAGGGCCTGTGCTCCAGCCCCTTCACCATCCTCGTTGCCCTTCTCTGCACACATTCCAGCAACTCAACATCTTTCTTAAACTGAGGGGCCCAGAACTGGACACAGTACTCAAGGTGCAGCCTAACCAGTGCCAAGTACAAAGGAAGGATAACTTCCCTGGTCCTACTGGCAACACTATTCTTGATGCAGGCCAGGATGCCATTGGCCTATATTTAGATTATAGATTAGTACTGGCTTGAGAAGTCTATCAGACTGACTATTCTCAGACATCATTTATTTCAAGACTCCTTGAGCAATTTGGAACATGTGTCTCAGTGGAATTTCTGAGGCATGGGCTGTAGGCTGAGTATTCCCAAATGATGTCATTACACTTTATCTTTTCCTCCTGTCTCATTCACTGATCTGCTCTGATGATGCACTTACCATTAGTATAGTAAAGGAAACTGTTTTTTGCTGGCTTTTAAAAGAGGTAAATGAAGAATCTAATTCAGCAAGTGTGCCACCTATCAAAGATAGTCTGGTTTTACTTGGCTATATAATTTACCTTAGGAAGCCTGTGCATATGTATGTATGGGCGCATTTCTGTTAGGTTACTTTTCCTTCACTGAGTGGGAGGGAGGTATGAAGGAGGAGACACAACGATCTTTCACCTGAGACTATCATAGAGATGCCTCTCTCATTTTTTCATGATACTTTAAAAATGAACCACAAGTGTTGACATGTTTATTCTGGTATGAAGAGAGCTGAAAAGTATAAGCTCATGTTCAAAGATTCAGCACATTGAAAACCACACGCTGGAGTGGACAAGATGTGTGGGCAGAGCTATGGGCAGCTGGCAGTGAGCACCATGTCACTGGAAGTTGCTGCATTTCTTGCACTGGGTAATACAAATATCCCACTCAGTCCCTGGCCATACTCTCATTCTGTTGAGAAACCTAATCTCAAGAGTTCCCCACCAGTTTACTCATAATTTTTGAAGACCACATTGGTCTCAGAGGCACTCTACTGATAGACGGTAATTCTTTATTTTTGGATTTTCATAACAATGGTTAGAATAGAAGTTATTTTGTGGCTTCAGCAATAAAGAGATGTCATTTTGTCATGCAACTGAGGAACCTAGGGAGAAAGTAATTCAGAGATATTGCATAATGTCCCTACCACTAAAGATTGTAGTGAAAATGCTCATTTCCATGAGAGTAAGAAAAAGGCATATGAGGCTAAATGAAACTTAGTCATGTGTATAACTTTATGGATGAGTAGATACAGAATAGAAACAGATCCATTGCTCCCTAAAGAACTGCATATAAAATCCATAACATCCTGTAAATATGTTTTGCTAACTAGGGGTGAAAAAAAATGACCAACCAACCAAACAAACAAAACAAGGCAAAAAGGATTAAAATATTTGAAGTATTTTAAATATTTGTATCTGGAGCATAATTTGTATAATTTTAAGAGAACCTTAAGACCAAAACTGATCTTTAGTCTATTTACACTGGATTCAGAACAAATATGAGAGAACAACCCATATTATTCAGTGACAGACAAAGGAGTCTTTTAAACTAAGGTGATGATGTATTTACTTAAAGGCTTCCATTGCTCTCTGGTGGCAAAGATTCCCAAGCTCCAAGCATATTACAAGTGGTTAGAACCAGGGTTTTTTCAAAATTCTAAACTATTTTCTTTCTTCTTTTTGTTGCCTGTCCACCCTTGCCTGTTCCTGTCTTGGGTTCATGTGAGTGCAAAAGAGTCCTGTGGTATTGCTGCCTAGTGCCCAGAAAAAGCTGTGCTGTGCAATAGCAGCTCTGTTTCATGCACTGCAGCTAATTAGTGTCAGGAGGAACAAAACCAGAAAGAAAAAAATGACATCTTGGAAGTATTTTTATTTATTTTTTTTTGGTAGGATCAAAAAATTATTTTCCTCTCCTGGGCTGGTGAAAGGAAAACAGAATTCAAATAATGTAAGTACATTTCAAATGTGGGGTGATGTATATTTATTCTCCATGAACAAAATTTCTCCTCTCCCATCTCTTAGCTGGCAACATAGAGGAAGAGCTAAAAAAAAACCTTTTGAGACTCACTTGGAACTTGCTGCTGCCTCTCTGTAGCCCAGTTTCTGGATATCTGAGCTTCAATTCATAGGCACACGCCAATACAAAACCCCATATTGAGCGCAGTGGGATCATTTGTGACACTTTCCTTCTTGATGTGATTTCATGGTTTTGGCAAGTCTTTATGCCTCTCTCTCCATTAAGAAGCTTTTCAATCACTTGGTCTCTGGATAATTCATCTTTGTTATAAAGTCCTCCCACTCATTTCCATAAGACCAAATTATGGGAGAGAGGCATAAAATGGGCAACGGCATAACGAAAGTATTTCTGGAAGAGGTCACTGAGTACTTGTGTTGAAGATTGACTGCATGTGCACAAGGTTCAAGCTTTCTCTATGTTATGCCTGTGACCAAGAATAACATGATCAAGGATTATACATTCAATAAATATTTCTGAACCAAGTAGAAATAATAGGAGATGTCTACCAAGATTTTTCATAAAGAAAATGAGGTCTCACAGAAAAGAACTATCTTTTTGTTCTGTTTGTACACCACACATATTATTGGGTTCCTCAAGGGAACTCACTGAACAGTACAAAAAATAAGCAGGTGAAGAACTTAGATGATCGAATGATCACTTAAGCGGTTAAATTGTAGCCCACTTTTTGTATTTTTTTTAATTCTGCACCTGCAAGGAATGTTCATCAACATCTAATGCTCAAGATGTGTGAGTCTGACATGAATTTTACCTAAAGACGAGTTGAATGGAAACGACTAAATGTTTTCAGGAGTGTTAGATTATTACTACTGAGTGAAAGCACAAGTGTGATCAACATGTGATCAGAAAGTAAAAAGTAGCGTAAGTCCAGCTATTCTTTTTGGTGATGTCTGCCTGATAGGATTAATGCAAGGAAGGCAGGAAGAACTGTTTGTCAAACACTTTGGTCTTTGTGTTTTTCTCTAGATGCTTCTTTCCTGGGTTTTCTAATTAACTCCACAGTGCAGTTTTCTAGGTGATTTGCATAATTTTTCAATGCTGAATAAAGCTGTTGGCAGTCTTAAAGCAGGTAAAATTCATTAAATGAGTGCAAGTTTGTAAATTTTGTTTTCTAATGTTTTATTGCAGTACCTTAACAACAACATTCAGTGATCCTAATCAGTTACTTCTTGTTAAAATATCACATAACTGATTAGGAATCCTGATAATATGAGGAAATTAGCCATTTTTCATGTTATTATTACTCTTAGTGCAGCTCTCACTTTTCCCTTATACCCTAGTATATTGCAAGCATTTCATGGCTGATGAAGGGAGCACAAGGAAGTAGATGCAAGTTTTCTTTTTAAGCTGTTCCAAACAATTTCACAACACTGTAAGTCTCTGACTATTCTGCATTCTCCTCATCTGCTCTTCTCCAGCCCCACAGCATCTTCTCCCCTTTCCTGAGAACTAAGCTACTCTAGTTCTCCACTTCTTCAGAAGACAGTTTTAAAAGCTGATTTGATTTCTGCTGTAATTTTACTGAGGCTTTGCTTTTATCAGTCTAGACAGGCTATTTAACCAGGATGAAAATGTGCCAGGTACTATCTAGCAGCCAAGATAGATACAAGATCTCTAAGGAGAGCAGAAATGGAGTATACTAAGCCTTTTTTTTTTTTTTATTTCAGGATGTCATTCTTCTCTAATAAAAATAGCAGATGGAGCCTGTTTTTTACTTTTCTCAGCTAGACTGATCCATTCAAGTGTTTGGGTCCTTACAACAGTAACAAAAACCAGTGTTGCAGAGGTGTCCCAAAGAATATGAAGGGGATACCAGTATACCTAACTCCACTAAAAAACAAAACAAAACAAGAACAAATAAAAACACCAAAACCAAAAAATCCTCAATGGGAACGATGCATCAAAAAAATGTATTTACTAGCTCTGTGCAGTTTGCATTTGATGTATTAAGAGTACAGAAATTTGGCAGAAAATACACACCCTTGTGTTCCAGCTGGTCCTCAGAGGTCAGGGGGCTGGGTGTAGCTGGGCTTAATTTCTGATTATAACCAGTTCAGGACTCTAAGTCTGATTGTGTTCAATAAGAACTTTCACGTAGCATGATTTTGACAATATGAGTCTGGTCGCATTCAATAAGAATTTGTGCAAGCACAGATTCATGGAGAGTGTGATTCACTATTCTGATACTATAGCTCTGGACATGTTCACTAAGAACTTACATAATCCAGAATCACAAAAAGTGAGGTTTATTGAAGCAACAGGAAGAAAGGTTCAGGATTCCCAGTGGTAAATGCACTAACTACAGTATGTTAATAGGTGTAGTGACCCAAGGTACAGTAACAGAGATCTATTAAATTGAGATATATATATATATGCATATATAAATAAATATTCCTGGGTCTGCTCTAATGTAGTTGGAAGCATAAAGCTCCTAAAGGTGTCTCTTTGGGAAGACACAGTTCATTGGCCAATCCCAAACCAGCAGAGGAATTTTCTGTCCTTCTTCTTTTCTCTTTTTTACTTTTATTTTCTGCCCCCAACCTCCGTTTTTTTTATACAATAATTTTTAGCCTGTCCCAACTGCTGGTTGTAAGAGGGGTTCTGGTGACTCTGGTCACACATGTAAGGCATCTTCTCTTTTCATTTGAATTCTTAGGGGAGTGAGAGTTGATAAGCAAACAGGGCTCTATGAGAGTCGTGATTACTTTTGCTCAGAACTCATAGTTGATACAAAGAGTAAAATAAACACTTTGGTCCTCTTCAAACTACAAAGGATGCAGTAAAGACTATCTGATGTTCACCAGAGAGTTTTTGTGCACATGCTTATATCTTTAAAGATCCAGATTTGTAAGAAGACTTGTTTTGCTTGGTGAAGGGGGAGTAAGGCCAGTGGCTGATCCAGAGATGTGGGTGCTCTTCTGTGCTTCACTGAAATATCAGGCCATGAGACCCTCACTTTGCTGCAAACATCATTCAGTTTTTAGGCCTTGCTCAAGCCAGATGCAAGAGAAGCCAGAGGCTCAGCTCGTGTGTTTCCCAATCAGCCTCATCAATTCTTCACTGGCTTAAGGCAACTCTGTAGTACATCTGGCAATTTACCACAGCATGGTAACACAGACAGGAATAAAAGCAAGATGTAACATACACAGGGAGTAACTCTAGTACAGGCTATCAAACTTCTAAAGTGTATGATGTTTTAGTTATTGATTCTTATTCAGTTATGTTATATATTATATAATATACAATATATACAATAATATATGATTTCTATTCTATTCCATTCTATTGTATTATGTTATGTTATGTTATGTTATGTTATGTTATGTTATGTTATATTTGTTTAAAAAACACAAAGTATCCAAGAATGAGTTACAGGGACTATGGATTTGGAAAAGGGCAAGACTGCAGGTATAACTCTGAAATGAAAATCATGTCAGGATCCAGGGGGTCTAGAAGGTCTAAGAGGAAGTTAAGTCAGAGGACAAGCAGATGAGGCTGCAGAAATAGCAGTAAAAGAAATAGGGCCAAAAAAGAAAGGAAAAATACCTAACATCCACTCTGGAGGATGCAATATGTCATTTGTGCCCTGTAGAATAAATAAACAATCTATTGGCCTTTTTAAAAATCTCCTCTCTCCATTACTGTTCAAATGATACAATAAATGTAGTATTTCAAGATTTATCCAAGAAAAATTTGTGAAAAACAATCACCATAAATAGAACTGCTTTAAAACATTATCCAGACATCAACATCAGGAATTTCATGTATCTGCTGCAGGCACTTTGGCATCTGCAAAATTTCATTGCCTTGGATTTTAATAGGAGTCCATTGTCTTGTAAAGCAGTGTTATTTCTCCTGTAAGGCACACAGACTGCTGTTATTTTTGAGAAGAATTCCCTAAAGAATTCCCCACACTTCATGAGAGGATTTGAGACCATGGTTTTAATACAGGAAATAGAATGTCTATTTTAGACACAGTGAAACTGGATCAGCAATTGTTGAATAGTCTGCGTAAATGGCACATAATAACACTACGTAACACAAAAGTTAGACCTTAGGTTAGAGGACTGCTTTTCTTTTTTTTTCATTCTTCAAAGATACTTTAGAAATAGAAAGAAGCAAAAAAATAAAAGGCAAGAGGATGAGCAGACTTTTCTTCAGGCCAAAGGTCATGGACCAGTAAGATGTTCTGATGGCATAAAGAAAGCACAGCTTCAGGTAGAAAGCTGGGATGCTGCTCAGAAATTCAGTGTGCAGTCAGCAGTGTTTGCATCACACCAGTTCATGATCATGAACATACTTTGAAAAATATGTGGACTTCAACACCTGTGACTCCTTAGATATTCTCTTTTTTTTTTTTTAATGAAACGCTTGGGCCTTTTGGAAGCTGTAAAGTTAAACACACAGATAAATCAATTAATAGTGAATATGGCTAAATGGAATTAAAGTGAAATAGTCATGAATTTGAGTCAAACTGCTGACTAGCAGTTTTAGTTAGAAGAGAGGGTGGAAAAATCCCTATAGATTGAACTAGTCCAACTTCTTTGCACAATATTTCTGCTCAGAAATGTCAAAAGCTTTAAAATACAAATTTTTGTTTCAAAGTAAGATTTTATCACCTTAAAAATAGCTAAAAAGAGAAAAAGGCTAAACAAAAGACATAATTCTAAAAGAAATGGGAAAAAAAGGATGTTTCACATTTTCATTGGTCAGAATTGGCTTTGTTTTTTCAGAAAGGATTTTTTGCTTCTGTTCATGTTTAGCTTTCAGACCATAGTATCTGTTTCCTTACGAGCTTTCTTTTTATTTACATACTGATTTCAGGCTCTATATTCTGTTTTCTAGGTGTAAAATTCACTGGTTTCTCAATATTTTACAATACTTAAAAGCCTGGAGCATATGCCACAAAAGAAGAGTTGGTTTTGGTTAGTCTTCTTGAAAAGAGAAGGCTAAGAGGAAATTTACTGTCTTCAGCTAACTAAAGGAGAGTTATAGACAAAACAGCACCAGACTCTTCTCAGATGTGCACAGCAAAAAGAGAAGAGGCTGTAAGCCACATCACAGGACATTCCAACTGGAGATAAAAACAATCTTTTTCACAAGAATGTAGCCAAACACTAGCACATGAAAGTAGAGAATGTGAAAAATCTCCATTCTTGTAGACTTTCAAAACTTGATTAGACAAGACTCAGCACCCTGATCAAACTTCAGAGTTAACCCTGCTTCATGCAGGGGAAAGGAATAGATAGGTCACTTCAACTTAATTTACTCTGCAACACTAAATGTGAATGCATGCCATAGTAGTGCTCTGGGTTTACATCAAAACCATACATGGAATGATTAGTAACATTTACTAACAACTACATGATTACCAAAAAGCATTGGTCTGGAAGCAAATGCACAAATTCCACAGAAATCTAGGTGATCTTACATGCTCACTACATGCCCTAAGCTTACATACTTGGACTTTCAGCCTAAGCTTGGCTAATGTCTAGGAGGATATTTGCATCCTGAACTTGGTTTGGACCACTCCAGCTAACTTTCCAACCAAAACTCAGGCAGTATGCTTGGGATAGTTTACCATTAGCACTGTTGGACAAGGTTTGGCTTTCTCTCACCTACACAGTCCTTCTATGTTGAAACATCTTCACAGATTGTTACAGCACACAGCATACAGCCCTCAATTTCATTCCATAAAAACCTTGCTCTGGCAAGCTGCAACACAGCCCTCCCACTGTTTCTGACAGTTTTTTCTACAAAAAAAAAAAATAGCAGTTGTCTCTTAGGGTCATAGGAGCATCACATGGCACCCGAATGAAAGCCAGAGGCGCAACCTATTCAGTATGGACACAGCCCACCAGTTAGAGCAGGATGAGTTAAAACAGAGTGTGAGCCAGTCTGTGCCACCCCAGAATCAGGGACTGAAACAATCCCTTGGATTGTTTTATTGAGCACCACAGACACATATACAGTGTGGCCTTTCAGAGAGTCATGTTTCATGGGGTTTTATATGAGACTGAGGTTTTTACTCTATCTCAGAATAATTTCAACCTGAAGTAGATTTTAAAATCAGCAAAACCTTTTTCCTATTTGATTTTCTAAAAAGTCTAATTGGTATGTAAATTTTCGCACTAAGAATAGCTAAGAATGCCAAGTCAATTACCCAGAAGTTAGGAAATGCCATCTCTAGGACTGACAGTCCAGGCTGAATTTACAAATGTCATTGTTTCGTGATTGACTTGTGGGGATTTTTTTCTTTTCCCATGGGACTATACAACTTTCCATCCACTAAAAAGGGCTGAAAATACATGATAGCCTACCTTGGGCAAGGGTTTGGGTTTTCTCGGTTTCCAAGAGTACAGCTGCTAAGAACAGGTCTTCTCTGGGGTGGACTTCACAACCAAGGATGCCCAAGCTTCAGAGTACTCTGCTACATGAGCCAGCAGGAGAACAGGACCAGATGAGGCTTCCTGTAGGTGCCCCAAGTGCTGCATCAAAAGCTCACAGAGAGAGAGAGACATTTTCCTTCATGACTGTCATTTCCCTGAGCTGGAATTTTCTCAAAACATTTGGTGTTTTGGAATATTCCCACCTACTTCTAGGGCAGAACAACAGAAACCAGTTCAAGCATGCAAAATAATTATTTACAGTATAACATATAGGAACAACTAAAATGACTTGAATATGTCTACAGTGATGTCCCTGCTGTTTCTGTCACTAATTGGCTCAGGTACTGACAGCACAGGACAGTCAGCAACATAGACTGCAGTGCTAAAGGCTAAGTGATAAATGAGCCTGCACACATGGATGCTGTAATTGTATTGCTAGTAAAGGAACCACATGCTTTAAAGTTAACTTGATGCCATCTCTATGAACAACACCCACCTCTTGATTAAAATGCAGTATTAAAAAAACTGTCATGCCTATTAAAAAAAAGCTGTGGAAACTCTCCAAGGATAAATGTTAGAAGACATATTACAGGAGATATTTAATGTACACTTAATAAAATACAGAAAATAATTTTGTACAACCTGTGATAAGAGCTAATAGGCCTATAATTTTCTGTTTGCTTTCCATTAACTCAAAGGGGTTTTTCTGGGTAGCAAGTCTTTGCGTACATATTTTTCTCAGTGCTTAGGGCTGATAGAAATTTGAATGTGAACAGTCTGCTGAAGTGTTCTTCACCTCCTAAGACACTCATAAGCTCTATCAATCATAATGACAACTTAGCTTTGATGACTAAACACTATTCATGTCAGAGGTTTAATGAGAACAGACTTTTCCATTGTACAGGTAATTAAGTTTAGTATTTTTACAGAATATTTCTATATTTGAATGATATGGTTATGCACAAGAATTTGAACTATAATTAAAAATAATGTAAAACTGAGAAAGACTTTGAAGAACACATTACTCCCTAATAGTGAATTTCAATTTAGGATTCTGTGTCAGCTCAAAAAGCTGACCATGCCAACAGGAAAAAGAAAATAAGCTGAACTTCCAAGGTCAGAGAGGGACATGGATTACTAATATAACTGAACTCTTCCTCTAGGAAAGAAATCCTTCCTGAAGCATAGCATCAGAAAAACATTTTCCAAAGTCTTGCTGAAATCATTGGCCGCTCTGAAATAAGAAGGCCAGTGATCATCAGTCCAGATCTGCCAGCCACATCCCAGGTGAATAAGCTCTCAGGGGACAATATGTTTTTGCAACATACACCTTCCTTCACCAATCTCCTTAGAGCCTCTCTCCTAATTCAGCTTTGTGCTTTGTCTTTCTCACAATGCTGAACCTTTGTATTGGTGAATACTTAGCCCCAAATTCCTCAGACAGTGTGTTGGATGAGACTTTAAATATCCTAACCGTGACTCAAATAAATACACCATCTTGACAATGGAAGCACAACACAAGATCTCAAGAGGGAATTCTTTTGACACTCCACTGTTTCCTGTGTCAGGCCCTTTCTAGACCTAACTGGACTAAACTGGAGCTCCCACCCTGTATCTCTTCCAACCCTTATCCCAAACCTAGGTGTCAGGTGAGCTCTAGCTTAACATTCCCAAACCATAGCCCAGGTCTTCAGAGAACAATTATGTTTGTCTTTTGTCTCTTTCTTTGGCAATCTCTTTCCAAGCCCTGAACAAATGGAGCTCTAGGCTTTCTCTCTTTTCCCAAACCCGAACATAACCAAATCCCTAACTATAGGTTCAGGCTGAGACTTAGCCCAAAGCATCTAGCCATTAACCAGATAAGAAAATTCCCTGAAACTAATTCTTTTTGCAGCCCCTTTCCTACTGTACTTCAAATGGGGATTCAAACTTTGCCTGTTTCCTATTCCTAAGCCTAACTGTAGCCCCAACTCTGACACCTGATATCAGCAGACTAGCACAAGACTCCAGGCTATAGCCATGATGAACTAGTTCTCATGAAAGAATTTCTACAGCAGATCTTTCTCTCAAAATGGAGCTTTAGGCTCTGCCTTGTTAAAACTCTTAACTTAGTCTGAACACAAGCCAAACCCTAAACTAGCACCCAGATTAAAAATATTTCAAAGAAAAAGCAGTTTTATAGCCTACTCCTTAGAGTAGGCTGCTCTTTTTCTCTCTCACACCAACTGTAGCTCTAGGTTTTATCACTTTCCGAACTGTGTATGTAATGATAACACTAACCCTAACCCCAGACAACAGCTGCGCCTTCCCTAAAATGACTAGCCATAACCTGGATGAAAGTGTCTCATTGAAGAATTTTTTTCATGTCTTACCTCTCTTTAGCTGCCCTTGGTAGCTCCAAACCAAGTGCATCTCTAGGTATGATGACACTCTTTCTTCTAATCTCGTCCTTAAATCTAAGCCCACTCCTCAATGTGGAGGTTGAATCTTAGCCCAAGACATCCAGCCATGAGCCAGATGAGCAATTTCTCAAGAAAATTCTGCCTGGAGATTATTCATCCCCCTTTTTGTCTATTTGTTAACATTGCCAAGGATGGTAATTCTTGGATTGAGATTTTTTTTTTTCTTTTTGTTGCTCCCTCCTTCAGGATAAATGCCTTAGTATTTTCCATCAATTATGTACTGAGTTCACCTTAAAGCAACTTGGAGCTATAATCCAGTAAAACAGCAAAATTGCCTATTGTTCAAGATTTTTTTCAGCTTCCTGTCACAAGAGAAACCTTGAATGTGTTTTGTTGAGATTCTGCTTATTTAACTGCCGATGGGCTTAATTTGTGTCCATCTGATTTCTAGTCCAAACAATGTCTAGAGCTGCAAGACACATGGCTTCGATATTAAGATAATCATAAAAACCACATTAAATAGGCAATTTGAGACAGTAAAGCAATAGTTTGTTTCTTGTCTAACTTACTTCATTAGCCAAATCAAAACAAAAGTGGCTGTTTTCAGGCGAGGATCTGCTCCCTTTGTGCTTTTTTTTTTTCACACAGAAATACGTATCCTACAAGCGCTCAGCTTTTCGCAGTGCTGCCACTTGGTGGTGCCACGGTGCTGTACTGAAAACCTACAGTGGATCAATCACCTAGATGGTGGACTTCAGCCCCACCAGGTTCTTGCAGTGTTTTCTTTAAAATGAACAATATCTACTGTTCTATAGCCTCTGTTAAAAGAGAAAAGAAAGAAAAGAAAAGAAAAGAAAAGAAAAGAAAAGAAAAGAAAAGAAAAGAAAAGAAAAGAAAAGAAAAGAAAAGAAAAGAAAAGAAAGAAAGGAAAGGAAAGGAAAGGAAAGGAAAGGAAAGGAAAGGAAAGAAAAGAAAAGAAAAGAAAAGAAAAGAAAAGAAAAGAAAAGAAAAGAAAAGAAAAGAAAAGAAAAGAAAAGAAAAGAAAAGAAAAGAAAAGAAAAGAAAAGAAAAGAAGCAAAGAAAATTATACAAAATGACAAAACATCTCCTATAGCTGAATGATGCTTTCAAATTTGTTGGGTATATTTTTTCAATTAATGTATTGAAAACTAAAACTACATGATCACTGTTCTGTCACCATTATCTTAAACACCTTAAAATACTTACAGAATAATTTATTTGGGATGTTGGGGTGGCTGAAATGTGCAACAACTGGTACAGTGATAATTAATATTTTCTGAAAAATGTAAATGTAAAATGTACTTGACTGACAGATCTCCTTCCATGACAAGGTGACCCATTGAGTGGAAGACAGAAAGAAGGGCTGTCGGTGGTGTGTACCTGGACTTTAGTAGAGCCTCTGGCACTGCCTCCCGTAGCATTCTCCTGGACAAGCCGACTCCTCATGGCTTGAGCGAGTACATTGTTTGCTGGGTGAAAAACTGTCTGGATGGCCAGGCCCTGGTGAGCGAGAGGAACTAAATCCAGCTGACAGCCAATCACTCATGGGGTTCCCCAAGGCCCAATATTGGGCCCAGTACTGTTTAAGACCTTTATCGATGATCTCGATGAGGGGATCAAGTCGACCCTCAGCAAGTTCTCAGCTGCCACCAAGTTAGGTGGGAGTGTCGATCTGCTGGAGTGTAGGAAGGCTCTGCAGAGGAAGCTGTACAAGTTGGATAGATGGGCTGAGGCCAATTGTAAGAGGTTCAACAAGGATGAGGTCCTGCATTTGAGTCACAACTCCATGTAGTGTTACAGGCCTGGGGAAGAGTGGCT
>VXBA01002854.1:12715-67758 GCA_013399895.1 Serilophus lunatus
AAAGATATTGAACAAAATTGGCCCCAACACTGAACCCTGAGGGACCCCGCTTGTGACCAGCCTCCAACTGGACGTGACACTATTCACCACCACTCTGAGCTCGGCCATCCAGCCAATTCTTAACCCCTGTTGAAAGATGATTGAAAGAGGATTAGCAAGCATATCTGCCAGCTCTCTCAGCATCCTAGGATGAATCCCATCAAGTCCCATAGACTTATGAGGATATAGGCGGGACAGCAGATCTCTAACATCTTCCACCTGGATCATAGGGAGGCTACACTGTTCCCTGTCTGTATCGCTAGTTTAAGCAACCACTTCCCCTGTAGACCATCAGTTTCTCAAGTTCCTCTTCAATCTGTGTGGGCAGTCATCCCCCTCTTGAGTTACTAGGCCTGGATTCATTTTAGCTGACGGAGCTGGGGCAAGAGCATATGTATTGCTGGAAGGAGATGGTACTCCCATTACCTTCCTTATGACAAGTTATCTCATCATGCTTTGTAGATTTGTAGGACATATACATACTCTGGATACATTTCTAAAGGATTACTATGTAAATACTCATGTGTGGCAACTTTTTTCCTTTTTCTTTTCCATGCAGCAAACGTTGAACGCCTGAAGTATAACTTCATTTTAGGTTTAAATTGGACATCAAAGACAGTTGTCCTGAATGTGGAAGTAACTTCATTACACCTAGGCATCTCAACCAGATGAGTTGTTGATGGGCAATTGTCTCAACACCATATATGCTGCCCCAAGTTTGACAACATGTGCTACTTCAACATGAAATGCTGTGTTGAGAGGAACATTTGACACTGACAGGACTTCATACATCAACTGAGACAACTTATTAACAGTGCCTTGCAACCTGACAGGAGGACTGGGACATTTACATTAGAGCATTATATGTTTATTCCTTCTTTTCTACTTGTTTCATGAAGCGCCTCTGCAAATGAACCTGCCCTGTGCCTCTGGCCCCATCATCAGTGGTCTGTTGAGCAAGGGGTTGGAATGTTAAGAGAAAAGGGTTATAAGAAGAAGAATGGGGAGGAAAAAATTAAAATAATTGTGGGCCCGTTTCTCACAGTAGCACTCCCTACCCTTGAATCTCTGCCAGGTAAAAATTTCTCTGCCCTTATCTTGTCTCAGGCAACATGGTATCCCAAACAAATTGTCACACCCGTGCACTTGCAAGACACATGTAGTGCTGCCTTGAAGACCTCTTCTCGTTGGGAAGGGTGACAAAGATGCAAAATACAAGGCAAAGGCGTCCCCCACTTCGTGCATAGTGCTCTGTAGCAATAGTGACCAGGGATAAAAGGGCAAAGAAAGGAGCATGGTAAAACCTGGGCTCGGTGACGGATAGGAGACACGTCCCGCCCAGCCCCGAGGGCATGACCGGAGCCGAGAGGTGAAGCGACCGCAAGAAGTCGACGCCCACGGGGACTGGCAGGGGGCGGTGGCGGGGCTACCCCACCCGGTCCGGTCCGGCCCGACCCTGCCCAGCCCGGCCCGGAGGGACGCCCGCAGCGGCAGGGATGGGAGAGCCGCTGCCCACCGGCACGTCGCTGCCAGTGGTGATGCCGGAGTCTCGCTGCCCCACGCAGGAACTCGCTCCGCTGCCCCAGCCGGCGGAGGGTCCGCTGCCCGGCGGAGCGCCCGACCTCTCGGCGCCCACAGAGCCGGACGCGCCGCAGCCCGACAGCCCGGACACGCCGTTCCCCCCCACGCTGCTCGGGCTGCTGCAGATCGGCCTGGGGAGCTCCCTGCTGGCGCTGAGCTTCACGTCGCTGGGGCTGAGAAGAATCTGGCAGGTGAATAACATGTGTTCCGCCTGGGCCGGCGGCTCGGTAAGTCTCCCCCGCCGGCCGGGACACGCCGTGCTCGGATGTGGCCGGGCGGCCGCCTGTCCCCGAGGGACGCGTGATGCCGCTCCTCCTCGCTCTCTTGGATAAGGGGTGCGGGTAACCCCTTTGCTGACACTTCAGCCACAGTGTCAGATCGACCCTAATGGGATAGCAAAGTTTGAGACAACCAGACGGGGGATTTATTTCCTGACATGCATTTTTTCAAAAAAAAAAAAAGCCCAAACAAAAAGGTACTCTGTTATTTCATGCAATCAGACGCAGGGTTTTCAAGTGTCGTTGTGCATACATTCTGTTGCTTATTACTTTTGTGCGTTGTGCCTTTGGTCTCGTGGGAGAGAGGTAAAACAGTAATGTTCTGGGGGGAAAACCGGGTGGACTTATGGTGGTTTCTTACAGAGTTGTGAGAGAAGTTATTCCATCTCGTGCTGGGCCCCGCTTTAAACCTGCTTTAAGCTTTATAAATACAGAATATATATAGTAGTTTGTTTTGCAGAAGCTAGGCATTAGTAAGCAGCAGTCAGTAGGAGTAGAAGAGAGTCAGATTGATTGGTCCAAGTTTCTGGGCCCTCGAACAATGACCTCGAGCAAAGTAGTACTTCATGGCTGGCATGCTGAGGTCCTGCTGCTGATCCCTAGGTTTAACCATTTAAATTACGTTGCCTGTGTTGTTCACTATCTGTGGAAATGTGCTCAATGATATGTGGTTTGGGGATCAAGTAGTTCCTGTTTGTCTGTATAATGAAAGTACCCAGTTGTTGGAAGGAGGGGGGAAATCCAGACCATCTGAGTGTGTGTGTTTGGTATCTCTCTTTTGATGTGTTAGTTTTTGGGTTTCTTTTTGTTGGTGGTAGTGGGTTTTTGTGTTGTTTTTTTTTTGAGTCACCTTACTCTAAGTTAAAAGATGTTTAAACATATGTAAGCTTTGGACTTTCTTTGAATCCTGCCATTAGAACCGTGCTCCTGCTTTTAAAATGTTTTAAAATTGCACATGAAGGATAAAATATTCAGTATCTTCAATTATAAAGATGGGTGTTGTTTCTGTTTGGGTTTTTTTAACACTATCTCTGGAACAATACTACAATCAGTCAGAAAAGCTACTGAAAATACCTTTCAGGTGTGAAAACATAATTGAAATTTTTAGCCCAGAACCAACCTGTAAAAGTAGAGGCCATTAAAAGCTGGAATTGAGGATTTCTGTTTGGGTGCTTTTTTTGCTTGGTTTTGTGATTTGTTTTTTTGTTTTGTTGGGGTTTTTTTCATTATGGATGCAATGTGTTGACTTGTTAAGTGCAAGTCAGGAAAACTTTGAGGAAGACTTTCTTTTCATATCTTAAAGCTTTGACAAATGCAAGGAATTGAATCTTGTTGTCCTTAAGGCAAAGAAGCAATTCACATCAGTAGTGATGTGATTTTTGTAAAATCATGTGATCATTTTGCAGTCAGACAATTAAAAAAATACTTTGTTATGAAACTGCAGATTTATGTATGTGGTTTTACAACCCCAGAGATGTTATCAGTAGGTGTTTTGGCCAAGTCATGTATGCACATTACACTAGATCGGATTGATCACGTCAAGCAAATGAAGTTACAGAAGGGATTTATTAAAAATGCTAGTGGATGACTTCCTGCCTGTTTTAGTCTTCCTGTTTCTTTCTAGGATAGAGGCTTGATGTCACAAAGTTCCATGAGTTAAGAGTACCTGCTGATTTGTGGGATGTGGTAAAAAACTGATTTGCTTTTCTTTATAAAGTTCCTATTCTTCTGTGAGAGACTGTTTGAGTTTGCTAGTTGTTTCAGTTCTACAGTAATTCTTGCTCCTTCTTTAATTGTTTTGCCCTCTAAGATAAAGAAAGTCATGGGGTTCTGTTCTGTGATTCAGCAAGTTTGGTCTAACTCTGCTGTTACTGGCATTCATCCAATTAAGTAACAAGTCATTTCAGGATGATAGTGCTGCTCTTCAGCGGTTTTGGTAGGGCTCATGCTCTGGGATTTAGTTCACCAAAACGGTCAGAACAGTGCCAGAGCCATCACAAGGAATGAAAGAAGCAGGCATTTAATGAAGTGCTGCAGTGGTGACCAAGAATGGAGATGAGAGCCAGTTTTCAGATTTGCTTAGACATGCTGTAGAGAACAGGTGGTCAATTGGCTGAAGGTAATTATTTTAGGCAAACATGGAGGTCACAGTTGCTGGCATACTATTTGTCCCCATGCACATTTTCTGAGAGGAAACCATAAGAAAGGACAAGATTTAAATTTGGTTGTGTTATTTCACAGGATGCTTTTAGGCATGGAGAACCTCATCAGCACAGGTTGTTATTCTCTGCCCTAAAGTGCATCTTCATATCTTCCCAGCATTGTTGTAGTGTTGCAAAGTAACATTCTCAGAACAGTAATTAAAAACCCTTGTAAATGGGATTTCATGAGCGGTTGTTCATTTCTTGATGATGCTTTATTTTTTTATGTCCTAGGCAATCATATGTGGAATCTTAGGCTTAAAGGCATGGAAGAGGCCAAAGATAATTTTGGTAAGTATGGATTAAAGTTTTGTAAGGAAATTATCAGAAGGTGGTCCTGATTTAATAGTCATTTGTAAAAAGAAAAATCTCTTTTTCTTCTTTTAAAACTAGACTATAATGTTGAATCTCTCTTTTTAAACTGTAGAATCATAATTATTGAAAGAGGAGTGACATATCACGAAAGGCCGTTTTCTTTCCTGTATAGATGGGGTCCTCAATAATGGCAAGAATGGCCTGTATCTGGAAGAATTGTTAATGTTGTTTATAGAGCACATTTTATGGTTTTGTATGTATAAGAAAGTGCTGGCTTAGAACAAATAATTTAGCTCTTGGAGGCAATGCTGCGTGTTCATAAATGGGGGGGTTATGGTTTTAAAGCTTGGCTCAGTTGTAGACTTTCAGTTTGTGATAGTGGGTTTGAGAGCTAACCTAAGTCTTCCAGTCTTACAGTAGTATCTAGTGTTACTGTTTCAAATAGAGGTGACATTGCATTACTGTGAGAGAAGTAAACTGATGTGTAAGCTGTTTCCAGTTTTAAGTGAAATCTGAAGCAGTGTGGCTCTCAATGTCTCACAACTGAGATTTGAAAAAGTTTTGGAATTGTTTTGTTTGTGGGTTTGGGGACATTTGTTGGTGGGTTGATTTGGAGTTCGTTTGTTTTTTTGGTGGGTTTTTGCCTGACTGTCTTTTGAAGACTTTTTCCAGGCCTAAGCAGTTGTTTTATTTCTGTGCAACACTTCTTTGAGATCCACAGGGACATCAGTGAGGAGTACAAATTATCAGATGTGTGAGCTGTGGATATAATCAGTGAATCATAGAATCATCAAGGTTGGAAGAGACATTTAATATCATCAAGTCCAACCATCAACCCAGGTTTACTTTTGTAACCCCTAAACCACCAAACCATGTCACCCAGTGACAGATCCAGATTCCTCTTAAGCACTACCAGGGTGGTGCGTCCACCAGCTCCCTGAACAATGTGTTCCAATGCCTGACCAACTACCCTAACAGTGAAAATCTTTTTTCTAGTATCTAGTCTGAATCTCCTCTGTTTCAGTTTAAGGTCATTTCTTCTTGTCCTCTCACAGCAGGCTCCATAGAAGAGAAGGGTCCTCACCTGACAACAACCTTCTTTCAAGTAGAGAGTGATGTGGTGCCCCCTGAGCATCCTCTTCTCAAGGCTAAACAAACCCAGTTCCCTCAGCTGCTCCTCATAAGACATGTACTCTAGTTCTTTCACAGACCTTGTTGCCCTTTCTGGACACTCTCCAGTGCCTTAATGTCCTTTTTAAAGTGAGGCTCCCAGGACTGAACACAATACTCAAGGTGCAGCCTCACCAGCGCTGAGTACAGGGGGACAATCACTTCCCTGATTCTGCTGCCCACACTATTCTTGATACAGGCCAAGATGACATTGACCTCCTTGGCCACCTGGGCACACTTCTGGTTCATATTGAACCAGCTGCCAACCAGCATCTCCCCAAAATGTGTTGTTGTTTCCCAGTGTTCATAGGATAGCACAGGCTGAGCAAGAGAATTTTTTTTTTTTTTGAGTTCTTGTCTGTAGAGAAAAGCTTAGTTGTTGGGGCCTCCCAATCTGGAGGGACCATATTTTCATCAAAATATGCATAATTGCCATCTGTCCCAGAATGTCTGGGGCTTACACAGTGCTCCCTTTTTCATTGCCCATGTTCTGTGTTGTTTCTAAAACACATTGTTGCTGTAGTTTTCCTTTGGTCTGCTTTTGCTATTTCACTCTTCCACATTCTCCTTTGTACAAATCTTATGAGAATTTTCTAGTCTTGCTTAAATATGAAAGCACAAAACTCTTCCTAATCCTTTCTTTTATATCAAATGATCTTTAGGATGGTCATGTGCTGCAGCAGCAGCTGTAATGTTGTGCAGCCGATGGGAAAATTTCTGACATGAGACTGATTAAAGCCTTGAGCAGCCTGCCATGATTTCCAAGCTGATCTTGCTTTTGCGCAGGAGAACACACAAGAGTCTTCCTGAGCAATCTTGCAGCCATAGTTATTCTTTGAATATATGATTCTGTTCTCTTCTGTTTGGGGTTGGTTTTTTTTCTGATTCATGTATTTTAAAGAGATCTGGTTTTTGTTAGCCAGATTAGATCAGCCTTGACATTGGAAGCATTTCTTTACTGAAAGGGTGGTCAGACACCCTGGAACAGGCTTCATAGTGAGGTGGTTGGTGCCCCAAGCCTATCAGTGTTTTAGAGGCATTTGAAGAACACTTATAATATCAGGCTTTGATTTTCCGCCAGTCTTGAAGTGGTTAGGCAGTTGAACTAGAAGATCATTATAGATCCCTTCCAATTGAACTATTCTGTGTGCAAAAAGATAAAGGAAATTAGCAGTAAACACTCCATGAGGCTACGGAAATCATGCCTTAAACTAACTACAGCAAATCAAGGACAGATTGTAAGCATAATTATCTTGGGCTAAATATGTAATATATATCTACCCTCTAGTAACTTGAACATTTTCTCTAGGGAGTTATGAAGAATTATATGAATTGTAAAAGCAAAATTCCTAAGTATCTCAAACATGAGTGTCATTACATGGTCATGACTTTCATAAGTAAAACTGTAAAATGCATTCAGAACAAAAGCATATCCCTTTTTCAGTTGTCACTGTCCTTCCCTTTTTACTCCCTACGAAAGGCCTGAGGATTTATTTTTTGTAATTACACTTCCAATGGATTTCTCTTTCCAAACTTTTGTGTTGAATCCCTTTTCTCCTTGGCTCTACAAAGCTACCTCCCTATTGTGAAGAAAGCAGAGATTGTACAGCGGTGCCCCTGACAACTCAAGCAGGTGCTAGGTGTAGAAATGCCTTTATGCAGCAAGGGAGCTTTGTGGAAAGGAGTGATTGCACATGGAGGAGGCTTTATAAGATCGTTATGGAACACAGACATTTAGCATGTTGGATACTTGTGCTAGGGACATGTCATATATGTGAGGAGTGATATCAGTTACCATGTTTTATGTTGAACCAACTGACATTAATATTTAATTGTCTTTCTGCAGAAACTTTAGTCTGTGGTCAACAGTTAAAGTTTGTGGGATTAAGTGGTGGTTACCCATCTTTTCATATATAGTTAGATCTTAATCTGTAAATGCCTAAGGAAGGGCCTCTGTTCATCTGTTTTTATAAAGCTGTTTTCAGTCACTCATTTCAGTTTAATGATTTCTTTAAACTGTGTAAATACCATCTCCCCCCCTTGGAAGTCCCCCAAAAAGCTTTGTTTTCAGCTCAAATTGAGTAATTGTATTTAGACTGTAGTTTTACATACTATGTGCTCTTAAATGTAAAAATTAGACCTTAGTTATGGGTAGGTGGTTGAGCTCTATCATCTAACCCTCTACCTCCCAGAGCTGAATCATGAGCAAAATTAGGATGACAGGTGAGTGCCACAGAATTTGTGCACGAGGATCCTCAAAGCAGATTGTGATGCTCAAGAATATGGTGATGCTCTTTCTTGTGGCTTCTTGTATTATCTAATTTTCAGTTTTGATAGCCAGTTTGTGGATTTAGGAATTTTTTGATGCAATTGACACTTATCTGCTCCCTTTAAAAATACTAATTCTGGAAGAAACCTGCTTGCTATTCTGATTCAAGATTATAGGATTGTCATCTCTGAAACCTGCTGGAGTATGCATATTTGCCTGCAGCTCCTTTGCATGGCATCAGTATAGCTTCTCCAGAATAAGAGAGGTGTCTTGGCTCACAAAATGTTTCTGTCCATTTTCTGACTGTTCCATGGTGATTTCTCACTGGCTGTGTTTGTTTCATTGTGAAGGGACAGACTGTTTTTCAGATGGCTGCCACTTCAGGCCAAGACCTTGGTCATGAGGAAAAACAATGAATTTTTTTTTTTTCTGTGATGCCAAGGCTCTAGTGCTGCTGATACTTGCAGAAAGCGCATGGCTGCAAAGTGAGAAAGGAGCTGAGGATGCGCTGTGGTGTCTCAGTTGCTCATAATTTTCCCTTGGAGGGGAGAAAGAAAGGGAAACATGTTAGTTACAGCTAATAGCAGGTAATAGCAGGAGGTAGCAGACCTTTAGTAGCGTGATCTTTGAGAGCAAACCAGTCTTAAAGAAGGATGACTGTGATAAGACCTGTTGATAATTAAAATCAAGAGCCATATTTGGTTTTTGCCTCCCACACTGTGTTACGTCTGTATTACAACATGGGAAGATACTAGATAAATAATACATCTGAGATACAAGGTACTTCAAGGCAAAATCAAATTCTAATCATATCTTTTTCTGGACATTTTTGTAAGGGTGTCTTGGCCTTAAGCACTACAGCCACTGAGAAATATTGGTTCTGAAATCCTACACTGGTTTTAGGTGTTTGAGGCTATTCTGTTCTGCATATCAGTTGTCAATCGGCTTTGGAAGTCAGCTTGTAACACTTATGCTCTGAAGATAATTTTTCAAGGCAGTGCTAGGCAAACACTGGACTTGATGATCATGGAGATATTAATGATTCTATGTTTCTTCCTCTTCAGACTTGTCTGTATGTAGTGCGGAAAAGGGAAACTCCGCGCCTCCCCATCCGAGTTGTGTGGGTATTGCCTCTTCAGAGGTAATTGTGAACTCACATTGTGAGCTCAGTGTCATCCTCTATGCATAGAATATGGCACCTTCTCCTAAACTCTTTCCTTTCAGCTTTAAATCTTATTTTAGCTGAAGGAACCTAATTTCTTTCTGAAAGTACATCACTTCTCCATTATTAGTTTGATTGTGTATATTTTGAGGGCAACTTGCATCTTCAACATGTCATGCTTACTTTAATAGTCTCTGCCCTTATTCATGTGCCAGTTCGAACCAGGCAATGCACTTTGACTTCATGGTGTGTTCCTAGGTGTTGCCTGGAGCCCTACATGCTTTACTGAATGCAGAAGCTGTTTGCTAGTGAAGCATCCTTTCCTTTCAGTAGTGTACAAATTAGTTGCAATCCTGTAGAGTGTGCTTTTTAAGGTGACTCTCTGGTTGTGTTTGTTTCTGGGTTTGGTTTTTTTTTGGTTGGTTTTGTGGGTTTTTTTCCCATCAACTGAAACAAAGGCTTCAAGCATAGCTCTGATTGGCTGCTTAGTGCTTGGTTCTGCTGCTGAAGAGAAGACTTAGCTGTGATTGAATGAAAGGGAAAGAATTTCTAGTGTCCAGCAAGACACCAGTCAGTTATGCTGAGTAGAGTTTAACTGCTGCAGCTGCAAGCACTGGGGAGCAGCGCAAATGCTTAGATCAAGAAATTAACAGAGCACATGTAGGCTGGTTGACTATGACTTTGGCTTTCAGCTACATCAAATGCTTTATGCTTCTGTTGTTAGCTAGCATGATAGCCCTTGTGTTCATACATGTCATCCATTTTCATGTAAAGTTTTGTAGGGTTTTACAAAAAAGTTGAAGTCATGTGTTCAGCATGAGTTGTCCAATCTGGATTCTTCTTGTGTTTTACAGTATGGTAACAAGCATTTGAAATTTTTATTAGAAGTATTTTTTCTAATTAAAGTTTTTAATGTTTTTGGTTTATGAGAAAAATTTGCAGCTTTTCCTCTGAAAAAAAGTTTATGGAATTCAAGGATTTATGTATAACCATGAATATTTCTGAAGAATTTATTTGTAGTAACGTTTGTATTTAATTGAAACATTTTTTAGAAGAAAAATATGTCTCACCAGTCTTAAAGACTTTTTAGGGCTGACTGCTGCTATATCTGCACCTTGACTGATTTGCATAAATTCAACCAAAATTTAACATTTAGACTAAGATACTTAGTTCCAGTGATGTTCCTAAATTTTAGCTGTGCTAGTAATGGCATAAAGAATTGTGAACAGAAGCTGCATATTGTGTCCCTAACCCTGAAAAACAGTCTCTGCCTATCCATGTGCTTTATAATAAGCATAATCATTGACTTTGGTGAGAATTACTCACCAGTAATACCTTTTAGTAGGTATCTTTATCAAAATTTTAGTTAAAAATAATATCTTGTTATTTAACAAGGATTCCTTAGGATATTAAAGATCTGATACTTGCTTTGTAAGATTGAATGCTTAAAGGAGGAGTCTTACTTTTATTTCTCTCTAAAGTAGTAGTCTAACCCACAGCATTTTCTCCTGAAGTAGAGAAAAATTTGGTATGAACTGGGACATTGAAGGTTGTTATATGTGTTCGAAGTCCACATCCCAAGTAATTTAAGCACAGATTGTAAGGGTATAGGTGAAAGCAAAACATCATTATGTCTGCTGCTTCTGCTTGTCTTTTTTCAGCTACTCAATTACTCTTGCCATTGTTTGTTTTTCAGATGCTTTATAAATCTGAAAGTATTATTGGAGTTATGAATGTTCTGGTTTTAGTAGCTAGGAGGAAACAAAATGGTGTAACTGAAGTCTCTTAGATATCTCTATCTTCACTTTACTAGTACAAATATTTTTCATTTATTTTCATGGCAAAATAGCTCTCGAAATTCAGTGTAGAGTGAATGTTGGCTTAAGATGTTTCCCACTCTTCAGGTTTCTTTACTGGCCTGAAGTTTTGAGGGGCAAATCTGGTGAAAGAGTATGACACACAGTGGAAGTCAGAGAGCTTGCAAATCTTACTTTGCGCTCCAGATAAACCTGTAGTTGCCTGTACTGTTACTACTGACATTTTCAAGAGTTGCATGTACTTTATTTCTGCCTAACTGGTCCAGAATAAGGAGAGAAAGAGAAGAAAAAGGTGTTGGGAAGAGACACCTTGGGGCACTTGGAGTGAAAAAGAAGCAGGATGTTGTTCCCACCTTCAGTATGTGAGTGGGATTTACACTATCATGGGTTCCTTGAGTTGGCTTCCTGTTCCCACTGCAGTTAGCTTGTTTTGCTGTTTCAGGCTAAACTGTGTATTCTGCTGTCTATCATATGTGTTCTGCTGAGCTTGACTGGATTTATATTAGGATGTCAAAGCATTCAGTTTGTGTCCAGACTACCCAGATGCAATTTGGTGAGTACACATACTGATTTACACCTATTTCTTCTCATTATAGCACATTAGCTAGCTGTGCTGAGATTACAAAATGTGCTAATGTAGAGTTGCAAGTAATTTAAGGAGATTTAAAGATAAAGCATTTTTGTAGTAATGAATTTTTTTGTATCAAACTGTTGGAAAAAACCTGAGTGGGTAATGATGGGCTACCTAAAAAAACCTCAGTCACTATAATCTGTGGGTGGAATTATTTTTCCTGTTTTGCCTCAGCTAGTGAGGTCCATTTGTGTTACAATTTACAGCAGGAACTGTGAGGAAAACCTAAGGTAGACTAAATCATACTAGTTTTTCAGAACAGTTCTATTTGAGGAAGAAGCAATCTGTATAACATAGGACAGAATGCAGAAGATTTTTCTGAAATCATTATCATAAGAAGTAGAAGAATAACTCTTTATGAACTAAAAACTGTGAAGTAATTCAAATTGAAAGATACAATACAGGATCACTTGATAATAAAGATGATTGTACATAAAAGCTTGAAAGACTTTAAAGGTTAACAGAAGCATCTTTGATGATATTCAAAGATATTTTTATTCCTTTATCACTTTAAGAAAGCTATTATTGATTCTTTGACATGCCAATAGGTGTATTGCAGTGATAGTCCACGGTTACAAATACTTTGCAATCTAGATTCACCCAGTATCGCTGTACCAAAGCAGCACCAAGAATTGACAAAGTTATTCCAGATAAGATGGTTTAATGTTTCAAGAGTTTCTGAGCCATCTGTGTTTGGAAGTGTAGGGTACAGCCAAAAGGCATTCCTGAAATCACTAATGGCTTCTGTAGGCAGAAAAGTGTTCACATTATGACCATGGAGTTTGACAACTAAAAATGTAGTTATCTAGATATAAAAACATTGCATTTCTACTTGGAAAACTAAGATGACGGTATTAATTTGAAAGTTGCACAAAACAGTGGGGTACAGATGTGACTATTAATGATTTGACAGGGTTGCAATTGTAGTTTTAAGTTTTATTCCATCCTTAGAAATGCAAGATGAATCATGAATCAAAGAAAATATGTACACTTCATGTAGGATGGCATATGCATCAGTCAAAGGAATAATTTCTATGCTATTATGCATTTAAAGGAGCATAGATAATAAGTAGTCAGTGCAGCTTTGATTACAACTAAGTTGTCTTTAAATGTCTTAAGCTTGTCCATAATGCTTGTTTTCAAATAAGAAGTACTTATAGTGCGTTATCATATGCATACCAGTCTGTTCAAATTCAGCTCTATAATCTTGTACTTGCAGTCTGCTTTGTGGTCACAGGTTTAGTTTAACACATAGGTTCTATACTATGGAGGTAAAAATGTTGCCTATAAAAGTTTAAAATTAAAACGTGGAGTTTTGTTTCTTTAAGGTGGTTCTAGATGAAAAGAAGACCTGTTTCTGCTGTGAAGAATTTCATCACACAAAATGCACAGAAGCAGAGACTTCACTGATATTAAACCCTGTGAAGTCATGCAGTTCTGCCCACCTTACTCTGAAGGTACCTTGCACAGCTACTTGATATGACTACTTTTATAATGCCTATGCTTGTGGAACAGCAGAGTACTGAATTGAATGCTGTATTTGCTGTGCAAAATTCTGTTATTTTTCTGGTCTTCCACACTGGTCAGAAGCTCTTCATGGTTCTGTAGCAGACGTTTGGGTTTTTTTAATCTCTGGGTTTTCACCAGTGCATTGCTGATCCAAAAAGGAGTTTTATGCAACCAAAATTACAATGGAATTCAGACAGGTTTGCCTGGGTAAATATGATGTAAATTTTAGCTAGTGATTTTATGCCCTCACTAGTCTTTTAAATGTCTCGGCCTTTTTTTGGCTTACAAACTGCCAACATGAAACTCCCAAACAGCATCATGTTCAAATATAAAAAAAATTTCAACATTTCTTTAGCGGTGATTATCTTGAGTCTGGATTTCCCACTGAAAAGTTAAAAGAAAGGTTATAATTCTTGGTTTAATAGATAAATTATAAATCACACGTGAACTTTATTAAACCCTTCTGAAACTCTCTGTCAGGAAAATCAATGGAGCAAAGCAAGTTTTTCCAAATTATTTCAGTCTTGGAGATTGTGCTAAAGACTTCATCACATACATTTCTTAGAAGCAATTGCCGTGGTCAATCCTGTATTTTTTGTGTTTGTTTTTGGTTTAGTCTTTTACTACTATTACTTTGACATTTACAAATATTTTGATTTATGTTATTAATTCCAATACTCTTCATTTTCTTCAGAAAGTTCTCTTAGGTCTTTGTATCCTGAATGCTCTCACCACCACAGTTTGCTTGATAGTGGCTGCCCTTCATTACGTGCAGGTAACTGGATCAAGAGGCTCCTGCATAGTAAGTGAACATCAAGCATTGCAGGCTGTAAACAGTGGAATTGCTAGATTACCCAGTTCAGCAATTTCTACAGCATAGAAGGGTTTTAACAGAAGTTTTGTTTTATTAGGATGAATCTCAGGTTGAAGAGGAAGATCACGTTTTGGATCCTGTTGATTTTGTCCCACCTGTCCCGCCTCCCTCCTATTTTGCAACTTTCAATTCTTCTACTCTACAAACAAGGCCCAGGTAAAACTGTACACTCTTTTCCTTTCTTTTAGTGTCTTTGGAAACATAGCCTAATCTTTTTATTTTGAAACTGTTTTCTCTGTTACTGACTGAGACCTTCCTGCCATAGTGATTGCCCTTCTTGCTTTTTGGCAATTAGGGCTGGCTGAAGGGTATGTTTTGACTGCACTGCAAGGCCAAGTAATCACTATCCTACAGGTGGTTATTTTGCTCTTCAAAGTAATTTCCAGCTTAGCTTTGTTTATTAGTTTATAACTCAGGTGAGGCTTCATTATTCTGTTCTGAATGTACAGTGTTTATACATAAAGTATGATGCTTAAGCAGATTGTATCACTCTACTCTTGCTCAAAATTCCTACTTTTTGCAGTGTGCAGGAGTGTTTAGTTTATTTCACTGTTTCATGAAGAACAGCGTGACTTGTGTGACTATGTGATCCTGGCAGAGTTAATTATAAATCCCAGGATTGCCTAGAAAATGGCATCATGGCACGGCAACGGGTTTTAGAACGACAAACTCCTCTAGAAACACTAAAGACCACACATTGCTAAAAACATCCTATGTAAGTCTTTGTTCAAGCTGCTTAGGAGAACAGAATGGTATGCGATCTCTTTGGAAGAATACATATTTGTTGAAATTTGCTTTTCAGAGTTTCCCTGCTTTAAAAAAAAGCTGTCATTTTTTGTCTGGCGTGTCGTTCTAGGTAGTTACCTGCCTCCCAGCAGGAGTCTCTCTTTTTTCAAACGCAGTAAGGGCTGCTGAACAACACTTAATACTTCTGCGGCCTAATACTAAGTAGCTACATTGCCTGTGACTGTGTTAAAAACGTGTAACATTTAAGTGATGGTAACATTTTTCTGAAGTTAGGCTACTTGTTTCACGATGTCCGGGACAGTTACGCAGCGGTGCAGAAGTTAAAGCAACAGGCAAGTTTAATTTGTGTTCTCGGCAGACGAGTAATTATGACTCAGCCAAAGCTGGGTTCTGCCGAGCAGCTGAGGTGGGACCTGGCTGTTTCTCAGTCAGCCTCCTCACAGGTCTGCCTTCCAGACTGTACTCTGAGCACTGTGCTGCATCTGTGACCTGGCTTTCTGTGCCAAGCTCCCATGGTCCCCACATCCGAAACCTTTGTGTGAAAGCTTTGGGGAGAGGGGGAGTGTGTGTGTGTGTGTGTGTGAGTGTGTGTGTGAGTGTGTGTGTGTGTGTGTGTGTGTGTGTGTGTGTGTGTGTGTGTGTGTGTGTTGTGTGTGTGTGTGTGTGTGTGTGTGTGTGTGCGCGCAACAAGAACAGCTTCCAGGAAGGTGAGCCACCATTTATAGATTACACCAGAGGCTACCCCAAAACAGATACCTCCCTCTGAAAAGGGAAACGCCACAGTGATGAAAACTTTTGCCAAGGATATGTAGCTATCCTCTTCCAGTCTTCAAATTGCAAAGCCAATCAAAGTGAATTGGTTTGCCCCTTTGCTCGTGGGAAAACCTTTACACTTATTTAATGATAGACCAAAAAACCCTAGCATTACAAATGTCTGGTCAACTCCTATCTCTAGTCTTGTCATTTCATACACAAAAAACCAGCAATTACATTGTTTTTTAGGGTTGGCACAGCATAACTGTCTACACCTAATTTTCCAGATGAAAAACAAAATTCAAAGTTGACCAGGACCTGGGTTTTTTTGAACACTATCAGTCCCTTCCAAATCAAGATATTGTATGACTCTAAGAAAATGGTGTAAGACAAGTGAATTTAAGGGGAAAAGTGATCTGTGTGAGGCAGCCAGCCAGTCACTGGGGCCTAGAAATCTACCTCAGCCTCGTTGAAAGTATCATTTGGATACATCCTGGAAATTACACTTAAGAAACCATGGAATGCTTTCCTAGTTGCGTGTTCTGTAGTAAGTGTTAACATGATATAATTGTTGGACACAACGTCAATTTTCAAAATGGGAATGATCTGGGTAGGCCAGATCAGGCATGTTTAAAAGCAAAACTAATATTCAAGATGTACATAATTTTGTAGCTTACACTGAAATTAAATTCAGCATGAATATACCGGGAAAATGTGAAGTAATATCAAGAGAGCATCACTTTCCATTGTACTCCAAAATTACTCTGAAACTTTATGGAGCAGATAAAGTAGACTGAAATTAAAAATTATTTTAACATGATGTATTTTCTCCATTTTTATGACTAAATATCAATGACCAGCTACCAAAATACCTACTTTTTTCCCCCTCAAATTTCTCCATGTGTTACCTTCATTGCCTTGACAGGAGCCTTTCAAAAAAAGGGGTCCTAGATTCTCATTTTCAAAGTTTTACTCTTTTCCTGCCTTTACAAACAGTCTTCCATATGTATAGCCAGTATTTCTCTCAGCTTGCAAGAGTTTGTTCCCTCCATCCAGTGTCCAGGGAAGCCCTAAATTCTCAGATGAAGGACTTGTTTTAGTGTCTTGCATTGCTTTGTAGAGGGTGTCATCCACTCGTGATGGCTGTAAGCCTGACCTGTGTCCAGAAAGCAAACATAAATTTCTGTGTATTACTTGAGGTTACTGTTCAGTACTAATCAGTAATTTAAAATCTGACTAAAAAGCAGAGAAGAATTGAGATGCTTTGACTTACAGACTTCTCTGAAGATTGTGTGGAAAAGGTCTCTCTGCTGTTGCCCACCACACTTTGCTTCAGTGTTAATTGGGTAATGTAAATGTGTGTTACCAAAATTGGCATTTCCCCAAAAAAGGTATCTCCAGTCACTGTTCTGTTTTCTTCCCTCTCAGAGAAAGATAATGCAGCGAAAGGTCATTAGCATTTCTGCTGTGTTTGAGGTTTCAGAGAGCTCTTTGAAAACTCAGGAATAAGGGTAGTCATGAGGTGCATTTCCCTAGTACAAGCCTTTGTGATCAATCAATTGTAACACTCTTAGTCAAGCATTATCAAAAAATCAGCCTTTGAGTTTGGCTTTTTCTGTGCAGCTGAACATAAAACACAAGATCAGAAGTATCCTGAATTTTGGTTATACTTAAGAATTCAGTGCTTCACAAAACTGCAGCTAGGCTTTCACATTTTGAATGGCAGCCTGTATTTGAATCTTTTGAAACCAAACTGAATGTCTGAAGCAAAACCGAAATGTGTTCCTAGGTGCAATACTGCCCAGAGATGTTTGAAGCTCTGAGGAGCACACTAGAGGGACCCCTCCTAAGGAGCAATTTCCTGTCATTTTCTGAGAGAACATCTCTTCTAGCATCTCTTGGCGAGTTCATTAGTTGTGGCTGAGATCCTCAAATCTGGGCTGGCACAGGAAAGCTGGTGAAGTTAGGTAGCAGATGATGTTTTTCTGCAGCTGAAAAGCCATACTGACAGATTTGCTCTGTGTTATTTGTTTTAGGACACTTGTCTCTGGTGAGCTTTCATTGCCCCATATTTATGCAGCGCAAATCAATGATGTTGAAGTGTTCCCTCTGGACCCACCTCCTCCTTACGAAGCTGTGAGGAACTCAAACAGCTCTGAGTAGGTATGTGCCACGGGAGTTTAAAGTGTGACTTGTTTTTTTTCCAGTAGAAGGGTAAGGTTGCACTGTGGTAAACATAAATCAGGAGAATACGTTTGATCAGAAATGTGGCTTGCTGTAGATTTTATCAAAGATTTTAATTAATTACTTACCTCTAGAGTTGAAAAGTTTTCTCCAGTTGGAAAACTCTGCCTGGGCGTGGGAGAAGGAGCAAAGAGCACAGTGGATCACACCTGTTGCTGGTTATTCTAGAAGACCTTGCTTACTTCTCTTAGGTACCTGCATTCCTTCCATGATGGCCTAGGTCAGGGGTTTTTTGTGCAACAGATGGTTCTGTGCCTATTTGCACAATACTCTCGCTGCAAGAGAATAAAGACACTGGGGAGGTAGGGGGAGAAGTCCCAAACCTTTTGTTTGACTTCGACCTGTCTTTTGCCAATCTACTTCTCAAACTGCAAGCAAACTTTGGCTTGAAGTGCATCAGATGAAATCATTCCTATTAAGTATGTCATGGAAAAAAAGAGCTTACAGAAAGTCATGCTTTAACCAAATGTCAACTCTGTGAAAGTTCCCTTAAACTCTGACAGTCTACCTGAAACCTCTGAAAACAAGCACTTGGATATTTCTGGTGTCTCATCAGCTGTGATAAAAAGAATGAAACTTTTTGCTACAGCTCTTTTGGAATTCTTTCTCAAGGCCTGTTTACTGATAAAACTCCTGTTGCTTTCTCTGAGCTGAGTACAAACAAAAACAGGATAACAAACACAAAGCTACATGATGGTGACTGCTTAAAGTTATGAGAACAGGAAACAGGAAAAGAATAATATAGAAAGTGCAGCTGCTGTGAAGAACAGTCAAGAAAGTTTGTTTTGCTTTTTAAAAAAGCTATGATGAGGCACTGTTTGAAGCATTTGTATTTAGAAACTCCCTTTGCAAGAAGCAGACATATCTGATCACATATGAAAAAGTGGACCCTCTGCTCCATCATTTTAACTGGTTTGTCCAATATGTTTTTTAATACAGAGGTCTGTAAAGAGGCATTTAAAAATAAACCTGGCTTTTAAATTCAGATAAAAAAAACAGAAAGTGAGTGTCTTAAGAAAGAAAATTAACACTTCTAGACGCCAAGGCTTCCCAAGAGCAGTGAATTCAAGAAAGAGAAATATGCTGAGCAGTATCTCTTCCTTTATTTATATTTGGGGAGGTGCTGCATGTGGCTAGATGACTTATTTTTCTTCACAGTAGCTCATGGTTCTGTTTTGGATTTCTGACTTAAACAGTGTTCATAACACACAAGTGTTTTAGCTCTTGTTTAGTAATGCTGAGGCAGCATTGATGCTTGCTCCATCTCTCACTCTGCCCTCCTCCCTGCAGTATGTAAGTTGGGGGGGGACTACAGGCTGGGACGGGACACAGCTGGGACAGCTGACTCTAGATGACCAAAGGGATATCTCTTGTCATAGTACATCATACTCAGCAACAAAGACCTAGGGTGAGTTTTCCAGGGTTGCCATTTTTCAGGGACTGGATGGGCAGCAGTCATCCAGTGGCAAGCAATTGCTTTTGCACCACTTGTTCTAGTTTGGGTCTGTTGGGGTTTTTTTATCCTCCCAATTGTCCTTACCTCAGAACTTGAGTCCTGCCACTTTTGCCCTCCCAATTCTTCTCCCCATTTCGCTGGGGAAAAGTAAGTCTATGGGCTTTCTCAGTTGATGCATTGTAACAGTCTATAAATAAAACTTGAACTCTCAGTTTATGCTGGCAATCTGTCATGCAGGGCATTTGTACATGATGCCACAATTCTCCTGACTGATCAACTAAGCATGGCTCACCATGGAAGTTAAACCTACACACTACTCTCTGCCAGCAGAACCAGGGGAATCCTAACTGCTAGCAGCAGGAGGAGCTCTAGGCTTCTCTATGCCTGCAAAAATGGTTTTACCAACTTCAAAAGCACGCCTGTCAAGCAAAACGCAACTTTCCCTGCTGACAGTAGTAGGAAGGCATGCAACCTTCTACTGATGGCAGGGGATGCTTGGTAGGTGTTCCGCATCATCACATACTAGGTATATGCATTTGTATAGGAGAGTTGTTAAACCTGGAGGAGACTCAGGGGCTCTCTCAGGCTCACTTGTTCTACAACTACCTGAAAAGAGGTTGTAGCAAGGTGGATATTGGTCTCTTCTCCCGGGCAACCAGCAGTAGGGCAAGAGATTTGATGTGAGTAATTTAAAGCAAAATTAGCTTGGGTATTTGGTACTAGCCTATAAATTATTCCCCTTTTGTTGATCCTACTAGCATATAAAAAAAAAAGCCCAAACAAAACCAAATCCACGGCGGAGAGCTAATGAAACTACTTTGATGTCACTGATGCAATTCAATTGCTGTGGGAAAACTGCTAGTGTGACTACGGAGTCTTTGATTCTGCTGAGTCATAAAAAAAAAGCACTAGTAAAGGGTCTTGCAATTTTTACTAGAGGATATTGGACTAGTAGCTGCTGATACATATTAGCACGCAAAATGTAAGCACAAATGGGACATGTTAGTAACAGCCATCCATTTTAGATAATGAGAGGATGCCTAGCAGGAGTACATTTGTTGTTTTAGGAATGTTTTCATGCCTCTGATGTATCATGTGTTTTCTCTTCTTTTTTCTATCAACTTCCATCACAGCACCTCTGAGAATGTGCTGCTGAAGCAATACATGACACAGAGCTTATTCACAGCTGTGAAAGCAGAGCATTTCTGCTGTAGAGAGACTCCATATTAGAAGCTTTAGGCTCAAAATGAGAGTTAGTCAAAAGTGCTGCAGAAAGGAAACTCACTGCAATGGAATGATTGAAATGGCTTCAAATGAGTACTCCTCTTGCTGGGAATTTTTGCATCTTGTCCTGGTATTGTGTTGGGTGTAAAGCCAATATTAAAAGTACTTCTTGAACAGCCTGAAGGTGCTCATATTTATATATATTTTAATAGGGTCAAAATATGATACCCAAAGGCAGTGGATTTTTACTTGGACCAAAGGCAATGAAATTGATTCTCTCTTGCCTCTTGTTTGGTCCTTGCAAAGTAATTTTGAATGTTTGGGTGTTTGGGTTTTTTCCACTGAACTTCCACTTTGTAGTATTAATCACATGTTACACACAACGAGCACTTTAGTGTGTTCAGATCAGAAACAAAAGAGAAAGAAACCAAGACACAAAACAGCAAATAGCTTTCCAAAGCAGGAAAGGGTGCCTCCAGACCCCTTGATGTGATATGCACTCAACCATAGCTATGTATGACTCTATTTTACAGGCATTTTATCTAGTGTAAACCAAACAGAGCGAGTCTTTCACGTGGTTAAACTGTGCACTGCATCCTTACTGAATAAGGAGTGAAATCTCAGGGGATACCATGAACAATGTAGAGTGTTTGCTTTGTTTCATCTTTGTCTTCAGGGACAGTGCTCACCTGTGAAACTGCAACACCCAATGACATAAAACAACAAATCCATGCTGTCACCTCGCAGAAGAGTTCAAGAGCAAGTGCTTTGAGGGCAAACCCCAAATACATGATAGACTGTAAATCTTACACACACTAAGTGGCGTGGGTCCTAAAGTAGTCCACCTGCAGCATCAGCCCTGACATGCATGAGTTGGGGGAAAATATCAAGTCTGTTTTAAAATGAGAGGAGAAACATGACAGAAGCCATCACCAATGCCACTTTCCTTGAGCAGGTAGTTCTATTACTTGTATTTTTCAGGCGATGTGGAAACCCACAGCGTCGGTTTGGAAGCATAGGCATACATTTGCACTCTGTGTGCCAAAGTTTTTGGACCAAATTAGCTTCCTTCTGTACTTTAGTTTCATGTGAGGGAGTGTGCAAAAGGCTGTGCAACTGTGATGTCTCTTGCTCTATCAACCACACAGAGTGGTCTTCTTCTTCAGAAGACTGAGTATGTGTGTATTTAAAAACTGAACAAGTTGGTCCGCTGTGGTGGAATCATGAATTGTAAATACAATGACAACATTTTATACTGCGCATGGCAGGGGAGAAGGAAATGTTATAAGTAAGCATTTGCTATTACAAACAGGGAGGAATGGATGCTGACAAGGAATTTTTTATGTAAACCTGCTACAAGCAACTCTTTTGTTACTGGCTCCCAGGATAAAAATAATAGTATTAAAGGAATTAAAACAGAAAATAGAAAATACATGCTTACATTAATGGAAGGAATATTCAGAAGTTTCAGACATTGCAGACTTCACCAAACAAATGTTTTGGTAGCTTACAGACCATTTGGTTAGATGAATTGATTCATTCATGGTACAGGTGATTTGCTGACAACTGGTTTTGGTCCTCATGCAAAACACACCAGAATGTCATTTAGGCTTTGCAGAAAAAGTGAGATTTTCTACTGCAGCCCTCAGTCAACAAAAGCCTCAACAAAACTGACAGTAACAGCTGGAGAAAAAAACTCTGTAACAGAATTTATCACACTGGCCTGAAGGTTTTTACAGTTCAGTGGCTTCTGCAGGAAGCAACATTTAGATTCCCTTTAAGCAGTACTGGACATGGGATAGGTTGGGGTGAGATAAGTCCTGTGCAAAAACAAAACCCAAACCAACCAACCAAAAACCCCATAAACAACAACAAAACAAAAAATTACACCACTCCTTTTCCCAACTGGGATTGCTTTTCTCATCTCTCTTTGGCTAAGTATCAGTGGTTTTATAGTTTATTTATTCTTTAAACACAACAGACAGCACTACAACTAGCTTTTTCCTAGTTGGTAAGAAACTATTTTGATGGAAGAAGAGCCTGAAAACAACAGTGTTGTCTATTTTTTTTTTCCTTTTAAACATGATGGCACCTGCCCAGCAAGCTATGTCATTGAGAATTCATGTTACTTTCCAGATGGTGTCCTGAATTGCTGTACCTGGACAGCTGTGATGAACTGACTACTTTTACCACCGCTGAAGAGTATCTAAAGAGGTGAACATGAGCCTCACAGTCTTACTGGTGTATTTTGGGAAACTGTACTTTATGCTGGTTTCTGGTTATTCCTCAGCAGAGCACTTCTGTCAGACATACACATACTGCACAGGAAAATCATGTCTGACAAGTGGCTGGAAGAGCGTGTTAATAATCGTAGTTTACTCTTCTAATACTGTCATACACAAACTTCAAAAGATTGTTCTACAAAGTGTATTAACCAGATTGCAAGGTGACCTTTATTGGACTCTCAGTTGCAACTGATGTGTGTGATACATTATTGTCCTGTGTAATCTCTTTGAAGTTTGGTGACATGCAGTTATGTATGATTATACTTCACTCATGTGGAAGGACCTCTCTCAGGAGCAGTATCAAAGAACTTTGCAAATTATCAGTACTTTGTTTTAAAATAAAAATTCCAGTCACAAAATGTAGACTGCAGCTACAAAGTTGGTAAAAAAATTTGTGTTCAGAATTTTAAAAACTGTTCTTTATGAGAGACGATTGTTGGTTTGCAAACTGTAATAAAAATACAAAAATAAGTGCTCTTTTGGCTCAGTGAACTTCTCATTTAATGGCAGAACATTATTCTTGTCTTACTGACACAATGAAAACCAAAACTAAAACTCCAAAGCACAGGTGTTTCTCAGCAGGAGGTGCTGGATTGTTACCATCCCAGTAAAAAAGGCACTCTCTTTATAGTCTCATTTGAAGTGAGACTTTGTTGGAGCAGATGCTATAAAGAAAGAAGGTAGTATAGCTGATTTTGTACCCTTTGGATGCTAGGAACCCTAAATTGTGCGGCATCAAACAGGGTGCGACAAGTTGCGAAGATCCCGTTCACTCCACCCCATTTTGGTTATTTGAGCTATTTCAAGGTTTTTCTAGGAAGAAACAACTCCATTCATCACTTCTACTGTCAAATAAAAAGAATGTTCCATAAGACCTTACCTACTGCACTTCTAGATAAAGGCATGGACACACACATACCACTGGGTGGGTTTGCCATTTTCAGTTTCACTGGAGCTGCTTGCAGGCTCCATTCTCATAATGACCTAGCTAAATCTATCCTGTGGCAAAGGGGCATCCCTGAAGGTCCTGCTGTAGAAGCAGCACAGAGCAGCACAGCACAGGCCTGGCCCTACTCAGGTTAATGGACACATGGGTCACCAACTCCTCCACATATTGTGTTCTCCAGGTCAGGATTGCTGCCATATGCTTCTGAACATTTATTTAAATTGCAACCCCAGCCCTGTTCTTGGACACTGTCAGTCCCCACAGGGCACCAGCATCACCTCTTCAGCCTATAAGGCACTACAGGGTACTGAGACTACATGAGAACTGACTGTCCTCTGTGTGGATCCAAAGCATTAAAACACAGAAAAAGAGAGCAAGAAAAATGTCCTTTGTGAATACAGCAAATCTGAGAAATTTGTAACTGTACCGCTGAAGTAAAGATTTATGTTTATGCACTGAAATACAGAAAAGTCTGCAATAGAAGCATGCCAGAAATCGGTGTGTAAAGCTTTAACACGAGCGCTAAGAAAGAGCAGGATGGAGAGTGGCACACAGAAAACGCTCTCAGCCTATCTACTGCACCTTTTACCAGAGACATTACAAGTTCTCCGAACTATCACTTAAGCAAATGAGGTGAAATCTTCATTCTCTGATGTTGACAATATTTGTATTTCATGTTGTGAGCAGCCACTTAGTGGCTGAAATCCTGTGTTTAATTTATGTTTAGTTATCTTCTAAATCAGCTGTGGTGTATGTTTTCATGTCTGTAGTTTCAAAGTACTCATGACAAACCTAGCAGGCACACAAAATCCTATGAAGCTTCACCAGGCAAAATGCTCCCTTGGTGACTTTTTTGGTTGATCTTCAAATACTATCATGTTTTTCACAAACAATCCCAATAGAAATATTTTTAAACTTAGCACAGGCCGTTCCAGGATTAAATCTAAGGAGAGACATATTAGAATTCTACTTTTTATTTATTCAAATGGTATTAGGTCTTTAATTATAAACCATGCTGATGACATTTGCAGAAAAACAGTGGTTTCAGAAGACACTAAGTGTGAAGAATTCTTATCATATCCCCATTTATGAAAAAAAAAAGTATATTTAAAGTTATTCAGTTAATAGTATTTCTGTCACATAAAAGACATCTTGAGAAAACGTATTTTTTTAAGATGCAAACACATTGACAATTCACACGGTAAAAACTGAGATGCCATCTTAGATTAGGAATCAGCTTCATTTTGGAGCACTAGTGTCATGTATTACCTGGAAAGAATGCTGCTTTAAAGTTAACAGCATTGGTTCACACCCACATATAGAACTACTCCAGACTAAGCTGCAAAAGAGAAGTTCAGACACCTTCCAATCATGTATGCATTCAGCATTGGCAAGCCAGCCCCTAAGTATGAGCAAATTCTCAGCCTTGTCTGAGGTATTTTTGTTTTGTTGTTTATTGTTGCAAATCTTACAGACATTAGCGCTCTGTTAAATAAAGGAATGTAGCACAATAAATACATCACAACAAAATAACTGGCCAGAAACCCCTCACCCTGTCTCATCCAAAGCAAAAAGCCCACTCTTCTCCCTCCTTCCCTCCTGAAACAAACCACGGCAACTTCATTGTAGAGGTCAGAGACCTGTGGCAGAAAACATCAGAGTAATTACATTCAGTAGATGTGCAGTATCAACATTCCAGGCTCACATATATTTATATATATATTTATATTTATGTATAGAGATCATTAAATGTTTACAAAGAACAATATTGTTACAAATACAATACTATGCTTTTCCCAACGCTTTACAATAATTTCTATTCACCCTCTTTACAGAACAATAGTACAACTTCATAGTCTAGGTACTGCGCTAAATATGTACAAGAGACTTCAACCACATAGCTGTCTTCAGAAATACATTTTGTTTAGAAAACAAGGAAAGCTAGCAAACTTGGAAATCCCAACCAAACGCTTCAAACTCATCAAAAGAAACAAGGGATTTCATCCTTAATGTAAACACTGAAGAGTTAATTAGACTGTATGAAGCAGCAAGGATGAAAGAAAAAGAATTCAGGTCTGTCACTGGAGGAGGAATGTAAACCTTTGAAGGAATGCTCCCTTGAATCTGTTAAAAATCCCCATATCTAACCTATCAAACTGTTGCAACAGTCTAGAGAACAGCCAGATTTCCCTTTTGAACTCCATTTTCTTGAAACTCTTTCCATTTACAGAGTAAAATGGGATTGCTTACAAGGCTGTTCTCAGGAGTGTGCACCCACTATAGACCTTTCAGTTTAGAAATCCTACACACACAATGTAATTGAAAAAACAGATTTTTTTGCTAAATTCTTAAGCATTCACTGGCTTAACACTAAGCACCTACTCAGCATGAACTCACGTGCCAGTAACCACAGACTCCTGGCTGCAAGATTCTCAAAGAAACAGTTGTTTACCTCTAAATACATTTGTATGTTCAGGTCTTCATTTTTTCCCAGTGAAGTGAGTTAAAGACTTCACCACATGAGCAAGAAAGAACCACAGTAGCAAGTGGAGGGCATAAACATAACAGGAACCAGAATCATGATAACTGTGTCTTCAAGAGCTCACTAAGTTTTCTCAGGCAACTTATGGAAAGGCTGCACTGTATATAATCTTCTAAGTTGTACACGGTTATATATCATATTTACATATATTACTATATATATGGAAAGCTCTGGAAAGAAAGTTCAAATGGTCCTAAACCAGATGTCTGCACTTAAACAATATAATCAAAAGTCATTAGTTATCTTGTTGCTTCAGTCAGGTGGCAGAGTTAAGTACTAACCTGGAATACTAACACCATTGTTCTGTGCAATCTGCTATTCTGGAGACTTGGATTAAATTACGTATCAACAAGAAATGCAGTAAAATCAAGTCATCATAGATTAATCTCAACAATAAAACATATTCACTTACTACAATAGTTTATGCACTACTTCATTATCTCCTTTAAACATCTTCTTCCTGCTGAAGTACTAAGTTATCCTCCAGCTCTTATCAGCCTATGGTTATCCATGACTTAAGAAAGCCAAAAAATGGACCTCTGGCAAAATTGCTCAATGGCTTTCAGCACTTTGCACCAACAGTGCATACTCTTGCGAATCTCCATAGTAATGTCTAGGATCATCACTGCAAAAAATGCTTACGTTGCACAGCTCCCCTCACAGTAACTGAGAAACAAGTGACTGTGAACAACACTACATTTAAGTGATGTGTGACTGTGTGTTGTTTTCATCTCACTGGGCCTTTCTATTGGAATAAAATACAGCACAAACTGTTTCTTTAGAAGAAATCAACATACTAGCTTGGACTAAATGCATGGTTCAACTTCAGTATAAACACCAGTATACAGTCCCAAAAAAAAGTAACTACAGAGAATGTAGAATTCTCTCACTAAGAAGAAAACCCACTGCTGCTTTTTTTTTCCCCCTCTTAAAAAACCCAAGAACCCAACCCAGCCCTTTTCCCCTTTTGTCTCTAGCATGCAACTTAGAGGCCAATCAAATACTAGATTTCATACATCCTTACAGCTTATCATCTTCATACAAGTGCATATAATACACATATATCTCCTTTAATTGTCATACATATGGAAAAAATCAAAAGTTAAATTATATAACAAAATAAATAAGTTCATTCCCACCTCATCCTTTCCATTGTTATCTATATCATGACCTAAAGAGAAAGTCAATAAAATTAGACAGGTCTTTGGACAAAAATATATGTTAAAACTGGCTCAGAGAACAAAATTACTTAGAATAGTCTGCAGACCTCTTATATTCAAACTTCATAAATAGCAAGCACAATTTTAAAAATGTCTATATACACTGGCACACATGGCTATGTGCACCAAATTCAGAATTAAGATCCTAGAAAAAACACAGCTATTAAGTAGATCCCCTCATTATTTCTTTTGTGGATATTTGAAGATCCTCCCCTCCACTTCTTTGACCTCTAAAATTGTGCAGGGACTATAAAAGATATCCTGCATTTAAAAATAAAGCAGAAGAAAACTAAGAGTTAGAAACCTGGGCACAGAGATGGGGAGGCAGCTGTAAAAAATGCCTCCCAGATTTCATAATGTAAGGAATACAAGTGTAACATATTTCAGCAATACACGGAGTACTTCTTGGTGTCCTGCTGTCATGAAGAACTGATGACAGAGGGGAATTGAAAGGAGTGTATTTGGACAATTCATTTTACAGGCAATTTTTCCTGAGGACAAAACTATCCTTTTGATATTCTGCTTTCCCTACAGACATAAATCTTTAGCACTGAGCTCTGTGCCTGTGGGAAAACAAGACAAGAAAAGCAAAGTCACATGCAGGATATCCAAGAGCGCACTTTGTATTCGACACTTTTATCTGTTTGGTAAAGACATCTTTCATTCAATTTACTCGTTTTTTAAAAATGAAATTGATTATGTTATGAAATGGAACCATTTATGAATACTCTGTGAACAATGCTGCTGTTATTTTCCTGTTTTGCAAGTGGAGCTACACAAAGTTTCACTTGTAAAAAGATGCAAACAAAATAGTTCCATAGATATATTTTGCCCCTTCCCAAAATACAGGAAAATGATGGGGAGAAGAAGAAAAAGGGATGGAAGAGAGAGTGACAGTGTCTTTGTGTTTGTGGAGGGGGGGAAGAGAGAAAGAAATGTCTCTGCAGACATAGAAATGCAGCACTAAAGAGACAAGCATTAATGAAAAAAACATCTTCCATGCACATTGTGATGGTGAGGTGTCAGCTTCAGATGTAAACTGGTTGCTCTTGCGCAGTCAGCAGTCTGTACATGGCAGCTGGCATAGTCTTCATATGAATCTAGAGGAAATAAGCCAAATTAATTGACATTCCTCAACATGCATACCTCATGTGAAAGAACCAGCTAAGGTCACACAGGACAGAAAAGAAGGTAAGACTTCAGAGTTTTCATAACCCTATTAAAGTATTGCAGGTGGTGGCTTTATGAAACAGTATGTTCAGTACCAATGAACCATCTAAAATTGTGGATGCTTTGTATTTTCAGATTAAGGTTCTTCTCAAGCATAGGAGAGCTATGGGCAAATAATGAAAGAAACAGTATGCAGGATTGCTCTCACTTCTGGTTTTTTTGGATTTGATTAACAATAGGCTAATAAAGATAGAGTCAAAGAATTACAAACAGTTTGAATTGGAAGGGACCTTTGAAGATCATCTAGTTTAAACGGCCCTGTTGCAAGTATGTGTACTTTTTCACTAGACCAGGTTGCTCAGAGCCCCATCCAACCTGGCCTTCGACAACTCCAGGGATGAGGTATCCACAGCTTCTCTGGGCAACCTGTGCCAGTGCCTCACCACCCTTACAGTGAAGGATTTCTTCCTTATGTTCAATCCAAATCTACTCTCTTCCAGTTTAACCCACTGCCCATTGTTCTGTCGCTGAAGACCCTGGAAAAAGTCTCCTTTTTTCTTGGAAGCCGCTTTTATACATTGAAAGGCTGCTGTTGGATCTCCCTGGAACCTTCATTTCTCCAAACTGAACATTCCAAACTCTCTCAGCCTTTTTTCATAGCAGAGTTACTCCAGCCCTCTGACACTTTTCACAGCCTTCTTCTGAACCTACTCAAGCAGGTTCATGTCTTACTTGTGCTGTGGAACCCAGAACTGGAATCAGTACTCCAGGTGGGATCTGGAACAGCACAGGAGACCGGGAAAATCAGCCCTCTCCCAGCCTGCTGGCCACGCAGCTTTTGATATAGCCCAGGATACAGCTGGCTTTCTGGGCAGCAAGCACCCATTGCTGGCTGGAGATTGCCCAGATCCAAACCCGGGACCTTGCGCTTGGTCTTGTTGAACTTCAAAAGGATCACATGGGCCGCATTTCTAGCCTCCTCAGATCCTTATAATGGTATCTCTTTCCTTAAGCACCACTGAGCTTTGTGTCATGTTCAGATCTGCTGAGGGTGCAACTCCATTCCACTGTGTAAGTCATTGATGAAGACACTACAAAGTATTGGTCCCAGAACAGACCCTTGAAGGACACACTTGTTACTGTTTTCCACTGGTTGTTACTGGTAAAAGCAAGGAACTACAATACACTGCCTAGACATCTTGCTCGTTCTTACCTCACCAACAGCATTTGAGAGGATGTGAACAATTTTCTCATGGGGTGTTGCTACAACACTCTGTCCGTTGATTTCAATGATCCGATGGCCGACACGCACACCTCCACGTTCCGCTATACCTCCCCTCATAAGGCTACAGATCTGGAAGGAAAAGGGCAAATTTATCATGGGCTGGATAAGAAACAGGGGCTTTTGATGAGTCATTTTTTCCTACAAGCTGTAAATCAACATTTAAACACAAGAGACTCACAACAAATTCTAAAACGTAATCAGTCACTGACTCAGAGTAAAATTTTTTAGTGATGAGTAACTTCCAAGAGCAGAACATATTGTCAGAAAAGGCTATGTTGTACATCATGTGTCGTGTGTATTGGAAATTTATGAGTGTATGAAGAACCTGAGTTTAAGAATGTTCACTATGCTGACGCCCCACAAAAAAAGAGGAACAAAACCAAGCTCTTTCTTTTGAAATCATGCAATGGCTTGGTTAGAGACATGAATGATGCATGCTGAAAGCAGACTGTGCTAGAAATTTTTGGTTTTTTAAGCTAAAATAACTTCTCTGTTCCTCTGTCTGACTCCAAACTTTTGTGAAGCAGAGGTGAAGACAAAAAAAGTATCTCTTACTAGCTCAACTTCTATATTTTAGACTTAATATGTGCAAAATCCGGCTTTTTGAGGTTGGGGAGCAGAGTGGAAATAGTGGCTTGACCAGAAAGTGTGGAAGCTACTTACAATCCCATTCTGCACACTGAAGCCCAATTGGTATCTGAGGTCTGGTCTTCTGATCAAGACTGTAGTTACTGGAGGACATCTAACTATGTTCAGTTTAACCCGGGCCTGGTTTTTCAAACCCTGCAGAAAAAAACCCCAAACAAACCATAAGAATGCTGGGAAAGAAAGAGTTAAACATTTAACATGTGAGAAAAAAAACAACAAAATGTTGTAACAGTGACAGGAGAACTGCTCTGAATAAATACATTTTTTTATGCATTTTAACAGAATCTGATCACTGAATGCCAGAAACAAGCATCAGAATACTCAGGGAATTAAGTGATAAAATAAAATTTTTTTTTGCCAAGAAGCTGATGAAGTTGTTTCAGGAAAACTAGATTCCTGTTGGCAATTTCTTCATTTGATAATAGAAATCATGCATAAAAGGAATACTCAACAGATCTATGTAGCTCACCAAAGAATCCAATGACTTAAATAAGTAGCTAAAGCAGTTCTTAATGAAATACATTAAATTCTGTCAAGCAAACAGCAGGTCCTGATCATATCATCCTTGTTAGAATGGTGCTCCTGATTTCCATAATTCATACAATCACAGAATTGGTCAGGTCGGAAGGGACCACAGTGGGTTATCTGGTCCAACATCCTGCTCAGGCAGGGTTATCCCCGAGCACATGGCACAGGATTGCGTCTCAGACAGCTCTTGACTCTCCCAAGTGAGGAAGACTCCATGACCTCTCTGGGGAACCTGTTCCAGTGCATCTCCACTACCTGTGACAAGAAGCTGTCACCAATGCTTTCAAGGAACCTCCTGGACCATTTGTGCTTCCTATGTAGCTTCTCCAGCAGATGTCGGGGTAGCTATAGTTCCCGGAAAGAACCGGTGCCTGTGACCTGCTTTTAGAAGGTCTCATCCACCACCTCCTCCCAGTCAGGCAGAGGAGTCTGTAGCAAACACCTACAACAGTGTCACTTTTACTAGTCTGCCATTTTATTCCTAGCGCATAAGCACTCTACTCTCTCTTCATCTACCCCAAGACAGAGCTCAATACATTCCAGAACTCCTCCTCCTTTCTAAATGAATTATATCACGTCCACCTTGAACTCCTCGATATCAGAAGAAATTGAAGGAGAAAAATTTATTTTTACTGACGGGGTAGTAAAACACTTGAACAGATTACCCGGAGTCAAGAAGTATTCAGTCTTGGATAACAGGAGTTCTCTAGTGGGCACAGCCCTAAGAAGCATGCTCCCCTTTGAACAAAAATGTTGGTCTAGACCAGCTACGGGGGGACTGCCAGCCTCAGAGACTCTGTGTTCATATGGCTTCATGAAAACACAAATAGAATGAAACACAGATAACAGCAATCTGACCCGTTGTACAACTTCAAGTATTCAGAGCTCTTGGAGATTAGGAGAGATTTTTAAAATGTTTCATTACTCAAAGTATTAGCCATAACTCCATACATAAAATCCACATCAAGAATGAAATCCTTTATAAAATTACAGCAACTTTCACCTCACTTAATTCACCACCTGTCAACTCCTGTACCTGCTTAGATTCAGCCCACTCTGACAGTTGGTGGGCCTGCTGTTTGTAGCAATTTATCAAAGGCCTGTGCACATGTAGTTTACCACCATGCTGTGATCTCCCTCTGCTTTTTATGACCTGAGTTTTGATCTTTCACCCAAGCCAGAGATCTCAAGCATGTCCATGAGAGTGCCTCCAAATCTCTGTAAACACCTGTATTACCTTTACACAGAGATTCTTCTTCCCAAAACAGAGGATAAACAGCAGTAGGCATAATATATGGGGTTTCCCACACTGTTATTTTCCAGACATTCCCAGCAACAAGTTCACTTGAGCCAATCTACCATCCTCCTCACCATTCTTCTGCTTTTAGTCCTTTCCTCCCACATTTGCCCTCAACAGATTTGGTATCATCATGCTCTTACTTCCCCGGTGAACATGAAAGTTATTTATATGTAGTCCTTGGAGAGAAAAAAAAAAGGTTATCTAGTCCCTAACAAAATTTTTTTTAGTTTTACAGGAAGTGCATATACTTCAGAAGTGAATAATTTTCAGTATTATGCAGACTGGAAATATAAACTGATCGGAAACAAAACAATTGCATATTTTGACAAACTTTGTTTATCTAGTCCTTGAGTATGCTTCAGATAGCAGCCACTACCACATGCTTCTGAAAAAAATACAAGTAGCATAAACCTATAAGGGAATAGCCACAAAAAATGGAAAGCTTCTTCCAAACTCTGTCAGTTTGCAATTGATTTATGGTTAATTAATAGCAGAGGTTAGACCTGTAATACTGAAATTACCTTGGGCTGAAGTGGTTGTGAGCTATGTTTACTCACATAATATTATCATCTTCTCGTAGGAGTCCTTACAGCGCGATAAAGAAATATGAAATCTGAGATTTTTCTGCCACCATTAAATGTGTGCTTAGATCATTCATATATATACTTCATATGTATACTTGTTTCATATATACTTGTTTACAGAAGTGCTATGTGAACAGCTCCAGATGTGTGGTTATGAAGACATACAGATTATTTTCTATTAGAAAAATAAAATAATTGGCTAGAAGCTCATATGGAAACTGCACTAAGTGTCAGTGAAGAAGAAAAAGGTCTGCAGGAGCTGGAAACAGAAAAGCTAATTGTTTCTGCTTTGAGAGAGTACTGATGAGCACAGAGAAATTACACCTGAGCAAGGGAAACTCATCACAGGTTTAGAAATAAAACTGATGTGGCATAGGAAACAAATGTGGCTATCATGAAGTGTCTAAATTTCCAGGCAGTTTTGTTCCAGTTAAGCTGGTGCAAAGATATTTAATATGATTTTTTTCTTCCTTTTTTAAAAAAGATAAGACTGTGTTTTCCATGTTTTTACTATGCCATACTTCCAGGCTATCATTTTTACTCACTGAATCTAAAATGGCTGCTTAAGTGACTTATGCATCTATTACTTATCAGAACTCAGTATTTACATTTCAGGAAATCAGAATGGGAAGTCTTTACAGCAAACATCTTAGTTCAAGTATTAAGAGATAATCCATGGAGAAAAAAACCCCAGAATTTTCTTAATACATAGTTTTTACTTGGCAAATTTACCTTGTAAATGGAAAATGTATTTTTCAATTTAAAAAAAACCAAAATGAAGTTATATAGTAGAACCTGTTACTAGAAAGCTGCCTAAATAAATAAGTGGAACAGGTATATTCCTCAAAATCAGAGAACAAGGTCTATATAGTGTACCACCAGCATCACTTTATGCGTCTAGATGTGATGATCTGCAGAGCTCTGTGGGACTATTTCAATAAATAACAGATTTCATACAGCTTCTTCTCAAACATTACCTAGTGATGCATCTTTCCAGTTCCTTAAACTCTCATGTTCAAATACTTGTTCCCTTCTGTGCTACAGCTACCCCACATGCCATTCAGTTCCAGACAACCAGCAAGCTTTTTGCAGTTACAAAGATTTCTGACCACTTAGAAGAAAGCGCTTCCAATTAAAATATCCCATTTAGCCAAATGAAGAGAAGGACTACACTTTCAAATAAACTGAGAAAGATTCCATAGAGGGTTTGTCTTTATTTCAAAGTTTTAAAGATTTAAAAATAGGTATAAAAGAACAAACAAAAAAGTATCTCTATTTCAACCAGCCACTAAGAGGCATTTAACAGCTAATATGGCCTAGGACAACATCAAGCACATGTGCCTCTGTTTGTCAGATAAAATTTCAAGTGTGTGTCTGGTAATATCTTCCTTCTGAACAAAATATTTCCTTGTGAAGTTGTGCACAGAGCCCTTGCTACAAAAGTAAAAGAGCACAGCACGTCTTCTGGAAGAGCACTGGGTGTTGTCTATTCTGACTTCAGAAAGACTTTTGATGCTGTCTTGCATGATATCCTCATAGCCAAGCTTGGGAGTTGTGAATTGGATAAGGTAGACTGAGAAGTGGGCGAACGAATGGCAGAACTCAGAGGCTTAGGATCAGTGACACAGGGTCTAGTTAGAGGGCTGTACCTAACAGTGTTCTCCAAGACTCAATTCTGAGCCCAGCTATTTAACTGACCACGTTAAGCAAGTTTGCTGATGACAGCAAGCCAGAAGGAGCTGCCAGTACTCCAGAGGGCTGTGCAGCCCTTCAGAAGAACTTCGACAGGCAAATGGAAAATGGGCAGAGAGGAACTTTCTGAAATTCAACAAGGGCACCTACAGAGGAATAACCCCAGGCACCAACACAGGCTAGGGGCTGACTTGCTGGAAAGCAGTTCTGCAGAGAAGGACCTGGGGGTCCCAGAGGACAACAAGCTGTCCATAAGTCACCAGTGTACCCTTGTGGCCAAGAAGGTCAAGATATCCTGGTACACATTAAGAAGAGCATTGCCAGCATGTCAAGGGAGATGATCCTGCCCCTCTACTCAGCCCTGCTGATGTCATATCTGTTCAGTTCTGGGCTCCTCAGTACAGGGGAGATATGGAGCACCTGGAGCAGGTCCAGCAAAGGGCTACAAAGCTGATGAGAGGACTGCAGCTCCTCGCTTAAGAAGAAATGGATTTGATGATCTAAGAGATCTTTTTCAACCTAAACATTCTATGAAAGCTTGAGGGAGCCAGGCTTGTTCAGCCTTGAGAAGAGACAATTGAGAGGGGACTTCAGTATTTGAAGGGAGGCTGCAAACAGAATGTAGCCTTGGCTTTTCTTGGTTGTGAAGAAGATAGGATAAGAGGCAAAGGCCAGAAACAGGAATATTCAAAGTTCCGCCTGAACATGAGGAATAATTTCTTTACTTTCAAAGGAACTGAGGTTGGGAACAGATGTCCAGAGAGGCACTGGAGTCTTTCTCTGGAGATATTCAAAAGCCATCAATACACGATTTTGAGTAACATGCTCTAGAGGAACCCTGCTGTAGCAGGGAGGTTGAACTAAATGACCTCCAGTGGTTCCTTGCAACCTTACCCATTCTGTGGTTCTGGCTGAGTCAGAAAACTTCTGTAGCATAATTCACGCTGTATTTTAAAGACCATGAAATGGAAAGTGCTATGCAAGCATTTGGTAAGAATTTATTTGAGAATTCTATACTTTCTGCTCTTCTGTTATGTAACTCTTCTAAAAAAACGCGTGGCTTCCAGAAACATTTTCCCTACCTTTATAATGCTCTGACATGTTGAGAGTGGCAAACCAACCAAACTTGTCCCATTGATTGACATGATCTGATCCCCTATGTTCAGCTTTCCAGACTTCTCTGCTGGTCCTCCATGCATCATGTTGGCTATGATAACTGTAGGCAAAATGGATCCCCAGCCAGACTCCACAATCACCACACCTAGGATTTCCCCCTTTTGCTTTTCAATGTAAACCTGTATAATAAGAAAAATTGCTTAAAAAAACCCTTTTTTCACACCAACAAAATTAAGCAACATCACCCCCCTCCAAACATCATATAACCAATAAACACAGCCCTCCCTGTTCGTAACCTGCCTTCCTAATTCAAAGGAAAAACAAAACAGGGTACGTATTTTAATACATTTCATTTTATTCAAGCATGAAATGGTAAGCAGTACATACTGTATCTTTTACTTAGTGCAAAACACGCCTCCCAAGTCAATTTTGTGTACGAGAAGAGGAAATGGGAGTGGAAGAAACCATGATATCATGGGCTTTGACAGAAAAAGCTCAACAGGAAGAGATCGCAAGAGTTTATGACTGTGGACTGGAAAACCACTACCTGTGTGTTCCAGTGGTGCACTGTATAGTTTTTATTAAACAAGCTGCAAACCTTTCTGGCACATACAATTCTTTAAAATCTGGAATCAGCTACTTTCATAAAGACTCACACCTCAATAATTTTTTGCTGTTTACTGTAATTTTTTAAATTGTTTTAATCTGTTAATCTGCTTTAAATTCACTTTCAAACATGCCTAAAAATGGTAGGGTAAAAAGAAAACAGATGGTAAATCATGTCACTGCTGATAAATTTTGGGTGCACTGTTTGCCTGTGAAACAGAAATGATGATTTGATGTCCTACTAGGAAGGATATTCTAGAATAACTGAGCTAATTTACAGGAAGTATTAATGGGGTTTTGATTTTTATCAACATGGGCTTGCAATTGATAGAGAGCAGCTTAATATTGTTATGGAAAAAAAAAAAAAGAGACGTACATCTTTGCAGTTTTCAGACTTTGAGAAGTGAATCAGGTCATCATTATACATGTCCTGGGTATTGAGCAAGTCACTATATTCCTTCTGGCTAAGGTCTTCTGGGTTGATTCCATTTGCCCTCAGAAATTCTTGGTAGGCCACACTAAATGCTTGGCCTATGGACTGTGCAATCAGCTGTGCCTGTAGCAGTTCCCAAAGAAGAAAAGAGAAAAAAGTGAAATATTCTGATGGTTGTGTTCACTGACATTTTCTCTGTTACAATCATACTGTAAAATGGATCCTCCAGTTGACGAATACTGCAATCCATTCTAAAAAGTATTTGTGCATTACAATTAATTTAAAAACCCCACAAAATGTCAACACATTCACCTCTGCCATGAATCCAGCTTGATAGGCAACAATAAATGAAAAAAAAAAGACAAATAAAGACATCTTTTCACAGGTAAGAACTAGCTAATATAAGTGTAAAGGTATAGCCACTGCAGTGACTTGCACCTACAATTCTTCCTACACATGGCTCTCCTTTCCAGCAGGGGTAATGCTATTTTCTGACAAGCCAGCAACAAAAATTTAAGTGTCTACTAGAAAACACATAAGCACATCTAAGACAGTATTTCCAACTTTTCTTACTATCCTTTAGAACCATCAGCTTGATATTGATTGCTCCTACCTCAGTCTTAGACAAAGCAGGAAAAGGGCAGCAACTAGTGACCAGATAGTCATCGCAGTTAGGCAGGTAATGGACGGGAGAGGGAGGCAGGACAGCATGATGCAGAGTACTGCTGTGTGTAAGTGAATGTGTGTAGTGTGTGGGAGTCAGCCACAGTGTGCACCAAAACACAGTGCTGGCTGTTGTAAATAGAGGGTAGAGAAGGAAAGAGCTCCACAGCTGACAAGGTGGACCTGGTGGAATAGTGGTGATGAATGAATGCCGCTCAGGAGTATTTTTATACAGCCTACTGGTTATATTTAAAGTTTGTTCCTAATAAAGGAAAGGTTTCTCAAACCTAAAATAAAAATTTTATTGTATCTTAAACAACTTGAACTAGCACTAAACCTGCTGATGACAACAATGTGATTGCTGGTGCTGAAAAGACCAATAATGTAAACTGGCAGTGCATTACCAAAGCTCAGATCAACCTCGTTTTGACAGCAAGAACAAGACCAAAAGAAAACGGGAAAACTGCACTTCCATAGCTCCATAACCTAAGTGAGGATATAAACGTAGACTTTAAATTCATACACACGTATCTTCACTACAGGAAGAGATAAACCCTCATTTAAACACCTTGCATTTGGACATATCCCTGGGGTTCAGCTCATTTAAAGATAAAGCTCTAAATACAGCTGAAAATCTGGTGCTGTCCTCCCTACACAAGGACTCATCCAAGGAGAGACACATTCTGGCCAATACTCACTTGCCAGTTTACAGCCTATGTCTCACTTACTGTGTAAATTCTTCCAAATACCCAGCTGCCCCAGAAGTAAAATTACAAGTTTTAGAATATAAAGAGGTTGCATTACTTCACTGGATTGTGTGAGATTTTTTAAGATGCCATTCATTTCCTTGCTGCTAACAAGGTGCTATAACATTTCCATTCTGTGAGTCACTTGGGCGTTTGACACAAGTTTTGCAAGGTATCTGTGATCTATATACCCTGACTAAGGAGATCTGATATAATCTGCAATTTCTCAGCAAATTTTCACATCAATGGATAATGCTTTTGTTGGATCTACATGCAAGTATTTTCCAGGGCAATGTCTAGTGGCACAGAGAGCATCACATTTGACACAAATGTGGCTTGATCCAAACAAACCACAGATAGGGAAGCATAGATTCCAGCTAGCCAAAGTATTAATATCAGCCTGGGAAACAGATGCACAAAATCTGGATCATCCAAGAGTCAGACCAACACATGCTGAAGTAAAATAAGCCCCAGCCCCTGACAGTTTGATTTTTGCTTTTTCAACTGGCCAGTAAGAGAGCAAGCAGTGTCAAAATTTGTCACTAGAAATACAGGAATAGCAGCCTCAAAGCAGGCAGCATATCAAATGATATTAAGCAAAAAAATATATTGGCTACTTCCTTTGTTTCACTCCAGATTCCCGAAAGGCTTTGCAAAACCTGTTTAAATGTCATGTTGTGAGAAAAAATCCATGATTTTTATATTCTCTGTAAGGATTACTTTCTATCAGTGCTCTTGTCCTTACTTTTTAATTTCAGCATTGGGTTATGTATGTACATTCATCTGCTACCAGATAATTTTTTCAGACATGGTTCAGAACAGATTCATCATTACAGAAAATCAGCTGCTTATTCAAGAAAACCTTTCCATCTCCAAGTCCTTTCTGATACACTGTAGATTGGAAGACATGTGAGTATTTTATAAGAAACTGATATTGTCACCTTTCTTCTCTAGGGTAATACCCTGCTATTTGGATAACTTAGAACTAAGATTCCCACTACCCCTCCCCACCAAATATTATGATCTGCAATTATTGATTATGATCTGCAATTACATATCTAGCCACTTCAATCTGATATATTTATCTTTCAGTTACTGAGCTCTAAAAAATGCATTAAATCAGCAAGTTCTGCACATTGATTATGAATAGGATATCAGGTTCTATGTAAGGTAACTTAGTAACCTGTACCATAGACTAAAATTTGCATTTATTCAGTGCATTTTGGGATTGCTGAAATTACCAACTTTCTTTGCTGGCTTTTTGATATGATGACAGCAATTCAGCAATTGCGCCCCCAACACAAGCCTCCTGAAAAGAAAAAAATCACCTTTCTAGTACGTATCAGTGACTGATCCTCAATGCAAGACTTGGGATTAAAATGGTCCTAACAAAATAAGCATCTCTTACAGACTTTCAGTCTCTTATGCTGAATCACTCAAGGAGCTTAAAAATGGGAAGCATTTCCATAAACACCCATCTTTTGAGTAAAATGTCAGATCCAAACATATGAACAGAAAGCAAGTTCCTTTGCTATGATGAAATATTGGTTGCAGTTAAAAAGCAAAAGGGATCACTAATAGACTCCAGGCCTGCCAAAATATTCTTACTTTTCCACCCCTAAAAAATTACAAGACAGTAATTGCTTACATCCTCAGACTCAAAGACATGGCAAATCATTTTGTACTGCCTCTTTCCATCCTGGGAAGGGTGAGATGCTTCCACATTGTCCTGGGAGTTAGACCGTGGCATTCGCCTGCGAGCCATCAAAACAACTATATTTCCTATATCAGCAATGTAAGAAATGGTCCTCAGGGGATGATCCATCATGGTTTCCTGGGGAATAAGAAAACCGACATGAGCAATGGAGCTCTTATTGCACAAAAACAGCAATAAGACCTTTGTTAGGCAAAGTCTGTAATACCTGTCTGCAAGAAGGGAGATTCCAATAGAAAACAAAAGTAAAACAAAGAGAAAGTTTTACAAATTAAAGGGGCTGTTTTCTGTGTAAGAGCACATGAAGACCTCAATATCAGAAACTGTTATGCTGGGATTGTATGTGTAGAGGAATATGAACAAATTCTTACAAATAAACATTTTGGCCTACTCTAGGCACAATCAACACTTGATGCATCATGGCTTGTAAGAAATGAGCCGACTGCAGTCAGTTTACCCACAATTCCAATCATTTCTAGAGTGAGAGGCACCACAGTAATTGCCTGTATGATACGGTTGTTGACCATGGATTTCTTACTAGGAAATTCTGGAGGGAAATACAAGAGTCAACACATTTTGAAGGACAAAATTTGGCATGCAGGTGAAAGTCTAATCCAGTAGACTACTACCACAATACTGACAAAGGTGATTATGTCTATACCTGTGTGTCTGCATTCAGTACTTTTATTCTCTGGGTAGAAATGAAGAGATCTACTTCAGTCATGGGTTGAGATTCCCCTTCTGGAGCCTGCAAATAAATGCATTAGAGTCAAACAAACACGTTAGATAACATACTAATGATGTTAGTTCACAAACAAGGGTGCACTAAAACACAGTCACCAGAACAGCAATGCAGGATAGAATATTAGACAGCAGAAGCAAAAGATAATCACAAAGATGTGGAAACTACATCATACATGTGAAAGTGAATTGTTTGGAAAAAAAAAAAAGGTAACCTCATAAAAGCTCACAAAAGCTTTTTGTAATTTTTTTCTGATTCAGTAAAATTACTCGACCATAGCATGAACTATATGAAGATTTTGTGAAAATCAAAATTATTCTACCATTTTCTGCACACCATGATTTCCGTATTAAAGAAGGTTTTCACTCAAGACATAGAAAGGCCTAACAGCATCTCTTTCCCAAGAAATTTGTGTATGGGCTAACAGTGACTGCTAAGATCAAAGGAAAAACCTGCACCACAGGTCAGTACAGTTTCAGCAATTCATAATACAGTTCTGCTAAGAAGACTCTCACAGTCAGACAATGTACAATTCAAGCAGTAACCCTTACAAGCCATATTTTGTTAACAGAAAGCAAACATTTGTAAAGTTTTATAAATTAAATTTGTTAAAAGATACTTAAAATCTTCACAAAAAAGGTATTATAAAGATGAGCCAATTTCAGCGTATTACTGTATGTATAGACATGAACTTTTTTCTTTTTTGCATCCAGCAATTCAACATGTCTGTGAATCAAACAAGTCAGTCTTAAAGAAAGATAAAGTAAATAATAAAAAAGTAAAGGAAAAAAAACCCACTTCATTTTAATTTATCATTTTACAGAGTTAAAACCTTTGCCTGTTTCAGTCCTGATTCTTTAGTATGCATTTTGGGTACTTCCTGTAACCATTTGATAAATCCAGTCTTTAATCTACTTCTAACATGAAATGGCTAATGATAAGCAACAAAAAATGGCCAATCAGGCAACTGATTTCTGTCATATGTCAACTTGTATGGTGGCTCAGCAATAAATCTGATAAAAACCTTGCTGGATGCAGAAAATAAAACCACAAAATAAAAAGAAAGGAAAAAAACTCTCCCAGAAAACAAAAAAACAAGCATAACATCAAGCTGATGGAGTTCGTACTGCACCTTCTTCCTGCTTTTGGCTAATTTCTGGGCCATCTGCTTAGCATGGAACAAACAGAGACAGGAGAACAGTTAGAGAAGAACTTATAGAGACTCCAAGTCAAGCAGGAATCTACATGCTGACATCAGGGCTCACAGACTACCAGCTGATCTAAGTTAGTCCCTGCTTACATTCATTTCTTCCTTTTCATTTTGGCTTAAAAAAATACAAATTTTCATGTTCAGCACAATTACTTTCAGAAATTAAAAGAAACAGCATCAAAAGAGTCCAGAAGAACACGAAAGGATTTTTTTCCCCCCACTTAAAATGTTACTTGCGACAAACAAAGTTATTTTGTGTGCATTTGCTTTTGGTTTTTTAGCGGTGTTTTTTTTTTTTTTTTTTAAGAAACAAAACAGAGCTTCCCCTCTGTTACGGTGCTGTAAACCATAATGTTATGTCTTTTGAAGGCATGCCAATGTAAAAGGTGAGAGAAGAATTTTAATCCTTGTTATTCCAGCTTTTTCAGATCCCATACATTAATAGATTCAAAAAAACAACCTCCCTAAAACTACACTACTTTCTCCTGGAATGACAGAATGCAACTGTCACCTTCATTTTCTTCTCCTTCTGAGCAAATAAACCAATATTATATTAATAAACCCATATTCACATTGCATCTCTGGACAACAGATTTTCCTATGACACCTGCACAAAGGTATGTCCATATTACCACATTTTTTAAAAGGGAGCAGTAGAGCAAGTGCTTCAGTTCCACAAACTCCTAAGTTTCTACTAACAATCCAAATATACACAATTTTTACAGTCTTTCAGTCATTAATTCAAACCAAGGTGGACTGAACTTTGGACCTATTCAGTGAAGAAACACAATACTCACCAGGCTGGCAGTTATCCTTTCACTTCCAACAGTAACAGCCTCCTTGCTGATTAAATTAAAAAGTGTTCTTGTGATGGGAAGGAGGCCTACTACTATAGGCTCCATATAGATTCAGTGCTAATTACTTTTATGAAGAACAAACAGGAGGCTTGAATCACAAGACACATCAAATGTTTTATCCTGATGTTCACAACTTAAAGCAGTCAGATTTCTTTCTAATCTGAAAGCAGCTACTGGAAGTTTAGAGCATGCTGCTTATTTACAAATAGAAACATTCTCACACTAGCTTTTAGTCATCTTTTTCAAACTAAGTAGTATCTGATAGCCTGGTGATTGCAGAAGCAATTAGAACCTCCTCACATGGCAGGCTCTTCATTACATCATTATTAATATAAATCAGTATTCAGAAATATGTTATTTATCTTGAATAACATCTGCCTGCAATACACTGGGCAAGGGGGAGATAATCCAGAGGTAGAGCATTCAAATTGCTCTCAAAAATCAAACAGTCCTTAGACAGTTTCTCCCCCTCCCCAAACTTCAGAGTGTTGGACTTCCCATATGAAGAAAAGCACAGGCCAAAAAAAAGAAAGAGGCTGGGGTGGGGGTGAGGGCACAGGAGGAATCTTAAGATACAGGCTTATAATGAAGAATCAAAAATTTATCAAAATACGCTATCCTTCAATTTATTGAAAATTCTGTTCTTCAAATGGAAGCATTTTGAAGAACAACCTTCAAATATTTCATGAAAGTAGTGATAGGGAACAAGTACTTCTAATAAGTGACTCAATACTACACAGAAATGTCATAAAAAAAGTTATGGTCCACTAACAGCCAAAAAAAATTAGGATTATTCCATGCAAGACACTTTATTAGACAAATCCTCTTTGCCAACACACTAATTTGCAAATTCAAATCAAAATATACTGTACTCCTTGGAAATGCCAGAAACTATCTAATCTACACAAAATATTATTTTTTAAAAGTATAGAATACAGGATTTCCATTTAAGATAAATGAAATGTAATTATTTTTCTAGAAGCAATTTCCAAAATTGCAAACTATTAAAAACCAGCAAGCTTCTGCTCCTGCTACAGAGATGTCTTAGGTTTACTCGACCCATGTAGCCTCTACGGAAAATGTACTGCAACTCAGTGACCACTGAGGTGACACTGAGTAATCAAAACATGTGGCATATTAAACTATTTCCACATAGGGGCTCTATCTTAAATTACACACAGAAATTAAAGCAAATGTTATCTAAAAATGTTCAGACTTGCCATATAGCAAACTGAAAGTGCCTCCTAGTGAAGTATTTGTAACTACATTTGATGAATACCTTCCAAGCACTATATCTAACTTAGTTGGATTGCACAGAGATGAATGACCAAGTGAGAAAACACACAACTCTTGTATTTTTAACTGAAGAGTTATTTTTTTTAAAGAAGTAGCATGGAGAACTGTTTTCAAAATCTGTTCATATTCTAAAGGAATGAATATGTAGTCTGAAGGCTCTGCTAAAAGGAAGTGTTTTAGGGATTATTAAATTCAAAAGGACTACACTTATATCAAGGCATGTGTACACAGCAGGACTTAAAACTCTTCATCCCTTTTTTTGTGCTCTTAACTTCAAGTCTGTGTATGTTAAAAGATCATTCTAAATTCACAAACTCTGTTTAACTATGGAGAAATGGTTGACGCATGACACAGCTGCAACACGTATGGTATGACACACACAAAAAAATATGAATAGGGCACAACCATCATAGTGACTCTGAAAGCTGTATTTTTTACATCTGGAATAAAGGCTATTTGATGCAGTGATGAATCTGTCAGCAGGAACTCCACCTGTCATAATGAATTTTTCACTAAAACTGTTTAGCTTTAATGGCAATCAGCAACAAAACCAGCCAAACCCCATGTTAATCAACAAACCAATGACACTAAGGTGTAGAGAGGTTGCCAGAGCTTCACTTAGAAGCAAAAAGCAGTAAGCATCAAAGGAGCATACAATGGTATTGTGTGCCATGAAGTAAACCAATAATTTTCTGAAATACACTGAGCTTTGGAAAACTAGGCACAGCAGCTAGGGTTTTACCAGGTCAATGTAAGTACTTGGGCCTCAATCCTGAGACAAATACGCTACAACCAAAAATATGCATGCCTGCTGATTTATATGGAGGCATAAATTCTGGGGGCTGTGAGTGAAATGAGATCAATAGATATCTTCTTTTGAGGCACAGAAGTGTTGAGCCAAAACAGAATCCTCAGAGAGAATATTTTGATAATGAATTTCTAAGAAATACATTTAGTATTAGAGAAAGCTTCTACACACCTACATCTCATAGGCCCAATTTGAATCAGTTCTGCTTCATTTTTTAATACCACATCCCTTCACTCTTTTTCTACTGCGTATTCTCACATACGCTTTACCTTCTAGGTATAAACTTCCTGCTCAGCCCCAGGCTTAGGTTTCATTCCTGATGGCAGTTACCTATGATTGCTGATGCCAATCTTTCCTTTCAACCTCCAGCGTTGTGTACTTCCTACATCCAGCCTAATAGAAGTCCTTATTTCTCTCCCTTCTCTTTCCTACATTCCCCATCCATTCAAATTGGACAAATTTTCTACCACATGGCGAAGCATCAGGAAAGAATACATGGGGACTACTGAACAGAGGGGCACAGCCCTACTGTGCAGAGAAAAATCAGACTCTGTAAGGGAAATTCTTCACTGCAGCTCTGAGAAGAATCCACCAAGATCTGCCAGGGTTGAGAAAGCTGAGTGAAACATATTTTTAAAGAATGTTACTAAATACAGAGTCTCCACCAAACACAGATAAATCACTCTTTTGCAAAAGGCTCAGTAGTTCAAGTCTGAAAACTTTTACAGTCATGATCTATCTCTAGCAGGAAGGCTATATCCCTGCCTCTTCTAAAATGCCAGTGTTAATGTTTTTCAGAAACAAGGCTACAAGAACTTAAGCATTTAACATCAGCAAAATTACAATTTATGGAAGTCTCTCGAGGGTTCTAGTTGGAGCTTCTGTGTTAAAGTTACATACACAGACTGAACCGAACACCTGTCATGGAAAACACTGGAAGGAATAACCTCAGAAAGCATCAGCAGACCTTAACAGACAATACTATTGACCTTGCCGATAACCTTCTCTCCTCTTCCTCTCTCTCTTATACAATCATACACCAAATTTGAGTTGGAACCCAAAATAAATTCCAGAAGAACATACAAATATTAAACTAAGATAAAAATCCCAGAGGAGATTGTGTTGGTGAGCTGAATCAGAAGACGAGGCTGTGTGCCTATCACCAGGTCATATATGGATAGTGGGAATATTTCAGCATCCTGTACAAACCTGCAATACTTCATCCACACATACTAACTTCAGCTGAGAGTGTCATAATTATAACCTAGAATACAGCAGCATACCCATTGCTTGCATGGCCTGTGCAGAAATCCATTTGTTTTCCAAACAAACAGAGCAAGTATGCCAGATTCAGGACAAAAATGGGTTTTTTCCATACATCTCTGTACCATCACAGGCATTTTCTTTTTACATCAGTTTATAGCTGGAACGTGTGGAGAAAAAGTATCCACAGCTGCGCCAAAAATAACTGCAGTCATTACCACAGTAGCAGTTCCGTCAAGTGCCAAGTTAGAAGCAGCTGCAATACTTACTAATTATACGTTAAACATGTTTTCCCTTAACACTCAGGTAATATGTAACTTTGACCACCATTCACTTCAGACTCTGGCTTAGCACACATAGCACAAGCATTACTATAGGGATTCCAATGACGTACTTAGTAAGTTTCCTTTATCGGTCTTGTTCCAAAAGCATCATAAAATACATTTTGCAGAAAGAAAGGTGAGGCACTTTACCTTTCTGAAACTACAGATAACCCTACATGAAGAAGTTACTGCATAAGTAAGAAGTTCACACCCACCAACTTAAGACACCTTTTAGAGATGCAGCAGGAATTACTCCTCACCTTGATCCTGCTGACAGCTTCCTGAGCCTGCATCATTCTCACATTCTTGGAGGGAGTTTTATCAGAAAGAAGTTGAGTTGAACCAAGGTAATTGGCAGCAAAAATGATTCCATCAATTAAGTCTTCAGGATCACATGGTCCAGGAACTGTAACACAGGAAAGCAACCACTGAAGACAATCATGGCTGAACCACAGCAAAACATCAGCATTTGACAACTTGAGCCAGCATCTGATGGCTGCAAATCCTTCCCTGAAGTACTTCAGTTTAGCACGACGATACGGCAACCAATACCTTCCAAGTACAGCATAAAACACTGAGTAAGCGCTCTCAACATTTGTGCTGGGCTGACCTTCCCACCAAAGTTGCTCCATCACTCTTCTCCTCAGCTCAGCAGGGGAGAGAAAATACAAAGAAAAGGGCAAGACAAGGACAAGGGAGAGATACTCACTAATTATTGTTGTGGGCAAAACAAACTCAACTTAAGAAAATCAATTTAATTTATTACTAATAAAACCAGATTAGGATAATGAGAAATAAAAACAAATGCTCTAGCATCTTGCCCCCATCCTTCTTGGGCTTAATTTTACTCCCATTTTTCTCTACCTCCTGCCCCCAGAGGCACAAGAGGATCAGCATTAGTTCATCACAAACTGTCCCTGATGCTCCTTCTTCCTTGTACTTAGGAGGCCTCAGACTCTTTACCCTGATCCAGAGTGGGATCCCTCCCATGGAAGACAGTCCTTCGGAACAGACTGCTTTGGTGTAGGTTGCCTACAGGGTTAAAAGTCCCACCAGCAAACCTCCTCCAGCATGTGCTCCTCTCTCTGCAGGATGACATATCCTGCCAGGAGTCTGCTCCAGCATAGGATTCCCATGGGTTCACAGCCTGCATTTTTTTTTTGACATCCACTTCATCTGGCATAAGGTTCTCCATGGGCTGCAGATGGATAAGTGCTCCACCATGGTCCTCCGTGGGCTCCAGAGGCACAGCTGTCTCACCGTGGCCTTCACCACGTGCTTCAAGAGAGTCTTTTTCCCTAGAGCATCTCCTGTCCTTCCTTGTCCACTGACCTTGTCTTCAGAGGTCTTCCTCTTACATGTTCTAAGTCCTCTCTTCTCTGGCTGACCCACTACCAAAACCTTGCTATTCGAACCCAGTACAACATCTCTCCAGAATAAGTTGTAATTATTAATGCAGCCTGTTTCTCACAATAGCACATTCTTTTGTGAATAGGGATCAGCTTGGAGCAAAATAATCTCTGTGAGATTTCATTGTGATAAAAGAGCAGACATAGTTACTCAGGTTGCTCCTCCACTCACCAAAGGCAGCCCTGCAATTCTAAGACAAACAGTCATAAATGGGGAGAGTGCAATTCAGTAGCAACCATCAGCCCCTTGCTTGCTTGTGCATTGGTCACAGTGCAACAGCTACAGCATCCTCCCAGGGAACACCCTGTAGGTACCCCTCCTTAACAAGAAGACTGACTAATTAAGAAAAATATTTTTATGCCACAGGCCTTTAGACATCACTTTTAAGTGTCAACAAAGATATTGTGGTAGAGTTGAATAAAAATGTTGTTAAATACACAGAGCACTGGCTGTCCTGATAGAAAACCAATTCTCTTAGTTCCACAGATTCTCAGTGATCTAAGAATCACTAGGTTGACATGCGTCAACTTCTGTGGAAAGTTAAAGGGTGGTAAAGTGCTCAGTACATAGCAATAAAAATTTGTAAAAAGCAGAATTTACGATTTCTAAGATTTCTGGTGTTTGGCAATTATATCTAAAAATTCTATGCAAAAAAATATTTAATTTTGACACCGTGCTACATGTTAAAATTGTCATGATCCAGAAGGGAGGCCTGTTTACGTAAGAAACTTCTTGAAAACAACTGATGTTCAAGGCAAGTGAAAATGCAAATCGTATTAAAGAAAGCTCATGGTAAATGTGTCTACATCTTATCACCAAAAAAACCTGTGTCTAGGTTTTTCTTTTTCCCTCCCCTCTAAGAACAAATTAAAAAAAATTAGAGGTTATCTTGAGATGTAAGGGATGGTGCTTTAAGTTTAAAATTATTCAGAATGCCAATTTTACATAATTATATGAGAATAAAAGCCCCTTAGACTGAGTATGGGTAACTTTGGCCTCAAAGAAAAACAAGTCATTATTAAGATTAAAACAACAAAGGAAGAGCTGGAGACAAATTTCACACTGAAAATACAGACATAGACAGAAGCAGATGTATAAATCATATGAGCAGGTTTGTCTTCTTTATAGTTTCTTTAAATATGAAGATTTAAGATCAACAACTTTAAGATGCTCATCTCCATTTTGCAGCATTTGTTCAGATGGTATCTATCTGGAAGATTCCCAAAATGAACAAATCACTTTCAAGCACATGACCTAAAGAAATAGAATTTTTCCTCAGGAAAGCATATGCATCTGGAAGTACTGGAAGCATACTTTCCCTGTCTGGAAATCATACAGCATTTTAAGTGTTATTTGTTATTCTACACATCAAGGCCTTTTCCACTTTAACCACTTCATTATAAAGGAAAGGGTGTAAAACCCTTTATAGCACAATTGCTGATCAAAATGCAAAAAAACCGTAAATATAGACAGACAAAGGCATAGATGAGACTCTCAGAAAGAAGCATATTGAAACTTAAAAAACGTATATGCTTTATATAAGACCTTCTCCATTTATTACCTCTGGCAACAGAATTTTTATCTCAATGAAACCATAGCATAGGTTTTTTGGCAAAGTTTTTCTTGGACTGCTGGTGCATAAAAACAGAATATTTGTATTTTTAAGGAATTTTGTGATAGATCAAGAGCTAAGGAAATTTTAGTTTACAATTTTTATTTCTAATGAGAAAAGCATTATTTAAAAAAGCCTTTGATAGAGAGGACTACCAACAGGAGATGAATTTAAATCGTAAGAGAGATCCCTCATGGCCACAAAATTCCAACACTCAGCTATGGACTAATTGACATTCTGGTCAGAGACTCCAAAACATGCAGCTTATACACTGAAAACTAAACCAATGATCAGTTTGCAGTCTAAAGAAGATGATCTCACAATCAATTTAGCACAACACACTACAGCAACCCAAGGGGTTACAAAGCAGTCCAAATAAAATAGCACACCAACTGTATTTCTGACATTTCATCAAGCATATGGAACAACCACTGTCAGGGGAAAAGAAAAAAAAGAAACTTCTTTTTTCTGCTTCTGTCACGGTCTCATAACAAAATAAATGAGTGTCAGAACATGCATTTTTCCTGCAGTATACACGGGATGCAGACTCATATGAAAGGTAACGGCAACTGATGTAGCAGGTAACTTGCCTTTTCATATTGTTTTGAATAAATTCAGTGCTAGTACAACGTAACTCCTAGACAGGAAGCATTATCTAATTACGGGACAAATAGGTATAAAGTAGTGCAGATTTCCTCTGGCAGGCCTGCCAATTAATCCAATTCTGCTAATTAAACCAACTGAGATTGGATTGAGCCTGCCTGCCAATTGAAATCAGTGCTGGGCAGAGCATCACAGTCTTCTTGCTTAGTCTATTTTCCTTGTTCTCACATATTCACACGTGTTCTTTAAATACCACAAAAAAAAGTAGTGTTTTAAGAGATATTTAAAAGAGAAAAAAACCAGCAGAAGAAAAAGTTTAAGAGAAAAAAAAACAGCAGAAACTATGAATGAAACACTAGGAAAATAAAACTCCATGTTTATGAATGTCTGGAAGAGCACAGCAGGATTTAGCTCATGTTCCAGATTGGACGCAATTTAACTTAAATCAGTGTATCCAACCCTGGTAGCTTTTCTAATCATTACATAAAAACAAACCTTTATATATTGGTGGTTATTTGATGTGAAAAAAAAATTTAGAAATTATAGAACTTACCTTCAACATATGTTGGAAATGAAGCCAAGCTTTTTCTGGACTGTAAGACAAAAAGGATTTCAAACAGAACATATCATGCACAAATATGAGTTAAAAATTTCTTCATGCAAAAAAAAAAAATGACATCAGTCATAGTTATTCACAAAAGAAGATCACCATTTATTATATTTAGTATTTTCAAAATCTAATTTTATTAAAAAGAAAATCTATACATATGATCAGAATAATGCATAATATCTTCAACAATTTTTCAGTATATTCCCAGATGATACACGGAAATAATGCCAAATCATTTTTCCTTACAATAGGCAACTGACCAGGTCTGTGCAGCAGTGGCACAAACAGGTAAAACTAGAAAGGTAACAGTGATGCGAGAGGTCAATTGACTAACCCCAAGGAGTGCTTTCCTTTGTAAGAAATGTAAAATGGATGCAACAAGTAATATTTTTCAGCCAATGATGCTTGTCTTGCTATAAAACGTTCTTGTGGGACAAAAACAAAAGGTGTGTGACATGAACAGAAAAGCCTTTATGTTCTGGCTACTCCCTCACTAAGCTGCAGAACCAAGAAAACTTGCTATCAGACATTGTACCAGCATCAATAAAGATGCCAATAATCAGTGGCCTTCCACTGCCAAACCATTTAATCTGCTGTGAAGACACTGCCTTTTCAGATCTGTGGATCTTTCACCTCCTCAGATGAATGTTCCTCCCAAAGCACTCATCCATATAGACTCCAACAATTGTTTATAATAGCTGCTGGTGTAGTGCTAAAGAGGGGATTCAAACATTTGGCTCTGACAGGCTTAGAGGACAAACACTCTGGACACACCAGAGGCAGCTCATCCTTGTAAGTGCTTTTTACAAAGTATTTATTTTTTTTTAAACAGAGTGAAGGAAGTCTGTGATACAGATTTAGTAACTATTCAGCAATTTAACTAGCATCTTATTTTCAGATGCTGTAAACCATCTTTGTATATGAGTCTAGTGCAAAAACTCACACACAAATTTAATTTTTCTTGTTCATTACCCAGGTTGAAAGGCATTCTCCTAAGACTACAGGAAGAGTAAAGTAACACCTAAAGTTATCAATAGGTGGAAACCTACACCTTTTAATTTTACAGTCATGAATAATGAAATATCAAGGTCATTAATATTTCATTACTCTTAACAATATCATGGCCATCTAGTATTATAAAATTTGTATTAAAAAAAGGTTTTCCTAAGGCCTAAAAGTCAATCCCAAAAATTATGAGGCTGTTTCACCACTTTTATTCTTACATTTGAAGTGCTGAAGCAAGAATTATTGCCCATCTGAGGGAAACTAAGAGGTGACACAGCCTGCGGTGAAACATGATTTCCCTCCTCTGTCACTATGTGTAAACATATCCTAAAAACTGAGCAATGCTTTGTTTGTTTTCTTCTTTTGGGTAAGTTTATTGGTATCTAAAAGTTGCTAAAATATGGAATATATATGAAGTGACAAAGTCTGTACTGAAGAAAGCTAAAGGCTTTAATAAGCTAACAGTACAGCAGATGAAAACTCAGTGGCATGATCTACTGTTGAAAACTTTAGCATTTGAAAAATTAAGGGTTTCTTCAGTCTTTTGAAACTTTTCATTGTTTTCTTAAAATACATACTGGCACAATTACGCACATGTTGCAAGTTACCTTATCCCTTGATAATCACTGAAGAAAAAAAGAAAGATTGGATTACTAATTAGTGTTTCAATTTTAATCAGTATTTCCACTTGTAGTAGATCAGGTTTTTAATTCTGGAAGGTATCTCAGGCATTGCTATAGGTAACAATATGGCATCTTGTTAAGCTACAATTTTTAGATTGTTTTCAACTTAAAAAACAAGACAGAAATAAACCAAATATTTGCAGATTTTTCTGTTCACAGAGCCTGCTCACAGTTTTTATGTCAAATCACTTTCTTTCCGCATGAGGTTTTACTCAGACTTTTCATTTTGTGTTGGTGTAACTATTGCAGTATAAACCACTGCTAGGTCAGTAAAAAAAAAAAAAAGAAGAGGAAGAAGAATGAAAAAAATGAATCACTGGCAGGACAGTTTCTACAATAACAAAATATTAAGCAGCATAATTTACTACCTAACTACTTTAATTTAAGGACTTTTTCATCTGGCTGAGAAATATTCTTTTCTTCATAAGAAAACAGGAAAGGGCTTCTTTGTTTTGTCTCTACTACAGAGGGGATGTTGGTTGTTCAGGAAATCAATACCTCCCAGCCTGTTAAATAAATTTAACAGCTGCTGAACACAGAGTCAGAAATGACCTGATTAAGAGCCTTATGTTAGAAATTCAGTCAGGCAAATGTAAGGAGAGAAGCATAAGGGAAAAGCATAAAGAAAATTAGCTTCTCAAGTTTTCACAGTTTTGGAGGAAGAAAAGGGATTGCACAGGTACAAGTGGCCAAGGAAAATTAAAAGGCATAACCAGCATGAACAAGACTGTGGCTTTTATGAAGACTTCACTCTACCTCTTTATTAGTGGAGACCTCTGCTGTACTGCAGACATCCTGGTGATGTTGCCTACTTGATGATTCAGCACCCCGAGGTGAAGAGGAATCTGGAGATGGAGACTAAACATGGCAAGAAAATCAAACAGTATTATGAATGCCCAATGTAGAAATTCTTCTTTCATATTTTTCTCTAGCTTGGCAATCTCTAATCAAATTAAGAGAAGGGGAGTTAAAAACAAAAAAAGAACAAAAAACCTCAGAAAACAAACTAACCAACAAACCAAAAAAAACCAAATAAACAAGATAAAGACAAAACAAGACTTAAAATGTTGTAACATTTGGTTTTTATGAAAATGATCACATTTCAATATCTCAGGGAAATTATTTTGAACACTTAAAAGACACTTGTGAATATATTCAACAACTATTTAATACCACTGTAACCAAGGACTATGATTCCTCATTCTAGATACAGTGCAAACTTGGAAAATATTCCACATTTCATTCTATGATCTCAGTACTATACAAGCTCTTTAAATCAAATTTCCTCACTTTATTCCTTCCACCATAAACAATTCAGTGGAGCAGCTGTTTATGTGATCCATCAGCAAGTATCTTGATAAAGGGGAAGAATGCTTTGGGAAAGGGTATTTTAATCACAGACAATTCCTGGTGACACTAAAAAGCTGTAGCAAGGTATCTAAAGTAAAGAGCATGGGGGCCTAACGCAGGGGTATGACAAAAGAACACAAAATGTGGGATTAATGAAGGTTACCAAAATGAAGGAGAGGTCAAAGCTTCAACCCTTCAGGCATTTCTAGAGGCAGACTTTAAGGAGATACCTGCAAAATATGTCTGTGCAAGCCAGAGTGTGAAGCCTCCAAGGAAACTTCAGTGTTTAGCTATGCAAACTGGATATTCAGCTCAGCAGCCCTGGCATTCTACACTCTCCTTTGGCAAAAGAAGAGTGTGGTTCTAACTTTGCCAGCTCAACAGTTCACCACTGATGGCAAAACAGTTAAATGCTATTCTTCTTGTTTCATAAACAATTACATGACATGGCTTTTCTGTAAGCCAATGAATCATACCAGAAATGTGCTACACTTCCAGCGTACTGAGCTGGCAGCAGCTCCAATCTAGGAGTGATCTTGTGCTCTGCATCCACTCCAGCTGAAACACTGAGTTCTATGAAAACAGTGCACCAAAAAAACACAAACCAAACCACTCACCAAACCAAAATATCAAAAAACCACAAATCTCTAAGTTTCTTAGTTTCTCCTAGATATGAACAAAGTAAAAAAAAAAACAAAATTCTGTTTTCTCCTTTCTCTTTTACACTCATTCCTCTAAAATGTCTACCTTAGATAATAACTATGCATTAAAATTATAATTAAGTAAAGCTTCCAAAGAGTTAAGAAGGAACTTCTCCTAGTTAAAAGAGCAGTCCCTGTAGCATCTCTCTCTATTTTGAATTACAACTGCAAGGCAAGGCAGCTGTGAAACAGCTCCTGACCAGATACAGCTACGAAATGGTCTCGAGAACACTGGGATGTGTTTGTGCCCTCAGACTAAAGAACTGCTCACTGCACCTCAAGCATTCATGAAGGGGCTGTGGGAGAGATACAGGACCCCCTTCCCTTCTGTGCAATTATCAGAGTTTTCTGCGCCACAGCTGGACAAATGGAATCCCTATTTACATAAGGAAGTGTTTTCAAAGTGCTCACATTCTTAATAGTTATGCAGTATTTCCATGTTCAGATTAAATCTAAAAGGTGCAAAATTTTATCAACCCAATAAGGACATCAAAATATTGTACAATTGAGCTTTAAGCAGTAGACCAAAAAAGTTAAGCACCACATGTTTCCACACTAAAAAAGCTCCTTAAAATGCCTGAAAGCTCTCATATTCACACACTGAAGGATAACAATGAATATTTAATTTAAATCAGAAAATTGGCATTAAGAAATTCTTGCACCATTTAAAACGTACTAACAGTTACTGCAGTAGCACTTCAAATACCTTTATTCAGCTACTTTCATTTACAGAGTATCAGAACTAAGCCCACCATCAAAATCATTGCAAGCTTTCTGTGTGCTATGTCTGAAAGACTCCTCAAATATTGGGGGGGGGGGGGC
>VXBA01002854.1:67793-151501 GCA_013399895.1 Serilophus lunatus
GGGACGGACAACAATAAGAAAATCAAAAATCAAGAACCAGAACTACCAAAATATCAAACATCCTACAAAGTTTGCCACGTGACATGGCATAAGAGTTGTCAAGTCCAAAAACATTTGTACAAAAAAATTAAGACTTTGAACAGTAAGCAATCAGTTTTCTCTTACATCAAAATGCATTTTTCAAAACATCATACATAATGTGCAAAGAAAGAATGCAGTCACAGCCATAACAAGAAATATTTTGATAGATCATACTGGATAGACAGCTTGCATAGCTGCTGTAAATAAAGTATAAAATAAAGCCTTAATGACTGCTTCGTTGTCATTTGTCACTAACAAAACAAGTTTTCAAAGCCTAATAAAAATGTCAGAATAAACATGCACGTGAAGCAGCTGTTATTGAGTACAAAGGTCCATGAATGGAATTAGAATTTTTTTCTTAAGTGCATCAATAAAAAAGTGCTAAATACCCAGTTTTTCCTCTCAAGTATCTACTTACGTTTTTCTTACGATACTCAACCTGGTACATCCAAAAATTCTCCATCTCAACTTTGGCGCTGTTTGACTCTAACATGCAATCCACTCCATCTGAGAAACCTTCCTTGCTATTGTGCTGAGGGATTTAGTAACAGAACTTGTAAAAGGAGAGGACTGGATTGCATCTAATCTTTTACTACACAGCTCATGAAGGCACATGTAACTGACACTGAAACATCATCACATACAGTTACACTTGCTTTATAAAGGCAGTGGGTTTTTTTCATGTTTTTAGCAGCAGATCATCCGAGAAAAGTGTAACCTTTGGGTCACATAATGACACACAAGGCTGGGACAGAGTGGACAAAACCATGGAATCACAGTCATAGAATATTTTGTGTTGGAAGGGACCTTAAGATCATCTAAGCTCTATTCCCCTAAACTAACTTGCTCAAAGCCCTGTCCAACACTTGAATACTTCAAGGTTTGCAGCACCCACAGCTGCTCTGGGCAAACTGTGCCAGTGCCTCACCATCCTCACAGTAAAGAATTTTTTCCTTACATTTAATCCAAATCCGCCCTCTGTCAATTTGAAGATATTATCCCTTGTCCTATTACTACATGCCCTCTCCAGCTCTCTTGTAGCCCCTTTAGGTATTGTGAGGCTGCAATAAGGTCTCCCCAGAGTCTTCTCCACTCCAACTATCTCAGCCTGTTTTCACAGAAGAGGTATTCCAGCTGTTTGATAATCTTCATGGCCTCCCTCTGAATTCACTGCAGCAGGTCCACATCCTTCTTATGTCAGGGTCCCCAGAACTGGAATCAGTATCCCAGGTAGGGTCTCACAAGAGCAGAGAGGGGAGATCACTCTCCCCGACTTGCTGGCCATGCTTGCTTTCGGTGCAGTCCAGGATACAGCTGGCTTTCTGGACCTCAAACATACATTGCCAACTCATGTTTACTCTTTCACCCACCAGTATGCTCTCAATGAGTTTTTCCCCCAGTCTGTACTTGTTTCGAATTGCCCCAATCCAGGTGTAGGACCTTGCACTTGGCTTTATTGAACTTCACGAAGTTCTCATGAGTCCCCTTCTCAAGCCTGTCCAGATGTCTGTGAATGGCATCCCTTCCCTCCAATGTGTTGACAGAACGACACAACTTGCTGAAAGTGCCTTCAATCCCACTGTCCATGTCACCAACAAAGATATTAAACAGCACTGGTCATTTCTAGTTTTAAAAAGGGTGATTTATTCAGAGCTTTTGCATAGTGTCACATGTGTGGACCAATCAATGAATACTTCACAATGCAAGATTCACTTAAACAATAAGCCGTCGCTTATATGACACTAATGTCCACCTACAGGCTTCTTGGCAGAAGAACGGCAAGTGAAGTCTTCTTGTACGTTAGCTCAGACAATTGGATAAAGTAAAACTTTTATGTTTGAGGGTTTTTTTAAAATGTTTTACTCATAATTAGTCTTCTGAAAAGTACCCACACATAATAGGCAAAGGTCAAAGCACGGTAGAATCTTCAGGTCCAACATGCGAGTATAGCCAGATACATTCTATCACAAGAACCGCTCAGATCAGCACAGTAAATCTCTTTAGTTTTAAGTACAACTATGTGGTGGCAGTGTCCTCTGCGATTTGAAAATCACAGTTCAGACTCTATTCACTAAAACACACACTGAAGCTATAGCTTTTAGATGGCATAAATACTCATAAAGAATGGAGTCGAAAGCTAATGATTGTTGGTTATCTTTGTTTAAATTGGCTTTATGTATAGTGCTAAAACTCGAGAGTGTGAAAAAATAAAGCCAACTCAGAACTGTACACATACTTGCATACCATAGCACAATCTATGTAATTTAATTTATAACTGTGACATATGGATGAAACTTAACTTTTTACTGCAGCTCTAGTGTAACTGTCTCCTTACATACCCAGCACAATTATCCACCAGTTTGCTGTTTGGTCTAGGACATGTCTCCCTGCCAGTTTGTGCATAAATGATATGACAAAGTGACCTGAGCCAAGGCAACTGACTGAACTGCTGGCTTCAGAACAAGGCATTTGCCTAACTGCTATAGGACCTCTCCACACAGGAATTTCAGGCAGCTTAAAGAGATTCCCCCCACCAGGCTCCTCCTGTGCACAAAACAACTGATAGTCACCACTCATCACTTCAACTGGGAAGTTAGCACCTGAAGCCATGGGCCACTGGGTCAGGACTCTGACTGATCCAAGAGCTGACTCATGCAGCTTCTGCTGCAGAAATGACCAATCAGTATATGGATAAGGCACTTGCTGGTAGTGAACAGAAATTATTCCTGCACATTCAGAGAAGGTCGTGTATGACAATCTCATGTATGTATTTAACACAGGAGGTGTTTTTTATGTAGTTTAAGGTAAACCATAGGAATGGATGACACATGCTAGAGTCACCACACAGGATCACAGACCAGCTGTATACAAAACCCAGGAACACATACTTTGGGAAGTCTTGGTTTAGGGAATACACACACACAGAATACACACACAGAATTAATAAGGTTGGAAAAGACCATGGAGATCATCAAGTCCAACCTGTACCTAGGTTAACAACCTATCCAACATCAGTCTAACATCTAAACCATGTAAACCATCTAAACCATGCCACTAAGTTCATCATCTAACCAATCCTTAAACACATCCAGGGATGGTGACTCCACCACCTCCCTGGGAAGCCCATTCCAGTGGGAAATCACTCTCACTGTGAAAAAGTTTCTCCTGAAATCCAACCTAAATCTTCCCTGATGCAGGCGATGATGCCCTGCAAGGACAGAGCCTCCAGTCACTTGTCACCATCTGGACAATGACTCGCAACCCGACTTGAAAGATCTGACTTTGCGTATGTGCAACACTATGCAAAAGCATTTTTCAAATACATACTATCCATGAGCATCTACAAAACAGCACTGAGTTGCAATTCGTCAGCAAAATCCACCGGTACAAACCCAGAGATTTTCACCTAAGCAGTACATCTACACCTCTGTCAAAGTCTTTGAAGAAAATCCCCTACCTGTTACTGATATATTACTGTCTCGAATACAAAATAAAAATAAAACTAATACATAGAAATTTAGATCTGACATAGAAGAGTCCAAGGAGGCAAACAATAAACATGGCCAACAATAAATGTAACTGAGCCTGTTTGGGAAAGATAGCCCTTTATTTTGCCCATTTCAAAGAGTTTTTTTGGCCACATAAAACAATAGCAGTAACCATGCAGTACCACAGTCATACTTTGTAAGCTGGTAACTTCTTTTTGAATAAAATCTTAGGCTGTATAGACTCCGATTGTCCACCAGGCCATATACACACGTTATGTGGGTAAGGTCTATCCGGTATCATGCACGCTGGATGGAAGCCTGGCAATGCCACGGGGCTCCCTGGCAGCTGGTTCAGTGCTGGCTGTTTCTCTTCTCTTGAATTTTGGCCTCCTTAGCTGCACTTTCCCTTGAACTTCCAGTAAAAATGAATTTTGGCCTCCTTAGCTGCACTTTCCCTTGAACTTCCAGTAAAAATGCAGTTTTATGTGCCAGTCTGAAAAAAAAATAAATCAGTGTGGATCCCTCCTGTGTTTTCAAAAGATTTCAACTGCAATGAGTGCTGTTCTAGATTTCAGCAGCACTGAAAAGTCACTTGAAATTACTTTCATCTTTCAATAATTAAAGAACATAAACAAAAAACTATCCAAGAGGTCATGCATCCAGTGCTGATTGTAATCTAAAAGCCTGTAACTCATAAGGGAGGACTTGTCCTCAAGCAGACTAATTGATAAATCTAAACTTTCTTCTGTGTAACTGATGAATAAAAACTCCTTTTGTATTGGTTTGGGTTTTTAATGATTTTTTTGGCTTGGGGCTTTGGGGGCTTTTTTTTTCTTTGTAAACTTAAATCTTTGGTCTCACGTAGATGACAGAAAGGTCACCCATAGTCTGTGCGCCCAATCAACAGTTTGAACAGGTCTCCTCAGAAAAAAAGCCCAAACAATATACTATCAATATAAACCCACTTTTATTTCCATTCTTTCCTTTCTCTTTTTCCACCCCTTAGTTCATGTATTACTGAAGCCTGTTAAATTATTTAGAAGACTTCTCTAGGGCCATTTTAATAATACATTACTCCCACTATGGAAAAAGTGAAGCAAATTCATCTCGATGAAAACACTTCACTTTTGTGGAGTTTTAAGAACTGAGAAAATCCTGTAACTGAGAACTCAAAGGTTGAAATAAAATATATGTAACCAAAAACAAGAGAAGCAAAACAATGCAGTTCTTTTCTGCTTTACCTGGAAGGTTTGTCTTCAGCTCTAAATTTCTACTTCACAAACCAAAACCACCCATGTACACGATTTTACTTTATACCTGCGTTTATTCTAACATTGCACCACCTCCAGTGTCTCCACAGGAACAAAGACTATGAACACAGGTGACAGACCTTTGCAAAACTGAAGTCTTGGCATGCAGGTACAAACCATGCCCTGCAGGTCAGCAAAACTTGGCTTTCAGATCTAAAACCCCATGGATAACTGAAAGGAGCTCAGAAAAAGGTCATGGTGTTTAGTTTTGAAATGTCCTCCAAACCACTGTATCCTACTGATTATGGCAGAAGTGAAGCAGGAAGCCTGGTTCTATTATCTTTATATCATAGCTCAAAAAATTCCACTTGAGTTTTTGAGCTTTTCAGTGCTTTCTCAGCAGGTATCTGTAATTCCTAAACTAAGCAAGCCGCTCTTCTCAATGCCCTACAACATTTTACAAATGCTTTTTAACACCTTCTGTATAGTTGAAACACCAGAATATTTAATTGCATTTTGCATTACCTTCTACACCTAACTATTCCCTTTTCCAATTGAACATGTGTTCATCTCCAAGTCCAGATCCATGTGCTGCATGTCTTCTATTTAGAACTCTAAGCACTACAATTTCTTTGCTTGGCTATGCACATGCACAGCAGGTTTCCAGTGGAAAATCTGACAGGCAAGAATGATGAGCAATCGGTACCTAAATGGGATACAGATGTTCCCTTCCAGTGAGATAATTGTGTGCATCCTGAAGCACATATTTTCCTAAAGGGTCTCCCACTCCACTACTCCTGGGCACGTGTGTACCACAAACTCCATGCTGGAAGATTTCATAGCTCTGGCTACATCTATTTGGTATGATGGAAGGGCTAAGAGAATTGGGATTGTTCAGCCTGGAAAACAGAAGGCTTCAGGATGATCTAATTGCAACTTTCCAGAACCTAAAGGGAACCTAAAAGAAAGCTGGAGAGAGACTACAACAGCATGTAGCGACGGGACAAGGGAGAATGGTTCAAACTGAAAAAGGGCATGTGTAAATTAGATATTATGAAGAAATTCTTTACTGTGAGAGTGGTGAAGCACCGGAACAGGTTGCTCAGAGAAGCTGTGGATGCCCCAGTCTGGAAGTGTCCAAGGTCAGGTTGCATGGGGCTCTGATGGAATCTGGTCTAATGGAAGGTGTCCCCCTGCCCATGGCAGGGGGCTTGGAACTAGACAATCTCTAGGTCCCTTCCAACCCAAGCCATTCTATGATTCCATGATTCTATACGCAAGCCAAATCTCCCCCATTTTACACTATGAAAACACAACCTAACTGCATTTCCATAGTCACAGGTCAGTACCCTGATGTCAAACTTCCTGCAGCTTTACAGCTCTAACTGCTATTGTATTTGAAAAAAGAGATGGTCAAAAGGTCATATCTAAGCAATGGTCTGCTCTGCTTTAAAAAGTTTCTGATAAACAGACTTTGGAGTTATATGTCAATTGTACATGTATGTGTGGCAAACATTAAAAAAACCCCTCTTACTGCCTCAATTCAAAAGGTACTGAGGACTTTTCAGCTTTTATCAAATACACAAGATCTTTCCCACAAACTAGATAGCCAGACCAAGCATGCATCATTAAACCAGGGCACACGGAAGCTAATACTCTCCATTGTTAAATATTGAACAGGTAACCCTGTACACTATTTATTTATTTATTCACAGAAGTCTGGAACCTTCCTCCTATATCACAGGTCTACCAGAGATTATTACAGCAGAACCACCCATGGGTTATGAGCAATTTCATTTTTTTTTCATGTACCTGCTAAGCATTTCTTTTGAAAAGAAATACAAAGGAATGATTGATATTCCTGGTAGAACAATTCGCAAAGAAACCTAGAATCAGGACATCTGAAGCACAAGGGGATACCTTGGTATTCTACCATGCATTCTGCTGGGAGGCATCACTCAAATGCTCAGCACTGGGAAGTAACAGTCGCTTTCTTGTGAAAAAAGGTAAAAGAGATTGTGCTTAATGAATCTCAGCTGCAAATTATTCTGCCTCTCTGGCTTCACTGGTCACCAGTGCAGAGCTCCTACCTAAATGAGACTGCTATTTGGATCTAAAGAGGTCTTATCAGTTTCAGTGTCATATGACTAAGAACAAAAAATTATTACAAATATTTCCAAGTAAGTTCTATCTCTGAAAGGAGAATTGTTTTGCTAAAAACCAAGGTGAAGACAATTTTCAAAGTAGACCTGCAAAATAACTGAAGGTACTAAAAGCACTCAATTTGCATTACTTCTCTGCAGCTCCTTGATACTTCTGGGGCAAGAAAATAGTGTCTGCCTGAAGGTAAAAACACTCTCATTTCAAGGTCAAGGTTACAAATGTCACAAATCAGAGTGAAAATCATCTCTGGCATTTACTGATTAGCTAGAAAAGCTTCTGTCTAGGATCCTGTTTCTTTTCCAAGGGACTAAAATTTACAATTAGATGAATGGTCTTCAACTGTATTTTTATAACAATTGACCACTCTTGTTCACTTTGTCACAAGACAACCTGTTTTTGCCCAGTTTACAGCTAGGCAACTCTAGGAATGCTCCGTTAAAGAAAGCAGACTGTTGCTGAGTTTCTATCTCAATTAAAGGATCCAGTAAAGGAAATACTTACATTTCCAGGGAAAAACCAAAACTACTCGATCTCATGTCTTCCCCTCAATCTGCTATAGATCTTCTAAACTATTTGCTAATTTATTTCCTTCTTCCAACAACACAGATTGTTTGTACATCTACAAATATCATTTTCCTTTTCACTGAACTGTATTGTCATTATAGATCACTGCTTTGATTGCAGCCAGCCTTGAAAATCTCAGTAAGGTTCTTACCTGACAGGCTATGAAAAACATCAAACAAAACGGGAAACCCTGTGTACTTCAATATTTAACATATGCAGAGACCAACAGAAACACCTGTTTTGTTCACTATATGAGCATACCAGGCTGAGTAATGTCAGCACACCTCAGGAAAGTTAAATTTTGCAAGATGCAGCTAGACTTTGGAGAGCAGCTGAAGCACCATCAGGAAGGACTTGGTGCTCTCAGGATCTCCAGCCTGACCAGCCTCAAGACCTTCATGGTACTCAGTGCTACAATCAGTTAGGAAGCAACAGGAAGCTCTCTGAGCCTCCAAGCAAAGACAGCACTTACAAACACAGACAATCTGGTAAACAAAATGTATAGCAAAAGAGTAATGTGACCTATTTGAAAAAGGGGAGAGAAATAATTACAGATGTTGGGAATTTTTTAAGAAGTTAAAAATAATTGTTTCCCAAAAAGAATAATCTGGGAAAATTTCTTTAAGCCTTGTGTGACCACTAATCAAATCTGTAACAGATATAATTTTTTAAATACTTTTTTAGAAGCAACTTTTGCAATATAGGTTTGTGGTTCTTTAAAAAGTTCAATTAAACTACTAAGAATCAAGAAAACAATTCCAACGTATTGATCACTGTGTTTCCAAAAAAATTAAAATCTGGAAGCTGTATGTCTCAATCAGCTTCCCCTTTTTTTTTCAGCAACTCAAACACCATGCTCCAAAAATCTCTTCCCATTCATAGAATATTAGCCTTCATCATTTTGAAGGCAGATATAGAAATCAGATGCCTGTCATAGATATATACATGGTATATGATCTTTTCCACTATCTGAATTCCCTTTGCAGAGGCTGAGGTGTTTTGAATAGTTCTGCTGCAGTCCTAGATCACTTCAATAATTCAGTTTAAAATACCAAACAAAAGAAAAAGTTCTGTTTTTGCTGTTCTTCCCAAAGAAACCCCAAGGCCACAAAAAACATTCCACAACAATAAAGAGGATGGAACAAATATTTGCAGTGCACTTATCCTTGAAGTAATAGCCTATGACTATGTAATAGACTATTTTTAGTCAGTAAATTTAGCCTACCTCTTTTCACAGCAGGCATAAATTTCATGTAGTTAACAGTTGTTTATGAGCTTACTTTATTAAAACCGCAGAAAATTCATAAAACTTGCAGCACATACTCTCTTACAGACAGTGGGAACCACAACTTGTAAAACAATTCTGATCCAAGTTAAACCTCATGCCGAAAGTATGGGATTTCAGAAATGCTTATGCTATAAATCCAAATAATGGCCTTCAATACTCATGTTTCTGGAGAATAAATACACTTTACAGTGATAATATAATATACTGAGGTTCATAACATATTTCTAGAGCCTACAAGTGGATATGCAACTTTTCTGGAATGTGAATCTAATCTATGATACCATCATAAAGAACATTAACAGATTGCTGACAGAACTGTAGGGACTGTTATGTAACAGAAAATGAAACTTAGAAACCTAAAATTAACTAAGACATGCAAGGATAGATAACAGAAAAGAAAGCAGTTGGTAGCTATTCCAAAACACCCCATGGCAGTAAAAAACATAACAGCACTTGTCTCAGAAAATATAAGGAAAGAGTTTCATGTGACAAATTCTTATACAGTATACCTGAGGTCTGCAGTGTTTAATAAAGAAAAATTTGGCCAGATAAGGCATGTGCTTACTTCTCTGATGCTCTCTAGAGCACAAATTTAAAACAGAGCACTACACACTTTTCCAAGAATGAGACACAGAATAAAAATGCACCCTCCTTCACTGCCATGTACATCACAATTAAAGGAACAAGAGACACATAATCTGACAGCCAAAAGCTTTGTATACTCACATCTCCATCTAGTGGCCTCTGGTCATCAGAATCCCTGGATGGACTGATGTCCTGCCGCATCACCCAGATAGGCTCCTTAGGTTCATCAGGGGTATAAGGAGAGCGGATGGTCCTTGTCTTCACTTCCTCAATAGCCTCTTTAATATCCTTGATGGCCAGTGAAATGGCATCTCTCTTTTCCTTGCTGTACCTCTGTACAGATTCTCCCGAGTTGGATGTAACTCGAGAACTGGATGTGAGCTGGCCATTACTTTCGTGCCCACCACTGACAAGAGCCTGACCGTGCTCCAAACTCTGCTCTGACTCTGGCATGTCTTCAGCTGCCTTGTCCAAGCTCTGGGAGCTCATGCTCTGCTTCACTTCTGCTACAATCTGATCAATGTCCTCTTCTTGTTCGTAACTATCCATCCTTGGGTAGGGCGCAAATTCTGCTTCCTTTTCAGGGCTGTCAGACTCTCCATCAGATCGTTCATCATAATGGTGAAGGCGGGCACCAAGGGCTTCCTTGCGGTAATTGTCGGCTTCCTCCCTCTCCCGTTCATACTGCTGGATCCCCTCCCTAATATCAAGGTCTGGTGTATCTCCTATTTCCTCATACACATGCTCCTGCAGTCCATAGTCAGCATAAGCCTCAGCATACTGTTCATCCTCTCCTCGGTGGAAGAGACGATGCGTGTAGACATAGCCTGAGTAGGCTGCATTCATGGCTTCCTCGTGTTCGATGGAATGGAAGTGCAAGTGATTGGGCAATGTTCGGTTATGGATGGCCTCACCATGCTCGGCCTCGGCGTTCTCTGTGTACTCCTCAGACTCAGGCCTGTACTGCACAGAATATGCACTCTCATCCTCATTTTCCTGCACTCTCTCGGTGTCGTAACTGTCCTCTACTGTGGCTATCACATCCCCTTCTGCAGTATCCGTGTGATTGTGGAAACCACTTTCCGTGCTGGCCGACCGAGCTAACATCCCTTCCTCCTCCTGCCCAGACAGGTCTGCTTGGCTGCTGTTGGTAGTGAGCTGCCTTGGGTAGCGAGTCACATACCTATGCTCCTCTTCCACCTCTGGGTGCTCCAGATCAGCCTCCACTGACTCATTCACAGCTCCGTTCACTGGCTCTTCGCTGATCTCCCTGTCAGGTGGTCCAACCAAATGGTTCATGGCAAGTTCTGGAGAGTAGGTCACTTATTCTATGGACATCTTGTCTAACACAGCTGGAACGAAATAAAAAAAAAAACACTTCTGACATGACTCTTAAAAAAAAGGTGGAATCAATAAACAGAAGCAACAAAAGGCATCCTTCCTTCCCCAGAAGACAAGCATTTGACTTGGGCAGCTCTGCAGAGGCAGAGAAGCACCAGCACAACAATATCATCTCCCATGGAAATGACCTCCAAAACACCACTCAAAGGGACTGCACTTCTTACTTCCATGGATAGGAACTCCTTGGAGATGTTTTATGGACTGCAGTGGCATTTTAACGGTGCTGGCAGATATATGTTAGAAAAGTCAACTTTTGCAGGAGCTCAACCATGGCAAAGATACAACAGAAGTTTTTCACCTTTGTTTCAGCACTCTCCCTACAGGGCACTAACTTGGAGCAAAGAAAGGATGTCGCAATGCAGAACAAAAAACTTAGTCCTGTCACAGGAGTCTGCAATTGCTCGGATACTTGACAGCTACGCATTTGACACTTCTTCAGTGTCTTGGCATCTTCACTTGAGCTCATCACGCTGTGCACTTTTAAAAGAATCGTAGAAACTAAACTGCACTTTTATGGTATCTGAAACACCCACTTCTCCGCAGAGAAGCACACGACAAATAGATGGAACACAGTTATTGTTTTAAAATGCAGAGTAATTAAAGGACACACTAAATCAAATTACATACCCCATAAGTAAAATACAGCTCCAGCTTGTGACTTATTGATGAGTACTAAAAGAAAAAGTACTCAAAAGTACCTGTTAGAAGACAAGGAAGCAACAGTAATTTCAGTTGCCCTCTATCAGAAAAGCTGACAGGCAGGCAAGGCGAGGTGTGATCCGCTTCCATTATGCTTCTACAGGAAATCGAGAGAGTGCAACTTCCAGCTCAGTGAACTCTTCTTGTTTTTGTTGCACCTAATGTTTTAGGCTTTAAAACTCAGCAGTTCTTATTAAAAAAAAAAAAGGGAAAAACTCAAAACCAAAAAAACCCCACCCAAAAAACCCCTATCGAGATGCATTTTGGCCCTCATTCCAGACAGATTTTTTTTCAGAAACAGCTCATACACAGCTTTCACAAACCAAGTGTGCTGTGTTTAACCTCTAAGACTTGTCTTTCTGAGCCTCAACAAAAGGAAGAAATGCAGTATATCATATAGTACAAAAAAAGGCAGTTTTAAAATAATAGCTAATAAATCACATTAGCTAGACAGATAAGGATGTTCTACACAAACTATGAAAAAAACTCTGTTAGTAGAAAAGCTTCAGTGACAAGGTAAGATCTTTTCCACCTAAGACTCTCAAGAAATCAGAAAGAATGGGCAGAGTCCGAGTGTATATGCAGGTGCGCACTACAACTAACAAACCAAACACTCTCCTCGCTGTAGCACATGATATGTTAAGTAAGCAAAAACAGCAATACTGGAGAGCTTTCCACTTTTAGCCCACAAAAAGAAGAGTGAAGATGCCAAGGTGTAACAGCCATTTGAAAGGTCCTTCCCAAGGAGGATTTCTGTTGAGGAATGCATTTGATGCAGGTAGCTCAGTTTGCAAGCTGCAGTGAGAGATGCAGGTTGAGCTGTGGGTGGCAGGAGTCCCAGGCAAGAGCCGTGAGCTGCTGTTCCTTTGTACAACAAAGGGCACGAAGACCAGAAGCAGCGCCCAGTGGATGGACACTGGGAGACACAGCGGGAGCCGAAGACTGGGGAGGAAGAGCGAGGCTTCCACAAACTTGGTCTGTGAGCCCAGGAGACCTGAAAGCCCAGGGGTTTCTTTGAGGTCTCTCCTCGGAGGCACCAGCTCAAGCTGTTTCTGTGCTACTGCACCATGAATAAATGGCTTTATGGAACGAGACGTCTGAGCCCCGGCTAAGGGAAACCTGGGATGGAACAGAAAGGAAACCTGGTCTCATCACATGAGAATGTGTGGGGAGTCAAAACGAGGCTCCTGTCAGGTCACTGGAGCTGAGCGCTCTGAAGGGGCTTCGGTACCAGCAGCAAAATTTTCTGGTGATGGGAGTGTGACAGCCAAAGAGCCTCGTGAGTGGTCAGGAGGGAAAGGTTTTTTAACATTGCCTGCTTTCATTGAAGTCAGTTACAAAATTTCTACTTTTCTGCAAGTAGATAGAATTAAGCTAAAATAGAGGACTGGTTAAAAAAAATCTGCCTTACATTTGCTGCATTCAAAGTAGCCCCTAACTCACGCCTAAGCATCACTGGTTACCCACAGACAAAGGGTAGTGCTAGTTGAAAGAAATGAAGTTACACAGAAACACAGAATGATGATCAACTTTCAGGAGTTTTGTTAATTTCTGAATTACATGTATCCTGACACATCCTGAACGGAATTATGTTTACAGAAAAGAAAGCAAAAGATCAATCATGCGAAAATTACCCAAGTCAAACGAGGTATCAAATACCACCTTGTCTAAGCCAATGAAAGTTCTGACAACGAAATATGTCATTCTGATTTAGAAGTCTTAATACATGATTGCAAAATAATGCAAAACAGACAGCATCACTGACATGTCTAGCTGTGAGAAATGAATTACAGAGATGACAAACCATATGAAATATTGCAAAGTATCATCTGAGAGACCCAGTATTTTCCTTTGCAAAGTGAAAATTTCCAAAGTTCCACTTGTAAAATTGTCTTTGTTTAAAAAATTCTCTCAGTTTAATTTTAAATATTGACATCCCAAAATTTTCAAGGTTGTCTCTTTTGAAGGGATGAGGGGGAAACTCTTAAGTTTTACTTAAAGCTTTTTACTGAAAAAGGTTCTCTTCTGTTTGCCTTTCCACCCATGAATTAAGTGTAACTTTTTAATTTTGAAAAAACAAATTATTATTTATTTTTAAATAAATGAAAAATACTTAAATAAATGAATAAATTATTATTCAATTTTTGATTGTTAAAAAATAATATCATTTACTTGAAAAACTGCAAATCTGAATAAATGTCCTTAAGTTACCTAAGCCCCAGTAACCTTAGACAAAACATAATCTTCTAAGACAAGAACATGTATTTTACTGTTTGACAATCCATCTTTGGGATAGCAATTTAAAGAACACCTATTAAGGTTGGGGATTAGAAGAACTATATCTCTTTTCATACATGATGTCTGGAAGACTACTAAAACCTACACTTTTTATTCTTAGCAGCATCTCCCTCAAGCACATACAAAGTCTGCCTGATTTTTCTCACCAGACCTTTCAAAAGCACTTTATTTCCTGCAAAGGAAAAAAAAAAATCAATAACCTACATAAAATGCAATAGACAGAAAAGAATATAAGCAAGAGAGGTCATCCAACCTTGGAAATATAGACACAGCACCCATCTGAATTATATTACAGTCTCATATTAATTACACAGAACAGCAGTGGTGCACCAGTAATCAAACGTATATGAGAAAGTGCTCTTTAAGCACTCTCAGCTTTGCACACAGGACTTGATGCATGACTGTCTTCGCAACAGAGAAACCAGAGTTTGATTACTGCTGCAACTAACTCTTTGCTGAAGGTTAAACTGCCCTCCTTCCTGAAAAGAAGAAAAAAAGAAATATATCGATATACTGCTTAAGCAACATAAAGGACAATTTGGAAGTTTAAGAACTTTTCCCTACTACTTTATAACAAAAAAAGACCAAAAGGCAGACTATCACCTCAGAGCAAGACCACAGCATGCATGCGCAGTGTTACTCAGAAAAAGATACGCAGTAAGAAAAGGAGAAAGTGTGAGCGTTCAGATTCCAGTTTGGTTTGTTATTTCCTACTCAATTTTTTACCAGATGCATAATTGTTTGATTTCTTGTATACACAGGCAGAAATGAAATTATTACAATGATTATTACTATTACTCTTTCTATTCCAAATATGACCTTGAGAGTTTATAAGAGCACCATGCACCATATTTCCACAGTTTAATCAAGACTTAAAGAATAACAGTAATCCTGACTTGATACATCTGTGTAGTATAGATACTGTCCCAGAACAAAGCTGTGTGCCACATGGAACCAAGACTACACACACACACTTTTTTCTGTCATATACTGGATAACAGGAAGGAAGACACCACAGGAGGTCTCCAGTCCAAACCCTGACCCAAACATAGCCATCTCTGATCTCCGAATAGATTGCTCAGAGCTTTATGCAGTTGGGGCTTCATAACCTCCACAGCTGGTTATGGCAAAGCCTGTTTGGGTCCATCTCCAGTCGGGTCTGGGTTGTCCTTGTGGGGAAAACATTTCTACCTTATAGTTATTTTCAATTTCCCCTGTTTCAGCTCATCCCAGCTGCCTCCAACCTCCCACCATATGCCACTGTGAAGAGCCCAGCTGCATATCTTCCATCTCTCCTGGGCTGCTGTTGTGTGACCCTGAAGCCAGACCTCCTGCGAGTTGAACGAGTCCTGCAGCCTTGTAGGGCAAGGGCTTCACACTCACTGTCTCAGTGGCTTCCCCATCAGCTCCCGGCTGTGTTGTCCCTGTATTGGGGACCCAAAGCAGAGGCAGTACCCAGGTGGGATCTGGCAGAAGCTGAGGAGATGGTTCCCATTCTACCCTGGATGTCAGGATTGTGTCCATCTCACACTGCTCCAGGTGCTGCTGACCCTTATTTTCCTGTCACAGCCATGTTCCAAAACTGCTACTTGGCCCTACCAGCCCCAGCCTGTATCATCACAAGGTGTATTTACATGCCTGTATTTTTTAAAATTAATTATTTAATCTATAAGAAGCTTATCTGTTTCCTCTTACTTTGCAGAACGTGACTGAAGTTACTGTCCTTGAACAGGCAGGGGTCACCAGTATTGAGGCCGTGCTGCTGAGGACGCAGCTGCGCTGGGCAGGGCACGTCTCCAGGATGGAGGATCACCGCCTCCCTAAGATTGTGCTCTACGGTGAACTCGCCACTGGCTGCCGCAACAGAGGAGCCCCAAAGAGGAGATACAAGGATTCCCTGAAACGACATCTCAGTGTTGGTCACATTGACTGCCATCAGTGGTCCACTCTGGCCTCCAATCGAGAGTCATGGAGACACATCATCCATAATGCTGCTGCCTCCTTTGAGAATGCACGTAGAATCAGTCTCAAGGAGAAAAGACAACGCAGAAAGAACCGTGTCTCGTCACTACCACCTAAGGAGACTTTCCACTGTGCTTTTTGTAACCGGACTTGCCTGCCCCGCATCGGCCTTTTTAGCCATCAGTGTGTGCAGCAGCAAGCGTGGGTACAGCCCTTCCCATATCTTCATTCCCAAAGCCTAGCCATGATGGAGTATGTGAGCAAAAAGAGTTTTGTCTTCCCTAAAAAACTTCAGCCATATTTACCCATGTCTTCCATGAAAAAAAAACACAAAAACTTATTCTTTGAAAATTTATCCATATTTACCCATAACTCCACATCACACTAGAACCACAGAGACACTGACTGGATTTTCAAAGGCATCCCACCTCAAGTACAAGTTTTCTTGGTACATTTCCCTGAAGAATTTCACAAAGCACCTCTGTTTTCCTTGTTTTTCCAGACTTCAGCTATATATCAATGTTTCACTTGTACAGATCTTAACAAGATATATGAACATAAGCTACCTCTCAAAAAACCAATGCAGTCCTTTAGCAAATGTATGTCTTTGAGACACAACTTCAATTTTTTTTCTTTAAAGAGCGTCTGTAGTATGAAATTGCTGAGAATTTAACAGTATGTGCAATGCCCACTTAGAGCTCTTTGCTTCTCCTGTGTTAAATACCCCTCTTTTCTGAACTGTAACCTACTTGGGAAACATAATTGCTTCTGCTATGTGGTAAGTAAGCTCATCCAAAAGACCTTAAGTAAAAATTAAAAAAAAAAAAGAAGCCATGAAACTTATGTTTCTTGCCAGTTAGCAAAAGCAACACCTGGAAAGTGACAGTAACACCCCACCACAAGCGCACACATACACATGTTGGTTCATGATAATGAGGCTGAACAAGTATGAGAAGTTATAATATTGTAACTATAAAGCAGAAAAGCTGTATCCACAATACTGCACAGCACAAAAGAACATTTTTGTTAATAATAACCAGCATTAAGAGCTCTCAAAACACATTTAACTTTTCATCCAATTCACATCTCATTCAAAACTAAAATATAAACTTGAGTAAGAAATACCGTTCAGTAATCTTCCATGCAGACAGGCCAGATCTCATAAATACTTTAGGGCACTGGAGATAGAGAGTGTTCTAATTAGAAAAGGAACAGATCCTTCCCAGCACCACCTTACACTGAAGTCCTGCCTGCACGTGAAACAGAGGCAGCAGATGGAGTACCCCAAGCCATCCATCTGCTGCCAGAGGAAGGTTAAATGATACTATGGCTCAAACAGAAAATATGATCCAAAAGCAATACAGAAGAATCTTGGCAGAGAACTGCAGCCAATCTCTGCAGTAAAATTATTTAAAGTAAATTACATACATGATATCAAAGACACTTGAAAAATTAAATCACAAATCCCAGATTATAATTGTTTGAGGGAATAAAACTGTTTTCACCAACAAAATTATTAAGCTTCCAACGTAAAAGTCACATAACAGCTAAGCTAAGGAAATTTGGGATTCTCTTTAACTCTGCTGTGATTTTCTGACAAGTTACTGCTGGTTTTTATTCCCAGGTGTATTATGTATTGCAGACAGATAATCTAAGGCTTTGAACATCTGAATTCTTACTCTGGTATTTAAATCATGGTTACAAATGAAATCAATTTCCAAGGATAAAAGTGGAATTGAAATCGCATATAAGCCATGTCAAAGCATGTACAATATTACAAATTGAAATTAGCTTCAATCTCTGTTACAGATACAATTATTAAAAGTGAATCTATATTAAATCTATGTATATAACTATGTATATAATTTATGTATATAATTTACCATTTTTTCTCCTCTGTGTAAAAGGGCAGAACTGTCCCAGACACCACAGTGAAAAATGCTGACTCCTCAGTCATGAATTCTGAACGTAAATCACATTATCTTTACACTCGTGATATTTTTATAGCAATGAAAAAACCCTATGTTTTTATCTTTATTTAAACAAAAGAGACTAGATCTGAACTACTAAAAAGACCTACCAAGCAAACAAAAACAAAACCACAAAAATAAACAAACAAAAACCCCCACAAAACCAAAACAAACACAAATCAACCCAGCAAGCCCAACACCCTTTCCATCTCCTTTGAGATGCTACTAATAGTATAATACAGAATAAATGTAGACAGAACTAAAATATCCAATAAACAGCAGAGCATGACAACCTTCAGGGTACATAAGAGTACCTCCTCACAGGAGGAACACCTACTCCAAAAAACGCCTGGATTTTCCTCCTCTGTCTGCACAGAAAGACTAGATTCAACCCTTCTATTTCTAGCAGTCTTGCTCAGCTGCATTCTTGGTCAGGGTGGCACAGTCTTGGTACGAGGCAGCTTTGACACGTGCGAGACAGAAAACTGCTACACTTCCCCCCCAACCTGCCCCTTCAAGATTGCACTTTTGTTACAGGGAGCAAAGTTTTCAAGTGAGTTAAGCTCCAGCTTTTTTCATTCTTTTATGCAATAAATCCACAGATTGTGTCAAGTACACAGAAATATTTGAATGGAGTTAAGACCACTTCAAGAAGAGTCTGCTAGAATGTGAGAGAAGACTATTCAGTAAATATGCAGCTTTTAGGAAAACCAAGTTAGATAAGAGACAGCACAGTCCAGCTAGTTAGTCTGCTAGTCTCATCAGCTTCTTTTAGCTGAGACAAGTGAGTGAGTCACAGAACACTGTTTCAAGTCACAGAAATGGTACAGAAATAAATGCCGAAACCCCCACAGCTTCTGAGATTGTGTCACACAATCAGTAACCATATTTGTTCTGAGACACTTATTATTAGCTGAGAGCTTAAAGTTGAGGCCATTCCCTCATGAAAAGCACTTACAACTCAGACAGCATAGAACTGAAAGATATGGTTCTTCTTTCATTCATTTTATTTCACAAGTTTCGAAGAAGCTATACCCGAGTTAAGCTGAAAAACTGGAAAAATGGCACACAGAACTTGCTTGCCTTTCATAGTGTAACACGTACTTAAAAATGTACCACTGCCTGGTGTGGTGGACTGCAATGTTGTTAAGGTCTTAAGCACTGTCAAAATCATAGAAAGCCTTTTTGTCCCATAGGGTGGTGGAGGAAAAGGGTTTTGCATGTGTGATGGCAAAATCTCTCCACACCAGAATAAACTCCACCTCTCTGGGAAGACCACACACACAGGGGACATCTACATGAGAGGCAGCTGAGAGAGGGTCAGAAATCATCGAAGACCCCCAAAGATCCACCCTGAGAGCACCAAAAGGAGCACCAAAGGATTGCACGTGAGGCAACAAATCCAGAGTCTGTTGCAAGATACTGCAAAGCTTCCCACCACCAAGGGAGGTGCCTGGCATCTCCAGAACGTGTATTAATCCATTGGATTCTTATGTCGGACCCACATCACTGAGAAGTCCAGAAGACCCACAGGATGCTGCTGGGTTCCATGGGGTAGTGATCTCATTCTGCCACTCTTTTTCTTCCTCCCCTTTTCCCCTTTTTCTGTGTCTTTCTGCCTCTCTGCCTCACATTTACTCTTAAACAAAATCCATACTATTGACTTCGGCATATGGCCTGGTTCATAGCTTAATTTGGGCAGAGGCATTCTGCTAATTTAATAACTGGATCAATCTGGCAACTGTAACACCCAGCTACTGAAAACACTAGGTTATACAATTCCCCCAACCCTTCTCCCTATATTTATACTAGAAAAGGGAAACCCTCAAAATAGACAACTCTTATTTCAATTTTTATATTTGTCATACTTACACTTCACTCCACGGTTTTTTACAATGACTTCTTCAAGCCTTTTTAGAAGAAAGCAATTCTCAAATATGTAAGATAAGGAGATATTATTCAGAGTGAGGAAGAACAAAAAAGACAGAGATGAAGTAATTAAAATTCCCAAGTATTTGATCACAGCAAGCATATCAGCACTTTTCCATCCACTTCTCACTATACGAAACAACAGAATTAACACTTTCTAGCTCTCATACAATAAGCTCCTATTCAAGGACCTGATGTATGCCTGGATTACATTATTGAGAAGAAGGTTTTAACTAAGAAGAAGGTTTTAGCTAATTTATTTTTTTATTTCAGAGAGACAAGAGTTCAGGCACCATATCTGCTTCCATTCACAGAAATTAGGTAAGAGCATGCAAGGCCTGCAGGTTAGCAAAATCTCAGAAGAACAGTGAAATCCCACTAACAAGGTTACAGACACAAGTGAAGTTACAGGGACAACAAAAAAAAAAAAAAAGGAAAGAAAACCTTGGTGGCTTCAAGCTGCAATATTCCTAGAATTAAATGCTATTTCAAAACATTCAGTCTTCTAGGTATATAATGGGGAGAGGGAAAAAACCTCAACAAACAAGAACCATGGAACAAAACAACAGATGCAAAGAAGGAGGAAGTAGGAAAGCATAGATGTTGGTCACTGGAGGCTCAAATTAACTTTTTTCTCTTCCTTATGTGGACAGATTTCTACTCTATTTTCTGTTAACATTTTAGCCCACATAATATGCCCAATCCCATCTCCACCCATCAATTTCCACTAATGCTTGCAGTTCGTTTTAATACTTCTATTTCAAGGACAAGCTACAGATTCAGTCCACATTAGCAAAAAAAAAATAAAATAAAAAAAAAAATGTAAGCTGCACAGTCCAGCTCATGAGTTTCTAAAGGCTTGAAGGAAAACTCATCTGCCACTTGCATTTTCTCATAAACTGGCAGCTGTGTTACAGTGCCCTACTGCAAAGGCAACCCCATTGTCTTCTCTAAAACCGCAGGGAAGGATGTCATGCGTTTACTTCTAAGCATACTTCTGACTGATTAGGTAAAAAGTTCTCAAGCACATCTTCCACTATTATGACTTTTTCTGAAATGCTGTGATCACTTGTCAGCAGTAAAGCAGATGCAGCACTAGGCACTGCGCACCAGATTTTCATTTGCAGGAGGCTTGTCTGGCTAGACCAGCACTTACCTGCATCTGACTGGCCCCACCAGACATGCCTGCCTGTTCCAGGCTCTCCAACAGAACTTTTTGGTTCTAGCTTGAAATATTAAGAATTTCTGCACCTTCAGTGACTTAGGAAGCAAGATACAGCCTGTGCTACTCCCCAGAGCTGATGAGAGAGGAGGGCTAGTTATCCAAACAGGGAGAGCATCAACATCACTCACTTTTCCTCAGCCCTGAGGAAGACCTTGACTGAGACCTACTTTTTCAGCATAAGCACATTCCTGTTAGAGGAACTAGCTGCTCCAAGGCGACTACACATGAAATCTGTTCCCCAGACATAATTAAATCTAATGAAAGTTGGCACTTCTCCACATCTGCGGCTCAGAACAGACTATTAGTAATTGCACTGTACACAACTCAGGGAATCAGATATGTCTCTCAAAGGGCAGCTTGCTCAGAAATTACAGTCTGAACAGGGAAATTGGAGCAATGAGTGGCTGCAGCCCCTGGGGTTCCCATTCGGGTAAGGAAAGAAATATCTGTTGATGTTAATCAAGTTAACCAGACAACACACTACTGCCAGATCACGAAAATCAAAAGCAGATGCATTCTGTCAAAGCCACAAAGCTTTCCATATATTTGCCAGTCTCCACCCGCTAAGAAAACAAGCTGATCAGAACAGAACTACACAAGAGAAAGATCAGAAGAACATAAAGAAAACTGAGGAGAGTCACCCAAACACTTTTCACATCCCTATGCAACATTTATAGCTAGAACTTCCACACAGATCAGTCCCAGTCAAGTAAGATATACGCACAACAGGTAAAAAGGAACAGTGTAATAGCACTTGAAGATGCAGTCGTAAGCAAAACAGAACATAAATTTAAAATATTCCAAACATATGTAAGGTGTCAGAGTACCCTCCTCTGCAGTGCCTTTGTCTCCTTTCCAAGCAGAACTGGCATCTAAAAAGCTTTAGATAGCTCACATTTCTGTAAAAGTAGGTTATTCTGTCTTCTCTTTTTATATAGCAATATTTAGATTTTAACAGAAGAGTATATTCCATTTAAAATATTTTACCATGCATTCTTATCCTTATAAAATCCTTTTATATTATTAAGACATCCAACTAGCAGAATTATAGTAGAGAAAAGTGGCAGCTAAAAAGGACAATTGCAAGGTAAAACATATTTCACATGAATAAACTTACAGGAAGAACAGTACAATCCTGAAATGTTTCAATATTTGAAGTAATTACAATATTTAAGTATTCATTTGTTGACACTTTTGTCTGACTGTCAATGACTCCTTTCACTAATCCTCAGAAGTTATTATTAAGGTAATGTATTTCAAAGACTCTCATAACTCTTTTTCTCCAGGAAACAGATGCCCTATTTATTTTGCATTATTACATTTTATAAAGAGAAGATAAAAGTTCTCTTAAATGCTCCACGAAACCTAGATAAGGTGGATTCTATAATGCCAAGGAATGGCATTCTTGAAATTATTCTTGTTTATCTCTTTATTCCTTTTCAAGGAAGGACAATTCCTCCTACAATAGAATGTTTATTTCTTCTGATAACCAATTTCAAGTGTGGTATTTAACTCAAATTAAAAGCCATGCTGTTCTGGTCTCCGCTATCCATCAGGCAAAGGAACAGTTTGGACCTCTCCCCAAATATCTAAGCTTTGCAAAACTGACCTTATAAGAACACATGTGCTCATTTCCTTTTTCATTATTACAGAATCCTTTTGGTCTTAATTTCTTAAATTCAGGACAAAAAGTACTGAGGATGTGATGTCTCTCATGGAAATACACTTTAATATCAAGGCAGCAAGTCAATGAGCTTACTTTGAATATGGAAGTGAATTTAAAATGCAATGAAAATAATAAAGAACGATATATTTCTCATAGCTTTATAGGTTGCTATAGGATTATGTTAAGATTGCCACTTTACTACAGAATTTAACACTGTTCCTCATCAGTCAGGCAGATGGCTACTACCAGTATTAAGCTTCATGGACTTCTCTGGAGAAGTAAATTTATAGTTCTATAAAAGTTGTAAAACCCATGCCGATCATTAAATCCAACATCCTAAAAAGCACAAACCATTATGATCCCTCAAATTCTTGCTTTCTCCAACTGCAGCATAAACCACTGAGAAATATCTGAAATGTTCAAAGTTTACCAACCCACAATATCCATTCCATTACCCTACATAGGACTTATGTTAAGGTGCCACACTAAAAATATTCAGACATTCACTCTACCTTTTAAAATATTAAAATTTAAAATACAGCAAAACATACACTTCCTTACAATCTTCTGGGACTCTGGCATAATAAAAAGTCACACTAAAAAGTAAGAGTCCAAAAAGCTCACCTTCCACACCCTTCTAAAGATGCTAAATCAGTCACCTAAATTGAACAACTTTTATGTACAAATTCAGATGATCAACGGGAGGAATTTCACACAACCAAGTTTCAAGACTTTAAAACAGGCCAGTTTTCTACAGATAATTACTTGTGCAGATCCTGAGCTCAAATACACACTATCCGACCTCTGGAATTAAAAGTGAGTCACTGCAAGCTGAAGTAATCTTTAAAAAATTTGATTAAAGCCAACACATGATTAAAGAAATCACAATCTGTGCTGGGAAAATACTGATGGCTCCTGCAGATGTGTGACCAGGAAAGGGTTTTGGCTTTTCTGAAAGTCTCTGAATTTCTGACTCTCATCAATTCTAGGGGAGAAAAAGTCTGGAAAAAAGGGAATGGAGAGGAAGAGGAGTACTGAAAAAAAAATCTGCTGTATTAGGGAATAGATGGTTGTCTGCACTTGTCAGAGAGTTTCTCAGAGTGGGTCTGTCTTTGTGTTTTAGTTTAGATCTGAAGTACACTTTCGAAGGGCGAATCCTGATGCTCCTCACACACTATACCTCTGTGCACACTACAGAGCAGGCTTGGAGATCACATAATGGATTTCTTCCAAAAAACCATCAACTGACAGAAAAGAGGTTCTGAACTAAGAAACACACATGGATAGCTGCAAAATAGATAAATACAACCTAGCAGCAAAAACCCAACAGAAAAAAAAAACCGTAGTGACACAAAAACTGATACATTATAGACAAAAGACCATAGGAAATCCCTTTCCTTCCTGAAGGCTTAAAAAAACCCCAAACAAAGCCAAACACAACCCATAAAACACCACCAAAGTAACTCCTTGTCCTATGATATTTAATTCTCCATGGTTTGGGAATAATCATAACAACCATAGTTCAGGTAACCAAACATGTTATAGAGTCAAAATACAGATTTATTTTACAGCCTACAGGAATAAAAGTATGCAGACAAATATTTAAAGGCTCATTCAGGAAACCTGAATAATACAATGGAAAAAAAATATATCAGCAAAATGAGGAGTCCAAGTTAAAGCCCAAAAAAAGAAGAGTTAACAAGGTCAAGATCAATAACCCTTGCCTACTGCAAAGAACTAAGCCACTGAAAAACATCAAAGGAAAACAAGCAAGGGGGAGTCTGTTGGGACTACATGGCACTTGAGTGACTAAAAAACACAGCAGCCAAAGGCTGCCAAGCAGTGACATCTCCCCTGGCTCCCAGCCATGCCAAATTAAGCCAAGTCCCATCCTCACACATTCCCCATATCCCAGAGGCACTGGCTTAGCCAGTATCAGGCTCTGTAGCATCACTGTCCAGATTTTCCTCAACTCAGATCTGTTTCTGCATATTAAAAAACGCAGCTGTGGCTCTAATTCTTTCCTACCTGTTTAGCTTGGAGGAATCTGAACTCCTCAAAATAGCAATATTAAAGAAATATGGAAAAAAACTATTATTGTTCTCACCTTCCATATGCCAGGCAATTCTTCCTACGCATCTACATGTGTGGGGGAAGATTGGACCCTTCTGGGCAGGGGGGAGGCAGAAGTCCACATCCGGATCAAGACCTGCAGCATCAGCTGGTGTTGGGGCACTGCCAATCACAAACCTCAGCACTCTGATGATGGTACCAAAGAACCATCTGCAAGCACATTAGCTTCTCCAGGCTCTCTACCAAGGTGGGGGTTCTGTTGTGGTTTTTTCAATAAATCATGCTTTTTAGACTTTTGGTCCTAAGGCCTCCATTTCTCCTGTCAACTCACAAAAAGACCCTGCCCAGAGTCACAGGCAGTTGCACTGGTGTCTTCTGGCAAACCCCAAAACCACACATCCTGCATCCCCTAAGCCAACCCAAGGCTACCTAAAGCTCTTCAGTCAAACAGTGTTATAACTGACTGTAGGCTCTAAACTTTCTAATAAAAATACTTGCAAATCTGAGCCATAATTTAAGAAAAAACTACTTTACTGTACCCTCCTGAGGTAACTGCAGCTGGTCTGTTTGGAGAATGGTTGCAGCTTTTGTCCTTGTTTCTCACCATGCAACTCTACCAAAATTGGCAATACATTCATTTTCCCAAAATCTGTTTTGCCCATGACAGCAACTGGCAACTCGTCTCTATCTCAGCCTGTCTCTCCATCTTTTTTTCTCCCCAGTGTCCTGTTGAAGAGAGGCAGTGAGAGAGAGGCAGGGGAGGTGAGGGAGGTAGCAGCCAGCCAAGTCAACTCACCACATGCTCACAAAAAGATGATTACAAAAAAAGTATTGACATCTATTCAAGCCTCGTTACTCCAACACACATTTGGGGAGAACCAACCTCACATGAGTAGGTAATCAGGCTCTTCTCTACAATCTTTTCAAGTCCAAGCCTTCACAACTCTGTTCAACGCAGAAGAAAACGTACATCTAGATTTGAGATTACTAACAGGCACATGACTTAAAATTATGGGAGAGGGTGGTAGGATGGGAAAAATACTAAAAAAAAATTGTTTTCTCTTTCTAGGTTCTTCCAGTACTAGTAAACACAGGTGATATTTGTAAAAATGTTACAAAAATGTCGATAGAATTGAGGTGCATGTTGTTGGTCTTTTTTTCACTCCTCCAACTGTCTTGGCACTGCAAAGTCCAGATTTCCTCCTGAAATCACCTTACATTGCTTATTATACAACAGCAACATCAGTGATTTAAATCCTCAAAATTCTTATCTACAACCTTGTACACTTTCTAAGGGGTAAATCCTGTCCTAAATAAAATCTAAATGGACAACTCTTTGTTTATACTCTTTATACTTTTGTATACTTCCAGCTGTCTAAAGACTTTCTGCCACAAGACTTTAAACAAGAACTTTGACAACTTCCTATCCAATTTAGGACTATGAAATAGGAAAAACCATTGTGACTTCAATAAATAATAAAGTCAAAAGCAACAGAGATAAGCTGCCATAAGCTCTTGCGGTTCATGCAAGTTTTTTGAATGTTCTTTCTTCCACGCCATTTTATCATAACTACATATGAGTACTTTGCAGTTCTTTAGAAGAAAATTTCTGTAGATTTTTTGATACAGCCAAACATGAATACCATGACCTTTAGTACTCTCAAAGTCTTTTGGGGCTGCTCTATGATATTTGTTACCTCCAGCTGCCTGAGATGGCAGCATACAGTATTACCTTAATAGAACTGAAAAAACAAGCCAAAAGGTCAGAAATAACTTTCAGAATTCAAAACCAAATAATTTTAAGCCCAGATTTACCCTTTCCTTCTACGCGATTTGCAATGATTTATATCAGTCAAGTAAACTGCTAAACTGCACGCGCCATACACTGCGCTAAAAGCAGGCATCATCAGCAATACAGACACTCACCAGTTTCTGACAGGGTTTTTTAAAAATAGAATGCATTATGAGAATATTACAGATGTTACTTCTGTCCCAAGAAATTAATACTGATAAAACTAACTACAGTGAAGTTAACGTTATGACTACTAAGTTTCTTGACACTCTCTGGAGCTAGGCGTAGAACTCAATGTAAGTCCAAAATCCTGACTTCAGTTCACTTTTTCTTGTAGAGAACATCAGACTATAAAAAGCATCGAGCTGATGACCAAATCTGATCAACTATTCAACAATGCCTAGATTAAACTAAATAATGTATTATATCTTGTTTTTGTTGTAAAAAAACCAATTTGCAGTTTGAAAAAGACAAGAAGTTTAATAAGAATTATTTTCATGTAATTTGTTACATTATGTTTGGAGAGTCTTTTTTTAACAGGAGAAAGAATCACTGGTGCAATTTGTCAATCTTTGAAATGTTCAAGCAACTGGAGCAAACTAACAGTCTCCTTGACTAAAACCCACATACTTGTCCTTTTTCCAATATGAGGTATCTGCTGCAGAGGTTAAGTCAGTACACTAAATTCTCAAAAATAGATCTTGCCCAGTTTGCAAGAGGAAGTCAGCTTCTCCTTCAAATTAATTCCTAAACAGTTCTACAATTCTGCATTCATTTAAACAGCAAGAGGGACTTACTTTGTGACTATGCATTATTTCACTAAGATGAAACATAAATAACAAAACCAACCCACCAGAGCACTTCCTAAAAGCTTCAGTTGGTAAAATATGGTGTGCCTCAGAGTAAAATGTTAGTAACTCTTGCACCAAATAGACTGACAGATCCCAAAATATGACTCTGTCTTCAAGTATCTTAGTGCAGAAACGTGTCTCAGGTCTCTGAAATCCAAGCAGGTGGACAAAATAAAAGAAACCACAGCAACTACCCAATAAGATCCAGGTCTGGCAAAACCTTTTGACCCTATACTTGCACACTAGTGATTTGCAGATTTCACAGCAGCAAGCTTTTCTTACTTACTAAAACACCTACAGGCAGCAACAAAAACAAGAGATTCAGCTTGACATCTTTCACCAAGGTACTACATTATTTCCTAGTAAATTAAACAGAAAGACTTCAGTAAGGCATGGATTGTACGTGTATAGGAAATTGTGAAAAAGAAGCCAAGGTGCAGCACGCAGCCTCACAAAAGATAAGGCCTTAGAAAGGAACCATGTCAGCCCACAGCAGAAGTGTGAAAAACAAGTTACCCTGCTGCTCTGGCACATGCTCCAGCACAGACAGTAAGGACCTCATCATGACGAACTGGATCTAGGCAGAGACTAAAAGGGGAAGAATTACATATAGTAATTGAAAAATGTAAACCAAATCCAAGAAATCTAAGCTAGTAATAATACCTGAATTTTGGTCTGCCAAGCCACCCACACGGAAGAAACCCCTCTGATAGTACTCCAAAAGGCTTATGTTGCCTATAGAACAACATGAATTATGAAATCTGAGCATGGATGCAGCAAAATTGGCCAATGTCAAAAAAGTAATTGTGAGAGGGATGTTTTCTTGTGCAAAGTTTTGTCAGAGACAAGGAGGTACAAGGCTAATCAAAAGCTCAGCCACAACTCAGAAAAAGCCAGACTAAAGTAGCAAATGGAGAATAAAACAACAAATCAAGTAGAGAAAAAAGATGGGTCTCCCAATGGTAAGTGTGTGGATAACCACAGAAGGCAGTCATGCTGACATGTGGATTCAAGTCCACAAGAAGGCTGGAGGAAAACCCTTCAGAAGACATGCTTGATGCTCAAACAGGTATATTGTCCTTAAGATTTGGGCTTTCTTGGAGTGAGTGAGGCAGGAGACCGTAATTTGGTAATAATCACACATGACTCCTTAGAATCTGCACTCGGAGTCATTATAGAATTGTTAAACGGTATATTTGACTGCATAGAGCATAGATTATTTTGCACAGATATTTTGCTGCTCTACCTATTTTTTCTTCGAGTGTTCATTAACCAGTAAGTATCTCAATAATTCCCATCCAAGTGTCAAGTCTCCATTATACAGGCAGGAGTGTCAAACCCTGGCAGAAACAGAAATTCAACCATATAACAATTATTTCTGAAGATTTGATATGTGAAAAAAAATCTGAGGGTCATGGAGCAGCAGCAGCCTCACCTTTCTCAGACTGCCAAATTCAGTGTGACCTATTTTCCCTTTAGCAGTGTAGTATTAAAGCAAATACAGAGAAGACTGTACCTGCTCTACAAACCTGATATGCAAACCCTGCACTGTATTTCTACCAAGCTAAATCAAAATCATATTGACTTATAACGGGCTTAAAACCTATTCAATAAAAATGTATAAACAAATATGAGGTAACCTAAGAGTCCAATTAGGACTAGCCAAGCTGCAATGCTTAAGCAATTTCTAGTATAAACTTTGTGCCACTGCTTCAAGTTTGTAGGATTTTGATTATTTTTGCACTGAGGCAGGAATAGATGCTCCAAGAACACAGCCAGCACTCAGAAATTCTTGATTTCTATTTAATTCCTTCCTGACAGTGGGCAAGTCACAGAAAAATGTCTCCCTTAGTTCAAACAGCATGACAGAAAAACTTATCAAGCTGGTAGACTGCGATGAAAAATAATCAGTGCTTATTTGTGGTGAATTCTAAAAGTGAAAAGGACAATTTGCATCATCAAAGACTCCTGAAACAACACAGCACTGCCAACGTGAAATAAAGTGAGAAGAGGCAATTTTTTTGAAATACAGTTTCTCTAAGCATAGGGAACAGTTATGTCCCATTTCCTTCATCTATTTTATTTTTGTAGCAGGGACAAAAATAAAGCTTAAAACAAGGCCCGTCTTCTTAAAACATTCAGTTTATAAATACAGAAACGATGTCATCCTGAACCAAATCTCCTGAAGATAATCATCTGGGAAAATTTATGAGAAGTGCAACAGCACTAATTAAATCAAACACATCTCTCAAGCATGATAATTATGTGTGATGTTGGTTTTTCACTTCAAGTTAAATCAGGCAAGTTGCTGCAGACTGAGATTTAAGCATATGTAAATACAGACTGCGAATTTAACTATAAAATGAATTACCAAATTCTCTCCACACCCTGATGGAAATGTAGGAAGCCAAGAATAGAATTCATTTATTGTCTTTAAAAAGAACTGGACAGCACTTGAAATCAGGTATGCTGCTAAGATACTGAAGAAGCATCACAAATGGAGTGAGTTGAGTAACACTTTGTGATTTGAGATCGTAATGCCCTCCGAGTATCAAGTAGTTGGTAGCAAGTTGAGTGGTGCACTTCTTCCCTTGAAACTGATGCTAAATTTACCAGCAAAAGTACGGAAATTCTCAGTTTATATGCTTAGGACTGCTTGGGCAGTTCTATTTGCTGAAGTCTTGCTGAAGCGAATGGGCATCAGCAGAAAGTCAGACTCCTTGAACAAATTCTACATATTACAGGAAACACTTCTAAGAGCAGAGAACCATCCAGCAGTTTCACAGCACAGCAGTTCCACTCCTACTGCAGGGCAGATTCAGATTCTTTACAGAAGGCTCACAGACTAAAACACATACAGGTCCTCTTAATCCATATATGCCCCACATGATCTTGAAATAACTCTAAACGGAAAACAAACAGTGGCTTCAGTGAGAAGTCCAGGAATGGCCACAGGCTTTGTCACCTCCTACGAAACACTTGACATCCCAGGTCTTTTTCCTTCAAAAAATTGCTTGAAAAAAGACTCGAAAATGACCAATCCTTCTTTTCTTAGAATTTGATAATACATTTTAACAAGTCTAATTAGTTGAGCAGAGTAGGGTAACAAAAAGGAAAAGCTGAAAAACCTTCTAAATTTAAGTTTTCCATAAACAAATGTGCCTTAAAACTCATTAAAAAAGACTACACATTTTTTGAGATATAGGATTAAAAAAATCTATCTTCTCACAGACACCAGACTCAAAATAATGACTAAATTCAACTTTGTTCAATTTGTTGAATTTTATCAGGGATTAAAGTTAGTTACTGTAGGTAATTTATTTTTTAATTCCATAGTCAGTCAGGGAGGCAAACTTTCAGAAGAGCTTGTTCCTGAGAAAAAGGAACAGATCTTTCCCCTCAGACAATAGTCACAGGTATTATTCCCAGTTTCTCAGCTAGTCATATAATGCCAAAGGATTGGACGTATACCAGTTGGCTTCTTGAAATAGAGTGCTATTTCACAAGGCAAACTTGTGTACTGTCCCCAGCGATGGCATATGACTATTAAAGGTACAAACAATAGGCTTTGTGGACACATTTGCTCTCTCAGCAGAAAGACCCAGATCTGAATGTACACAGAGACATGAAAAACAACTTACACTCCAACTACTAAGTTCAGAAGTTGCTGGCACAGTGGCAGGCAGCATGCCCACTGAGTACAAACGACCATGCTGCATGGAAAAACTTATGAGGTCAAGTCTATCCATTTCACATTTCTCAAGTGCAGCTGAGTGCTAAAATAACGTCCATCTGCAAACTCCCCAGTAGCATCAGCCATGCCAGTGCACCATGCAGCCCATGCTACAAACAAGCAAATCTCCATACATCTGCAGGGAAGGATCCACTCCTGTAGTCCCCCTTTGAATGAAGAGTCCAACAAGCCATAAGCCTTGTACATACATATCACTTAGCTGTACACAAGATAAATACAAACACACCCGCAAAATCAAATTCTATTTTTTTTCCCAGCTAATTTTGAGTATACCTTCACCACACACTTTCCAGAAATGGCCTGAGAAGACCAGAAAGGTGCTTTCATATCAGGGGTTTAGTCTGAAATACTTCTAATGTGAAGGAGATTAAATATAGCACTGTCAAAAATGCCATCAAGTTCCTTGTTTTCTCTTCCTTGGCTCTCACATCAGAAATAATACATTGGGGACTGTTTTCATGAATGCAAGTGTTTTTTTGCCATTCTCTCCTATATTTTATGTACAAATTCAGCACTGAACAAAAATCCCAAAAGATTAAAGTTGAAATCCCAGATAAAGGTTAGTAGGCAGAAAGAGAAGCACAGAATTGGAAAAAGAATTAATGAAATATGAAAACCTATCAGGGCAAGACAATCAAGGTAAACATACAACTCAGAGAAATGAACTATCTAACTGTATTGACTTAATTATTTAGACTGCTTGTTTTCTGCATATTTTGATGCCCTTTAGACTAGTCCATCTTGAAATTTACTGCTGGAGAACTAGACACCACTTTTAAAAGCTGTAACACAACTACATGGGCCAAAAGGGCAGTAAATACACTCCACTACGTGCTAGCCAAAGGGAAATAGCAAGATATATTCAATACTATCACTCTCTGTTGTCCAAGACTGCTCCCATTTGGAGCTCCTAAGAATTGAGATCAGAATTTAAGCAGCAAATCGAACAAACTCACAACCATAAGGCCTCATTCAGGCCTCAGCTAAAAGGGAATAGGGAAAAAACAGTTTAGTTTTGTTCTTGTTTCTTATCATTGTATTGTATTTTAAATTGGTAATAAATTGAAATTAATTTCTCCAAGTCAAGTCTGTTTTGCTCATGACAGCATTTGGTAAGTGATTTTCCTGTTCTTTAACTCCACCCGTAAGATGTTTCCTCTTACTCTCACTCTCTGTCCCATTGAGGCAGACTAATGCAGAAGCAGTTGGATGGGCAGCTGGCAGGCAGCCACAGTCAAACCCACCACACTGGCACAGAGTAGCTATGGTCTCTGCAGAGCTGCTCTTCACCTCCTTTTGTCCAGTCTTGTATGATTTCCAGGGACTGTGCCACCCCTTGAATAGGACATAGTGTTTGTCCTTTTAAAATTTCATCAGGTCCCTGACTGTTCAGTTCCTCTGGAGAGCAGCCCTACCCTCCAATGTTCACTGGTTGCCCCAGTATGGTGTCGTTTTCTAAAATGCATGAGAGTGCCTTTTGTTCTCTCCTCTGGGTCACTACAAGAGATGCTGAACATACTTGATTTAGCTTGGTTAACCCATGCCACTGCTCCTGATGACTGACTCCATACCTCACATGTCCAGAAAAGTGTTCCAACAGTACTCATTGCAGCAGTTTTCCTGGGACAGAAGTGAGGCTAAACAGAAATAAGTTTTCACTATTGACTTTTTCTTTTGAAGACAGGTGCAACTTCTGTCTTTCTTAAGTTGAGGGGGACCTTTCCCAATCAACTTGACCTTTAAAAGATGACAGAACAGCCATTAACATATTTCCAGATTAAAACTTCATTTCTGGACACATAGAGTAAAAATTACTCTTCTAAATTTGCTAATCACCCAAAACTAAAAAACGATGGAAAACAGTTGTACTTGAACAAGAATAATTCCTAATTGTACATTTTTAGCATTCATTTGTTTTGTATTGATCTAACATATTATTGTTTTGCTTTTGCAGTGCAAAAGAAACTTAATTCCAATTTGAAACACTTTCATACATTTAAGCATAACATTCTGTCTGAAAGCTCTATAAACATTATACCACACCAGAGAGCAAGATATGCCTAAGTATGATCTGGAAGGAAATTCAATATACAGAAATGCTGAGATAAACTAATTATGTTACCTATTCACTTATACTGAGACCATCTGTAAGAGTACAGTGCAAGAATCTGAGCAGAATGGATTTGTCTATTAGAACCCAATATACTGCGTTCACTCACCCTTCCTGCATAAGCAATTTCCATTTTTGCTCTCTCAGGCACACTGTTCTATTTGTTACATGAATCAAATTATATTGCTATTCACAATTACTTACAGCTATGACAATATTTTGCACCAAACCAATCTCCTTCAAATCTCTTCACTTCCTCTGGGAATTATGTTGGGACATTATCCTTAATGTAGAACAACTCAGTAAGCAGAAAGAGAGAGCAGAGCTCATTTTAGAGACAAACATCCAGGAAAATTGAGCAACAGGAACATCAGACTGCAGAACTGATTACTGGGGGCTTCAGTTGTGGCTTTGACATGATTAATGTGCAAATATCTACTCCCCTTTCAAATTGCATCACAGAACTTGCATTCAAAGGAAACAACTAAAGTGCGGGAAAGAATTCATAATCAGAGCTCATACTGTAGCTGTGTTCTAATCCAATTCACGCTCCACCATAAATCAATGCTTCTCAGGCTACCAGCCACCTGGGATAAATGTCAGGTGAAAATATTTAACATGTATAAGCAAGTGTAGAGGCTTCAGCTTCTGCCAAAGAGACAATCACAGCTTTCTTGGATTTCACATCTACTTGAAAAGCAAGAAAGCCAGACTCCTTCCACTCCACCTACATTATCTGTGTCAGAAGGGTGCTCAGATATGTTACAATTTCTGACTAACATGGGAGACAGCTAGCACTCCACACAGAATACAAATTAACAGGTTTAAACCACGAGTAAGCAAGCAGCCATCACACTGTGTTTATAGCTCTCACTTAATACCGTGAACTTTAAATAGACCCCCTTTACAGATGATTCCTGGGTATGTCATAAGATTTCAGCTCAGCATATAAATTTGATAAAAACACTGGTATTTTCTCAAAGTCCAACATGGTTCTTATTTCATCTGCTACAGCTTACATATAAAATCTAATCAGCAAAAAGGGAAAAATAAATATAAAGGTAATCATAAAATCATATATATGAGAATTATCTTGGAGGCACTTTTTCTGTGAACACTTGAGACTACTGCTTCCTAAATTAAAACAATCCTGTTGCTCAGACAACTCAAAATAAGCTCAAATCCCTGTGGCTCACTATTCCTCCTCTTTTAAACCATCTTCTATTATTACTATAACTAAAATAATTCTAACATCTAATCCTGATCGGACAAGAAATAGAATCATATAATCACAGCATATGCTGGGTTGGAAGCGACCCACAAGGATCATCAAGTCCAGCTCCTGGCCCTGAGCAGGACCAAGAGTCACATCATGTGCCTGAGAGCATTGTTCAAACACTTCTGGAATTCTGTCAGGCTTAGTGCTGTGACCACTTCCCTGGGGAAATGCCCAAGCACTTTGTGGGCGAAACCCCCTTTCCTGATACCCAACCTAAACCTCCCTTGGCTCAGTTTCATGCTGTTTCCTTGAGTCCTGTCAGTGGTCACAAGAGTGAAGAGACCAATGCCTCCTCCTCCTCTTCCCTCCACAAAGAAGTTGTAACTGCAATGATGTCTCCCCTCAGTCTCCTCTTCTCCAGGCTGAACAGACCAAGTGCCCTCAGCTCTCCTCCTCAAGGTCCTTCATCATCCTTGTTGCTCCTCCTTGGATGCTCTAATAGTTTAATATCTTTCTTATACTGCAGCAACCAAAACTACCACAATATTCAGGGTGAGGCTACACCAGTGCAGAGCAGAGTGGGAGGGTCACCTCCCTCAGCTGGGTAGTGATGCTTTGCCTGCTGCCTCCCAGGACATGGCTGGCCCTCACAATCTACACAGAGTCCAGAGCTACATAACCAGTGGTTGTCCGATACACACAACTGCCTAGTGAATTGGTTACTGCTAAGTTCAGTCTGCCTTCTTTTCAGAAAAGAAAGTCAATGCATTTTCCCATTATCTGATCAGCAGTTTCATTAAAAATTTAGTTTTATTTTTGAGGTCTCTTCTTCCAAATTTGTTTGGAACTAATTGGCACAGGTACTGCTGGAAGAAAAAAAACAAACAAGCAAAACAGAGGCTTTATAACATTGAGTTGGAGGGACAAAAAAAAAAAAAAAAGAGGTGGCTCCTGCCAGTGGATTAATTTTACCCATGTCTACAAAACCAATCAAACTGCAGTACTGTGACAGCATACCAGTACTCTGTAAAGACCATCCCTTCTTTGGCTTAAAAAGCCCCACCTGCTAGGGGGGATTCACTCTTCATGGTCTTGTCTGTTTGCCTATTGACTCCAAGTACCCTCCTTCAAAGTCTTTCCAGCTCTCTTCAACACAGCATGCCAAACAGGATACACCACCTGAGCCCTCACAAAGCACCTTTTGTCCATCTCCTAAGGTTAGATTCTTCTTCTGTCAGTACACCACCTGCCTTCAGTAACAGTATGTCACTGACAACCCATCCCACGTTAGCTGCAGCCCTCACAGAGGTTTCAGCAGACCTGGTACTTAGCAACCTGCTCCCTCCCCACGCCATCACACACCCTGCTCTGGGGTACCTGCTGAAAGGCATCTCCTTGCCCCTCTGGAAGACTCACTGCAATTGTCTTCTTGTCCTCCAACACCCTGATAAATCTCCCCAGATTGCTGCCTCTCCACTCTAGTTTTCAAACCTCTAAAGAAAATGCTGGGTAGTACCGTCGAAATCTTGCGAATTCCACCATGATGCAGGTTCCCATCTCAACAATGAGATTCCTCTCTGTGGTTTGCCATAATATGTCTTACAGCTGAGATTAAAATTAACCTCAAAGGATGCATAACATGGGATTCACACAGGCTCTTCCCATTGCCACTGAAACTAAAAAAAAAAAAAAAATCACTAAATTTAGACCAGAGGCTTATCAGGAAATCTTCTGCAAAGAGAAGGAAAATACCGAAACTAAAAAAAAATTATCTCACACACACAAAAAATAAAGTCTCACATTTACCAGAGGAATAAAAATTAAAAAGATATCAAACAATCAATCACCAAAATAAATCACAGTCTTTGTGTAATTCTCCCTCAGGCAGTGAAATTAAAAATGTAGAAGGCAACAGAATAATAAAATCATATATCAATAAACTCCAATCTTTAAAATTCTTAAAAAAGGAAAAAATAGTGAGTTATTACAATTAGATTCTTTCTAACATCTTTAAGCTGTTTTTCATGAAAATCTCTTCATTCAGTGGAGACAGTTCACAAGCTCTGAAGGCACTATGTTATACCAATGTAGAGGCCCAAGTGCAACACTAAAAGTGGCGGAAAGTGATTCATCCTGATTTAGAAGTCCTGTAGACTGAATCGCTTTTTCACTGTAACACAGACTTCCCTTTACTTTGTTATGCAGACACTTCACAGAAGAACATTGATTTTTAGTAACTAGCAGTGGGCTAAAAATCCCTTCCTCTGTCAGTAACCAACTCACCCACAAAAGATGTGAGGAAACAGGGACAAAATGCCTCAGTTCAGGTTCAGCCAGTAAATCTCACCACAGCATACTCACCTGGCTCTGCACTCCAGCAGTAAAACCCCTGGTACTGAGGGATGGCTAGTCTGTGATACTCCAAAAGGCATTCCTGACTTCTCACATGCAACAAAGTACTACCTTCTTCATGAACAATCTCAACTCTCAGTGCCCTTGAGAAAGTCATCAAAGAAATCAGCAAGTCATTCTTCAAATCAAACAAGAAACCAGAAGATGGTTTACTTTGATGGCAGATCATTATCTGTTTCTACAAAGATGGAGTGGGACTGTTTGCCACTTTTATGTCTTCTGCTTAGGTGGAATAAATAGCAATTAACTTCCAAATGAAAATTTATCAACTGGGAAAGAATAATGAGAAATTTATCAGTAAAATGTCAAAACACAAGGTACAAAATGAAAAAAAGATATCCAAGTAAGTTTCACATTCGATTTAAAGTTTAGCACATAAACTCCTAATGACAACCACAAAAAACCACAACCCATCCCCAAAAAACGTAACTAGCCTTCATATCAAGTGCACACTTTCTGATATGGCAGAGTTCTTTCAGCATCTAACCTCTAAGCCGACTACACCATACTGCTAACACCCCTAGGGACAGTGACTCCATCACCTTCCTGGTGAAGCCAATGCTTGACCATCCTTCCAGCAATGAAATTCTTTCTGATGTGCAAACGGAACTTTGCCTGGTGCAGCTTGAGGCCGTTTCATCTTGTCCTGTCTCTAGTTGCCTGGAAGAGGCCAACATCCACATGGCTACAACCTCCTTTCAGGTTATTTCTACAGTGATAGGATCTCCCCTGAACCTCCTTTTCTCCAGCCTAAATACCCCCAGTTCCCTCAGCTACTCCTCATAGGACTTACCCTCTAGACCCTTCACTAGCTTTGCTGTCCTTCTCCAGATATGCTCCAGCACCTAAATGCCTCTTGTAGCAAGGTGCCCAGAAGACGGACAGACACAGTATCCGTTAGTCATCTGTCAATTCAGATAATAATATCCAACACAGAAAACAAAATACAAAACAGAAGTTTAATGGCAATCCCTTCCACTAAGCTATGCTAATACATCAGTTTTGATGGCTTAAATTCTGTTTTATGGCAGTGAAAAGGTTATACATGAAATCAGCCTAGTGACTAGCAAACCTATTTCTAATGGATGTGTTTTCCTGTCTATAACCCCATTATTTTTCATTGTACTGCAGTACTGGCACAACCACTAATGATAGCAGGGAATCAAAATTACATAAAATGTTTACTGAAAAATGTAAAAAAACAAACCAACAGTCCAAAAAAGCAAAAGTCCATGAAGTTCTATATCTTTTCTAAAGCAACAGCAACTACTTTCCTGGAAAGTTCACTTATTTGCAAAAAAATTATTTTGTGCAAATAAAAGTACTACAGTTAGCAGCATGACCTTTTTAAGAAAGATCATCGCAACTGCAAAAATGACAAGTCCTGAAACTAAGAATAGCCAGGTAAAGATTCTAACAATCACCTTCAGTAATATTTTACTCAGTTAATCATAACTAAAATTTCAAGGAGGAAGAAAAAATTGAAAAAGGACAAAGAAGTAATCATGATAGAACATTTAGAATATTGAGAATTAAATTAAAAAATTAAATGAAAACATTTAAAATCTATTTTTAGGGACATGAATTCAAATTCTGTACTTCATACAGCATTAACTCTTCAGAGACCCACGCAGAACCCAAATTAACACAAGTGTTCACCAAAGCCACAAGCAAGAATGAACTTATAAAAAAACCCAGTAAAATAATTTTCTGTACATGACCAGTTTTATGGAGATACAATAACATATGTGAAGCATACACAATGTTTTTATACAAGTTGGTATTACTCAAACAAAAATGCAGACATAATTAAACTGTCATTAAAGATTTAAGATATTCCCTTGCTAACTTTCAACTGCTGTTTACCAAAAAGAAAACAAAGAGCCGCTCAAGCTTGTAAGATTTACAATCTATGAATAACATTACACTGGAAAAAATGATTAAATAGCCTGGAAGTTAGGCTCTTTTTCTAAGTTGGTAATCCAAAAACAATACTGTCAAGTGATTAAATATTCCTTAATTTGTCATCCTTAACTTCTTCAGCCACTGGCTAATTTTATTTTGTAAGTTTCTAAGATAATGGGCTTTCTTAAAGCTTCACTGGCAATCCCAGTTCATCCTCCCAGTAGGGGAAGGGTATGAAGTCCAGCAGCAGCTCACAGACCAATGCACACACATGACCAGGCCAGTACCTCAGCAGCTCTTTGGCCTGACACACTATCCTCACTCTCTTCTGCTTCTTAGCCAACTTTCTGACTTTCTTGGGAGATGTACACAAGATGTTAGGACAGAGGGGATGAAACAAGAAAGAAATTGAGCAGTATAAGAATAGTAGACTTAAGAAATCCTCATGAATCTTATGAAAATCAGATCCATATGTCTTTGTGTAATTCCTTACAAGTTTTCTGCTCCAAATCACTGGGGGAACTGAAATCCCATGGTTGCCTTTAGTGCATCACACAGATGCCCAATGCCAGAGTCTCTTCATTTTACCAGTCCTGGTTTTGGAACACATATATTGCCCAGATCCTCTTACCCTGCCCAGATTCTCTTCCCCACAACAGCACTTTTATGTCTCTACTTAAAACCTTGCATTCACCTGCCACTTACATAGTGGTCCTGACGTCAGCCAGAAGACCTGCGCATCCCTCTAGCTTCTCCCATGGGAAAAGCCACAAGTAAAGCACATTCAAGAACCACACAAGGGTTCTGCATGGGACAGGCAAAGGATAGAAAAAGGCCATTTGGTCTCTGACAGGGGAAGCTGGAAAGAATTGTGCCCTTTTCCTGAGAAAAGCTGTGCTAGCCATGCTTGTGTCATGTTTCTTAAATTCACTGCCAATCATCTACAAACTGTATTGTGGAAGTGAACAGTCCAGACAGCCTGCAGCAGCAGAGACACCAGTGTGCCAGGGATCAGAAGGTGCCCAGCTTCCCCTGCCAGGTGCTGATGTCTGGGCACAGGAGGTACACAATGTGGTTCCCAGTCATACACAGGAAGGCACTCTGTTTGCCTGCTGAACTTTATCAACTGCAGGTTTAATTTATGAGATTCTGTATAAATGTACAAACATCATACTACCCAAAACTTCCACTCCTTCCCGGTGTAGAGAATTCATCTACTTAGCAATCGCTTCTTTGATAAATGATGCTCCTGCTTGGCTTTCCTCCAGGATGGGTTTCATGTAAATTTTGCAACCTGCCTTTTGAAATTTTCTGACAAGACCATAACCTACAGGCAAGCTATGACAGCAAAAAAGGGATAAAGCATAGGAGTAACTGCACAAGAGTACATCTCCAATACAGAAATGCAGTAGTATCAATTCCTTGAAAGGTCATTTTCCCATCCATCTACTACTTCCCAGGAGAAGCCAAAAAGATACCCAGAAAACAAGGCTAAATGGTGCTTCTTCCACACCAAAAGCACACGCAGGATTTCATTACTGGGTTTTGTATTAACCTATACATTCTGCCACTGTGGATAAACCACTGAAGAATCTCACATAAGGTGGTGGTGTGATTCTTATTAATGGCTAAAACACTGACTCAATTGTGTGGAAACTCAGATATAAAAAAACTCAAACCAGTTAATAAAAGCTTTTTAAAGTTTCTGTGCATCATGTAAAGAAATGCATCCTTACTGCTAAAGCCAGACAATCTAAAATACCTCAGTTTTTTTATGTGGAAACTACTAGAACAATTGATTTAGAACCTGTTTTCAACTTATATACATTCCTCTAAATACAACCTGGGTAAGAAAAAAAAATATATTTTTAAAAAAATTCCCTTAAAATTCCTGAATCTATACATTAGAGAACAACTTTTAGATGTTCACAGTAAAAAATACTTTAATAACATAAAGCTTGCCTTGAAACACTTGCCCAGAGTCCAAATTGACTAGTTTCTGAGGCTTGGGGGAGTGGGTTCTCTTGGTGGTGGGTTCTGTTTGCTTGTCTGTTTTTTACTATATTGCCCAATATATCTCTTTATAATTAAAAATAAACAAATAAAACCAAACTAAAACCCCAACAAATCAAATTCCTTCAGCAAGTACATTTCAAAACTACCAACAAGAGGAAAAGAAACACAAGACTAAATGACATTTTGCCTAAAAAAATCTAAAAAAAAAAAGAGATTTGGAGAAAAGCACTGTTTAGGAAATAGTCAACTATTATTCAGCACATCTGTTGCCTTACAGATTTCTTTGGGTATATTTTTTCTCTATCTACCAACACGTGAAAACAATTTTAAGAAGTTATTTTTGTTTTTCAGCTCATCAGAAAGTTGAAAAAGTCATAAATCAGCTGAGACATTCTGATTTTAAAAATCCATGTGACAAATGTATGGTGTGTATATATACAGCTTACAAGGGTGAAAAAAGAAGTTACTTGAACATGGAGTTTTTTGAGAGCAGTACAAAAAACTCCTTAGAAAAATCCAAAGGAAACAAAAACAAAAAACAACAACAGAAACCAACAACCAAAGAAAAACAGCAAAACAAAAACCAAACAAAACAGAAATGTGGAAACTTATACAGCAAAAGTGGTTCAAAATAGAATATGGCCATATCCTCCAGAGATGTCCACAATTCCTTGATACCCCCTCAGGTCAGTCCCAAGTAAGCCTTCGACATTACAGTAACAAATACATGGATTAAATAGTAAGGAGAGACCTCCAGTTTATTCTAAATAAATACAACTCCACAAAATTGAATAAGGTTTTGTGTGTGTTACTGTTATTAGAGCAAAACAAGAGAGATTTAGATCAGATGCCTCTAGACTGTTTTTTCCTCATCAAAAACACTGCTTCTTCTATATTCCTAGAGTAAGAGAAAATCAATGGGACATGGCTAGTTTTGCTACAAAGCAGATCAGTGAGACTCGCTAAGTCAAAAACACTCTCACACATTATTATTTCCTACTTTTTCAAATGTCTAAGGATTTGCAATCCTGGGATCCCCAGGAAGAAAATCCCACTTAGGTAAGACACAGCTAAGCTCAGAAATCACGCTGTTGATAATACCTTTCACTCTCACTAATTTCCACCTCAGAGATTTTGTATGTTGAGGCTCAAAAGCACAGGCTCAGCAGCTATCCAGGGATTTCACAATGCCGTGCTCAGCCAGTCTATTCATTGCTCACAAAACATCTTTACAGGGCTTTACTAGAAGCTATTGTAGAGCAAGCAGTTAATGAAAATGTAAACAGAAGCATGTGATGTAATAATTACTATCAAGATAAACAAAGTACTACTTAAATAAAAAGGTCGTATCACGCAAAGAGAGGATTACCAATTCATTACTTCTACCCTTACACCCTCAACACTGACACAGCGATGTCACCTCCATTGATTTTTTTGTTGTTGTTCTACACAGAAAGAAACAAAGGGAAGATATTTTCCAGGTATTTGTAGTACTTTTCACATAATACACATTGAAGTTAAGCCTTTGCACAAGGGCCAGTGAATTTACCAAAAAGTCAAGCAGTAGTTGTTTAATTACGTTTCATATTTATTGAAAAGATAAAGGTAACATTATTAGTAGGTTCCCTGAAATCTCAAACTCTGCACCTGAGCTAACTTACCACTCACCAGTCTCTTGATGACTTCTGATCTGGGTTGCATATGCAGCAAAAACAACACCAGCCATTTATTATCAAATTTAGAACCAAAAAAAAAAACCCCAAAAGTTAACAGTTCAAAGGCAGATTTTCTGGTGTGCCTTCGAACTCCTCAAACTACTCACACAGCACAGGAAAAGCACAGCAGTCATAAGGCACGACTGACAGGCATGACACCAGGTAAGAAGCACGTAATTTCTATGTTTCATTAACAGGCTTCCAGAGCAGAAGCCCCCACTGCAGCAGCCCCACTGGGTCACCTCACCAGAGTGAGCAACTCACATGCAGCAGGGACCACACTGCTTTCTTCATGCTACTTCACCACTGTTCCAACTTTAAAGATCTGGAAAAGTCTGTAAAACTAATGGATTTCATACAGCTTTAAAAAACAAGAAAATCCTTAGGGCTACAGCAGCAAAGCAAGGAGCAATGCTCTGAAATAGCTCAAGGCATGTTGCAATCATAGTATCTACTTCATCTTTTCAAAAGGTTTGTGTACTAACGCACAGCACCTACTTTTGATGGGCAGCTGTGGCAGTTAAAGACACTTCAGCTAGAAATTACGTTTTCTAGAAGGAAAAAATCTAACAATCAGGACCTAAAAGAGCTTTTGTTAATCTATATTAACTCCCAAATCCCATGAATAATTTTCTAAACATGTTTCCAAACATTAGCAGTGTTTCTGCTAATCAAACATCACTGTCACAGTTTTCTCCAACAACTACAATTATTTTTTCCAACATCTCTAACTCTGAAACATCCATCTCTGGTTTACCACTTTCAAAAAGTTAACTAACCTCCTTCCCATGATGGACATTGTTCCATTGAGGATGCCTGCACAATTCTACTATTTTCATCATAAACTCTTTTTTACCCAGCACCTGATTGCACTCCCTCTGCCATAACTGTGCATCTATCTGATCCTTACAAATCAGGTTTTCTTCAGGTTTTAATTTCCCTGTAGTTTTGAGGGAGGAAAGCACAAACTGCAGTAGGTAATGTTTGGAATTATACCAAAGGTAGACACATTGGTACAGGACACACTCATTACAAGCATTCCGATCAGTTGCAAAGGAATGAAACAAGTCACTACAAAGCAGGACCACATGCAATTACATTACGATCACCTAATCTTCTTTTGCAAGATCAAACACACAAGTACATTCTCAACCTTTCCCATATTCCTCTAGAAAGGGCCGCAGAATTCTGCCTCAAGGGCAAAGATTAAGTGCAAAGTAATTCAACACGTCACCAAATTATTGTCCTCATGAAAAAAACCAACACTGGAAAACTATACCTGGTTACAGTCAAAAGAAGAAAACTGCTTAAATCAGTTTCAAAGGTGGATTGTGAAAACCAAAATTATGTCAAAATCCCTCTGAAAGAGATTGTTCAATGTGAGATTGCTCCCTACAGTATTGTTGAAGCCCTTGCATCACTCACTAAGTACTCGCTTCTCCAAAAATGTATCTTCCCTCACTCCCTGGAAGACTATTTCACAGTCTGGTAGATACCAGTGTTGATCCATTTATTTTCCAATGTTTAGTTCTTTCTGTGTCCCACTGTATCATTCACAGTTAAGTCCTCCTTACCACACATAACAACCCAAGCTGTAAGAGACACATAGCTTAAGCACAGATCAAAAGGTTTTAGGTTCTTTTAAAGCAAAGAGCTTCAATAGCAAGTTATGCTCCAACACTGGAAACATGCTATCAAAATTCCAACATTACCCTTAACTCAGTTTCTGTACTCCTTGCTATTTCTCTTCAATAGGTAAAAAATTTGCAGACTGAAATCTATTCATGAATTTCTGTCATGCCTCAACTTAGAGTTGAACCAAAAAAACCCCCAAAAAACCCTTCACAACCTTTTTTTTGACAGAAGAAAACCAAATGCCATCTTATTCATGTGCATGTAGATACCACCTCAACAACATACTCAATATTAATAAAAAGAAGCAAATGTAAAATTGAAAAAAATTTATTTCTTTGACCATAAATTCACCAGACCACAGAAAACAGAAAGGCTTTCCCTGAGTCTGAAGTCTCAGAGCTCACCCACTGCCAAGTCTTCAGCATTAAGAGACAATAATTCATTTAGATGCTGTGGACCACTAGCTCCAAACTGCAGACTGTGAAGCTGATTCTGTGTTTACAGTGGTCATGCACCTGTCAATTCTGCTGAACCTGTCAGAAAGTTTTAAGTTATTCCCATTAACTCAGTCTATAACTGTCCAATAATTTTGAAGAGCAAAAGCTGCTGTTTTCTGAAAAATATGTTTTTAGATTAAATGCACACTCAGACACAAACTCATTCAATCCTTTCTTCACGTGTCCAACAAGGGTTTACTAGATCCTCTGCAAAGGCTGTTTTTTTAACCCTCGTCCCTTGCAGATAAAAGTCCACTACTACATCACTGCTGTTTTTTAAGAAATACATCACATGTACTGGGAAGTAATGAATAGGGCTACACTGAGAGGCAGAAGAATTATCCTGCTCAGGACAAAGAAGAACAAACAGAAAACATGACTTTACTTACAAAGAAGATACAGATGGGAGGGAAGGGAAAGAAAGAAGAGTATTAAATCTCCACCATACACAATTCCAAGGCATTTAAAATACAAAGTACCCACAGAAACCTGTACACACGAATAAACAGATACACACTAGATGCAAAATAAAATGTGAACATGAGATTTCATTCCACAAGAACCCTGTCACAAGTGCCTGCACGTGCAGATGGAGCTGAAGGATGACACCTCACAAGAAGAAATTATTTTTGCATGCTACACTTAGAGACAGGAAAAATAAAATTGTAACTGCCGTGCCAGAATGTTTCCTCTGAGGTACCTGGGGCTGAGACTGAAGAATCTGCAATCATAAAGATAATTCTGGAAACAGAAAGGAAAGCACTGCAACCGCTCTGAGTCTCCAGACTAGAACTGGCAACAATACCACCGCCATCTCATAAAATGTATCTTGAAATTGGTATATTTTTATTTCATGCTTGCTTCTCACACCAAAATGCCCCCTCACAACTGAACATGTCAAAATGTCATCAGTTTTCTGTGTCAGTGCTTACTTATTAAGCTTTAAACACCAGCAAGAACTGACTTGGGACCACTACAAGAGACATCAAAAGCTTCTGTGGGGGGGGGGGAAAGCCTGCCACAGACGATGAACAACAGAACGAAAGACTGAGCTCCTAAGCCTTCAGTCTCTCCTTGGCAGAAAATAGCTTCCAGATTTACACCTCTGAAGCTTAACATATTCACTCATACATTTTCTGTTTAGACAGGACTACAGCCAGAAGATGTGGCTCCAGCATGGTGGAGATCTTTTGGGGGATTCCTTCCTTGTGGTAAAAAAGTTTTTATTTCATGAATGCTGTTCTTAAACAGCTATTGTCACTGGACCTTCAAGTGTCTTCAAAAGATTCAGTTAGCAAACAAATATACAAGAATAAAGAGAAATTATAGCAGTTTGACTACGTAACTCAAGTACAACAGCAGGTGCTTTTTGTATTATATACTAAGTACTTGCTACATATTGCAACTAGCAAATAACCCACTAATAGATGGTGTCATAAAATGCACCAGATGGATGCTCCAGACCTTTTCTCTTCCCTACTCCCCTCTCCCAAACAGTATGAAACACTTAAAGAGCAATGACAGGCATCAGTATGGAAAACTCTGTGTTGATAATTACTTTCCTACCAAAATGTAATCACTGCATCTATTACTTTATCCAAAAATAATGGTAAGATTTGGACTTGATCTTGAAACCATACATGAAGTCGTACAGCTTACAAGTGCTTACAAGGTTTCATGAAGGTTGACCAGGGTGAACACAGATCTATGCACAACTTAAAGTCTTAGGAGAGTTTGATTTTTTGCCTAAATAATCCAGTCCTGCCACCAGCCTCATGCAAGCTCCCTTGACACTGGTGACTGATGGCTTTTTGCATTTTCAACATCTCAATATGTCTTCTTCGAGAAAAAAATAAAATCAGCTAGATTCCTCTCTTTCCCATATTCTCCGCATTATGCACACACATTTCCGGTTGACTGATGCTGCTGGGCAGACCAGTCCCAAGAATAAGGCAAGGCCTTTTCCTCATTGTGTGGCACCAGTGGAAAATGGGTGTGTTTCCAATGAAGCTGCAGAACAGGCTGCTACCTTGCACTGCAGTTCTCCTTCCAGCATTTCAGCCAGGTCTCACATCCTGTTCAAACTAAGCAAAATAATTACAGACGACTTCACAGCACAGTATTGCCTATTTCAAAGATGCGGTGATTTTGTATTTGCTACAGTGTCTTCCCATATATGGTAGATGAAGACCCACCCAAAGACTCCACTGGGATTTTCTCCGAGCCACTAAAGCAGTGAGTTTTATCCAGATCACACCCACTACTCAATACCTCACTACATCTGAAAAGCCAGTACAAAAAGGAGGCCATAAAGGTTTGTACACTACTACACCCCAGTAGTTGTGTGAGATGTTGCCAAAAGCCATGAAGCCACAGGATTCCTGTCATACATTAGAAAGAGGGAAAGCCGTCAACAGGCAAAGTAAATAAAGCAACTGCGAATCTGCACCTAGTTAGAGGGGGACAACTGTTAAAGGGAGTATGTCTGACTTCTTGATATACTGAGCATAATAACCAAAGCACAGAATACTCAACAAACAGAAGAACAGCAGGTTACTTTGTGTACTTTCCTTCAGTCTTTGCAGTGCATAAAATTACTGACTCTTCAGACTGACTTCAGTAGTATTTTAACTGACTGATAAAAAGATCATCCTCTTCCTCGCACCACAAGAAGCTCTGAATTAGTCAACCCCACTCTGTGAATTCCTTCACGGTAACTTCACCCTCTGGTTTCGGGCGTAAGACACTTACAAAAGTAGAACACATATCCCTCAATGATTCCAATGGCCCTAAGATACCTGTTTTACACACCATCATTTGAAAACACAAGGCTCTTGGGCTGGCAGCTGAAAAAAGTCTTTCTTTCAAAACAGATTAAGAAATTCTCTTTCTTAATAAAAAAAGGAACTCTTACCTTCCTGCTGTTTCTGCTATTCTGTTATCCAGAGCATACCTGGTGTGCCTGCATCACAGTGTCCAGGGATGCCCCTGCTTACAGGACTATGTAACACAGACTTTAACACTGCAGATCATAATTGCATTGTGAATTGCTCTATTTTCAATAGTTATATACTGGAAGGAAAAAACCAATGTATTTGAACCTCTGGTCATTAGCTTCATTGATAAAGAGGCTGAAGAAAAAGTAACTTCAATAAAATACGGATTTGCACACCAGAAAAGTGACGTATAAAAATTGCTTTTGCTCCATGCACAAAAGGCTTGTTCCCTTCATTTTTAATTCCCAGACAATCACCAAAAGTCAATCATTTCTGTAGTAGAGAACTTAACTACTTTTTTGCAAATTGTCTGTACGAATATTAACTGTATAAAAGCAACAATTGTGCTTTTAGTATCTACTTTTCATGCAACTGTATTTCCACTCTGATATTCAGTTCACACCACTTCATTGGCTATCAGGAAGCAATTTATCCAGAGGGGTCTGACAGAACTAGATCTCCTCTAGGCAATGTTTTGTTATTCCTGGTGAATGACAGCTAACAACAGGATCCCAATAACACAGGCACTGTCATAACCAGAGCAACAGAAGACAACAGGTGATGCCCCATGTCACCTGTGATAACTAATATAACCCAAAGAGTCACCTGATAAATTAGCGAGACTACTTTTTGTCTCAAATAAGCAAAGATACAGGCAGCTTATACATATCCTAATTAATATATTCTTCTCTTTTCAGCTTATTTGACTTCCCTTGAAACAAAAATTTTGTTCAAGAGGTTGGGTTATCTTGGCTCTCAAAAAACAGAAATAACCAAGTCAGTCAGTAGCTAACTAGAAATACTACTTCTTTTTAATAATGTAGTTAGATTTTATACACAGAATTAACAAGGCTGGAAAAGACCGTAGAGATCATAAAGTCCAACCTTTTACCTAACTTAACAACCTATCCAACCCCAAATTTAATCCAAAAGATGTTTTGATGTATTGTAGATCAAAGCACTAGGTATGTGTAACTCGTAAAATATAAACACATTCATATAGCCTTTAAATTTGTATTCCAAAGCAGCTTGGCCTGAGCTGAAGTAACAATACCTAAGAAAACTGTAAAGACTGAATAAAGAAATAGAAAGGTATGTAGCAGTGTCTTAAATCCACACTCAACTTTAACTGCAACTAAAATTGCTGATTCCAAAATCAAAGAGTGCCACATTTAAAATATAACCCATTAAAACTGCCTGACTTGGACAAGGCTTTAAACTACGTCTAAGCAGTCAGACTTAATTTTCATAAGGCTGTAGTTGAAAGTCTAAAGCCCGTATGGTGAAGGTAACGCAGAGCCAATATCGTGAAGTATGGCACTGTCCCCCTGGACCACTTCCCAACTCCTTGCCAGGAAGGCATGGACCTCAAAATATTTCTTCCCGTGCACCTTACAGCCATAGCATGATCCTGCACGCGAAAGCTTCTGGAGACTTTGGGATTTTCTCATTGTTGTGAAACAAAAATAAGATGCCAAAATCTGAATGATGTCATGGCAATCTCATAAATGAATTACATTGACCACCTACCAGGAAGGGATGATAATTCTTGAGCAAGACCAGAACCCTCAGTTCAACTTTATTCATCATTCTGAGAAAAAAAAATCCTGCACGAGGGAACCTTTGATCATTTTGGAATTTTCTCATTGCTATGAAACAAAATTAAGATACCAACATTGGAATGACATCATGGCAATCTCATAAGTGGATTATATTAATCATTTAACAGCAAGGGATGATAATTCTTGAGCGAAAGCAGAACCTTGAGTTTATCCTTATTTATCACTCTGAAACCAAAGAATAATAGCGATGAACATCAGAAATATATGTGAAGCTTTTGGAAAGGTTATGTAAAATGTCCACTGAAAATGGAATTACAAAGCTATAGGTACAGCAGACTCTTTAGTATAAATTTCTGTCAGCTCACAACATCATTAACTGGGAGAGATTTTCTAATTAAGTTCAAGGTAACTGCACTACACACAGCTATTAGAAATGCTGCTTCAAAATTCTTTCATTTCTTAAAAATAGTGTTCTAATTTTCAAACTGTTGCAACACAATTTAACACAAAAAGGTTTCTAAACTTCTGCACAATAATTTCCTCCATCTTGACCATCTTAAAAATCCAATTTACAAAAAAATCAAGATTATCAGGCCACTGATTTGGCTAATACAGCAAATACACCTGCATTTCAGTCCTTTCCGGGGGGAATGGCAATGGTAAAACGGACTTAAAAAACAGCACCCATGAGCATATCAGCATTTCCCTCACACGGTAAATGCTTTTCACCCCAACACTCCCACTGCCCCAATGCCAGCAGTGAAGCAAGCAGCTTTCTGCATGGCAGCTTGCCCAGCAGAGGATGAGGAGGGTAGGTCGGTGGAAGGTTTGCCTCCAGCAGCTGTGTCACATTGCACCAGGATGGTAAGAAAAACCTTCTGGTGTTTGACACCCATGAGAGGCACAGCACTCCAGCTTCAGAGCCTCATGCCTTGGTTAAGCCAAGAGGTACAAACATGGCAAATGCAGCCCTTGAATTCATCACCTGGTTGGGGCAGAGCTTAGATCAGATGGCATCCAGGGATCCTTTCCAATTCAAGCTACTCCGTGATCATAAAAAAGCTGGTGTGAGAAAGCTGTTAAGAAAAGAGAAGAAAAAAAACCTCAGCTACCTGTGCACATCATATAAAACGTACTAATTTCTTCTTCCAACAGTGGAGGCAGTATCCACCCTCCTTTTACCTGAGACAGCGACATCTAAAAATCTACTGTTTTGCGTGTTCTTCGAAGAGTGTTAGTTAAAGCATTCTACTGATGTTAGCCTGGAATGACCCACAGAAAATTTTACCCTATACTTCCTTACTTAGCTTTGGTGGGAGCTCTTTTAGATATTACTTTCAGTTGTCCTTTTAGAAATGTTTTTCCTAATTTATTTGAAGTGTTATATTTGAGATTTCCAAAGCACCAAGATTTCAAACGTGATCAAAATCCCATCAGAACAGACACTGCACAAATTCATGGCAACACTGCTGGCAAGAACTGCAACTCATATATTAGAATAAACATGTAAAATTTTAAAAATCAGTAAATAAAACTTAAGGATATGTTAGGAAAATAAAGACATATTCATGTATGTTTTACATCATCCATTATGTTCTTATTTTTTTTCCTTATTCTTCTATTTAAGAACCCTTCTTTTGCCCAGACTGTAAGCTCTTGTCCATCCAAATACCCACCAAATTTTGAGCGAAATATGTTTCTTTAAAAAAACAAAACTCTGAAAGACCATCACCAGAAGAATGATCAGGAATCTTATGGATGAAAGTGAAATATTTGCAGAGAAATAAAATTATTTAACAAAATCACTACAGAACACCAGAGCTCTATCTCCTAGATACTGAAGCAATACCTTAACCACACACATACAGAAAGGCAGTTCTTCCCCTGATATACATCCCTAAAATGGAAAAGTGAGTTAATGTAGGGTAGTTGCTCAAATGATCTTGGCCAAGATGACCAAGAGTATTGCAGACTCCACAGTTCTGCTGTCCTGGTGTTTTCCTGGCCTGTGCTCATCTCTTAGAGTTGAAAAGTTGAAAATTAAATTCAGCAGAAATGTTCCTGATGAACAAAAATAGTGCCACAGAGTTACAGAGGAGTTTAATTAGCTGAAAAAAGAATCTACCACTAAAAGGATTCAGCCAAAATTCCAAGGATATGCTTGTTCAGTTGCCACATTAACTCAGATTTTTAGTGAAGTCTCTCACTCCTTATGCTCATGTTTTTCTTAGATGGGTGACAAGATAGTCATTTTCTAAAGGAGAGTAATTTTTACTGAAGTGCTCAGGAGAAAGACAGAAGCAGGTAATGATTAAGTGCTAGCTTTTGAGCAAGATTTGATAGACCAAACAGATGGCCCTGAACAGGCTGGACAGCATAGAGGAAAGGTACATGTCTAAAAACCATATTTAAACACTCTAAACTTCTGGTTTTAATTGGCTAAACATCAGAGAACATCTCCTCTCACTAGGCAATGGGAAGAACAGAAATTCCCAATGTGGTCTACCTCACCTAGACTATTTATTGTTTCAAATAGTTCTAATAAATTGCTCTCACTCGTGTCCTTGATGATGTACAAAACCCACTGCTTATCCACAGACAGTTACCTATAGAGGCTTACTGGAGATGGAAAAATCTCACAGTGATTATTTGCAATTAGATAGAAAACACCACAGGAAACACAATGGACCAGGTGGGAGGCCACTTGCCTAGCAGCATCTCCGTAGGAACAGATCTCCTTAGAAACTGAACTGCACTTCCACTCCTCCTCTCATGTCAAGATGGACCTCTTCAGCAGGAAGGGTCTAGTGGATCAACATGGCTCTTGTGGTCCTAGAGTATCTTCAGTTAAATCCTCTGCCATCCGCAGCTGTCATGCTGCTCCTGTATTTATTTCTTCAGAATTAGGACAGGCATTATCATCATGTGCCTGGATACGTGAAAGCAGCAAATAAAGACCTTTCCCTAGGCCCCTTCAGGAAAGCAACAAACATACAGCCCTTTTAGAAACACACTGATGCATGCACTGGAAACAGCGAAATACTATCACGCTGCTCTTAGTAGCTGACTTATGAAATCAATCATTACTATGAAGCAAAATCAATCTGTTTTTCAGAAACCTTTAACCCCTGTGCAATACGTATTACAGGCCATCTATTAGAAATGGGCAGTGTCTTGTTTGCTAGTCCTCTCATTAAGCAGGAATCCTTACCTTCTTTGAAACCAGAAAAACACATTTAAAAATACATTACTGGCACATCAAGGCTTTACTAAAATCTACAGTAATAGGATGTCATTCATAGTTAAGCTCTAATAATCAAGATGCATTGCACTATGGATGTCATGTATTAAACTATCTGAAGTACCTCTAGTATTTTTTAATATTTTAATATTTTTTGAGCATAAAAGAACAGGTTTAATTCTTCTAATTCATAATCTTACGTAAATCCAGAGCAGTTATGATCAATAACAGAGAATGCACGTGCCAAGAGAAAAAATGCTAAATCTGGTCTGAAGTATCTAGGCCATGAAATGCAAGTGAAAACTTTTATCTCTATGATTGATTTCTTCCCTTCATTTGTCTATTTGAAGAATATACAGCTTATTTTATGATACTTTTTTTAACGTGATCCTTAATTTTGGACACTAACCCTGAGCTCACATAAATGCTGCAACACTTAAAAAAACAACATAGTCTGTATTTTCACAGCCTTTTCTGTATTTACTATTAGTTTTTCCTGATTTTGTTTGCTATAACCACTGCTACACACTGACAAAACCTAAAGCCAAACAAGAACACCAGTGCACACATTACTCACACAGGCCTGTTAAAAATATAAAATAAGCAGCTGAAGAGGAGATTCCATCTGTTTGTACCCTCATTGCTTTTAAGCCAGCTGTAGTGTCAGTAAGACTACTTACAAAAAGAAATGTTAACTACATTTCAAAGATGCACATAATTCTCATATTGATGGTTTTTTAAGCTTAAGAATGTAAGCATTGCATATAACTGTGGCTTAAAAATGGTACCAAAGAATTTATAAGCCAACTCCTGATCCAATTAAAATCCATTCGGATCTCATATGAAAAGAATTCAGGTTTCTAGTTAGTGTTGCTATTTAGATGACACAAACTTTAGCCTTAATATTAGTAGTCCCTGAATTCCAAGCACTATGGAGTATTCACATCCATACAGAGCAAATAAAATGTTTAAATCAAGATTGTTTGTATCTGCAAAAATCCATATCCACTTTCTCTGCACCAAAAGAACAAGGGCATGATGGACTACAAGATTTTCACCTTTGGCATCCACCATGTCACCACATCCAGCATCACAAAGTCTCTCCTAAAGCTCCTATGTTTCAAATACATGAAGGCAGTTCTAACAAATAAAAAAAAAAAAAAAAGGAAAGGTGTTTATACTCTTACCAACATGTAAGGAATTGCAAACTTATCATAAAAAAAGCACTGAGAATGAAACTAGAAATTGTGAAAGGGATTTTATATTAGGTAACCAAAAACGGCTATACTAAAAATCTTTGGCTTTTTGGATGTGACTCTCCCTCTTTTTTTTATATATGTGTCTCTTCCTCTTCACACACCAAAACTATCCTTTCTACCTATCTAGACGTACCAAATCACCTTTCCAGCACTCTTATTATTTGGAATTAAAGGGCTAATCTTTATTTTGATACCCTTCCAAAAGGCTGGCTTTGTGCCTGTTAAAAGACAGAACAATAACCAGGAAATTAGCTGTCTTAAGTGAGGATAAGGTGTTAATGTAAGATAAAGGTATAATTTCAAGCTACAATCAGAAATGTTCAAGAAAACTTAGACTAATGAATTACATAATTCACAGCTAACCATGAACCACCGTCAGCTTTGTAGAAATCAGTTTGATCTAAAAGCTCGTATCTCAATCTCACATCACATTTTACCAAGGAAAGCAAGCTGTCTTTCACTCAGGTTTACATCTGACTCATTAAACATCCACAACATCCATCCAAGGTGCATTAACACACTTAACACACTGCTTTTGCAGTTTCCTGTGATCTTCTATTATTACTCACTGAACACTTAATTTTTCAATACAAATATGCATAAATCCTCATAATTTAACAATGACTGGTCTCCTTCACTCCTGAACAGCACTCCTGGACAGTCTACACTATCCCTTTCTCCCACAGCATTAGAGTAAAAGGTAAACATACATCTCACTTTTGGTTTGATAGCACATAGAGAATAAACACATTCTGTGCTGCTGTCAGTGTTTGGGAAGAACAGCCATCACGTGCTTGCTGCTGACACGGGCTGCAAAGGCAGGTGCAGCTGGTCCAGATTTAACAGCAATGCAGCAGAACCTGGAGTACTACAACCAGGGTATTTTGTAGGGCACGTTGGTTGGGACACCATGGGACATAGTTGCAGAGCAGACACAAAACAGCAGCCACCTGGGTGTAGTCTTATCAGCTGATGTAACGTGACGTATGTCCATGGCAAGAAAAACGCTACATGGCTGATCTGCCCTACACCCACATTTGCTCACTCTTAATATATGCAGAGTCAGGCAAACAGCTCTCCCTTCCAGTTCCTCAACAGCTATCAAAACAGCCAGATCTGCAATGCACAAACTACAGTTCCACGGCCCTGAAAACGTACAATAGAGGAAAGCAAAAAGATGTTTTAGTTTTCCATTTTAGGCCCCTGGTTTCACATCTCTTAAAATGCAGGTTTACAATGGTAGTAAGCTTTGGTAAATTGCTCCTATTAACACTGATCCTTACAGAAAGCAAATGTAGCACATACAGCTGTACTGACACGACTGTGATTCAGGCAACCATTATTATTAAACTGCTCTTCAGGGAAGAAGAGATCAAAACGCCTTCCCTTTCCTGAAACCAGAATGTGATGGTAGCAGATGTCACCTCCCTCTCAGCCCGGAGATGGAGGGTACGCCCCACGGGGAGGATGGGGAGATCCAGGCCCTGCTGGGCTCCCTGCTGCAAAGCGGGACAAGGCCGATCCCGGCAGCATCTCCCGATGGGAAGGGCTGCTGCGACCGTCCTGCTGCGACGGCGACCATTCGGTCGGGGGAACCAAAATCCCCACATCCTCCCCTCCATTTCTCCTTTATTCTTTCACCATAGAAAAAGCGGGTGGCGGGGGGAAGGTGGGGCGGGGAAGACTAAAAAAAACCAAAGCAGCAAACCAGTGCACTGGAACATGCCCGGCTTTACGCAGCATTATTCCACGCACATCCCACCCGCACCAAATGAATAATGGAAGAAATAAAACTGTGAGAGCACGCAATGTCCCGCTGGGGGCTGGGATGGAGGCGCTCATGGCCGCGCTGGCGCCGCTCCCCGCAGCCCGGGGCAGGTGCGGGTCTGCCCCGCTCGCTCGCGGATGCGCCGCACGGGCACCGCCGCAGCCCCCGCCGCNTGCGGGTCCGCGCCGCCTCTTCAGCAGGCTGGACGGCTCCGGCGGGGGCGGCAGTGCAGCGCGGGGCGGAAAGCCCTGCAGCCGGCCACTTCTCCTGCAGCCACCATCTTCCTCCTCCTCCTCCGGCCGCCGCCAGCACCGCCCGCGCCGGCCCCTCCCGCCGCGCCGCCCTCTCGCGTCAGTGCGGCCGCCCGCACCGGTCCCTCCCAGCCTGCTGCCCTCCGCCGCATCCCTACCTCCCTGCCTCCCCCGTTGCCTCGGCCGGCCGGGCACGCCGGCAGAGCCCAGCCCCGGGGTGGCCGGCTGGCTGCGGGGGAGCGGAGCGGCCCCTGATCGGCCACATGCTCAGCGGTCTCCGAGTCGCACCTGGGCGGCTCAGAGCGGGGAAGGCTCCCCAAAGCACCGACCTGTCCGTGTCAGCCCTTCCCTTAGCAGCCTTGGCTTGCCCCGGGAGGAAGGGGTTCCTGCCGCCGAGGCACAAGGTGGGAGGGTGGGTGTGCCAAGGCAGCGCATCCTCATCGCAGCTCAACCCAACCGGCACTGTCCATCTTCCAGGGGTGAGAAGAAGCTGCAAAGATCGAGGTGCAGCACACCCTAACCAAATTGTGCACGCAGCCTGCAGGGAGGCTTGTTCCTATGCTATAAAGGGCTTACCAGTGCCCCCTTCCCAGGAGACGGCCACTGACTCCCGTATTCACGTATACAAACACAGCATTAGACCTCAACTTGCATCTATAGCCCAGGCTGGAAAAACTGTTGTACCTTCTCCAAACTGCTGCACCGTGTGTCTAACTGGCTCAGTGATTCCGCATATGTAAACAAAATCATAAATTCCTCAAGATAGTGTCCTGCATTTTATGGTATTTAAAACACTATGGCTGTCTACATATAGACTTCTAAGTAATTATTATGATAACTTGGTGTTAGTTTTGAATATAATTCTGTTTTTCTTCTTCCAGTGAAGACACTTTTTGGTTCTTGATAATAGAGAAGCACTTATTCCCCTATTATCTTATGGTTCAGACAATCTGTATGTACAGCTGCACCTTTAAATCCTAGCCAAAATGCCACAGTATTCTCTAAATGAGGACTTTGAAAATGAGAGTATGATAAAAATGTTGAAAAGTAGAAGAACTGAAGAAAGTATGAGTGACATTCCTTAGACAGGTGCTTCCAAAATGCTTTCCTCTGTTTTTTGATATATTGTAACACTTCATTTCTTTCCTCCCAGTGCTAGTAATTACTTTTCATTGATGTTTTGCTATCCTGTCCTGGAGAAGTCTTCCAACCTAGTAACATTTGTAGCAAAAATAACAAAACCTTGAGGAGATCTCTACTCCCTTCTTCTTTTCTATGTCCTACGTATATGCCTCTGATATGGCTCTACATAACCACAACTTAAGGTGTATAGAATTTGCACGACAGATTTCCAACACTATTGATTCTTGGAGAGTTACATTACATAAAACACATTACTTGCAATGAAGTCCCTTCTTCGTGTATTTCCTCACCAAATAATGGAGCAGTTAGGCCAGAATGTGATCTAAATTTGCCCTGTGTTAAGAGGGAGGTTTGCCCAGGTGACCTCTAGAGGTCCCTCCCAACCTACCTTATTCCGTTATATTCTTAAAGGTTTCAAAAGGCAAAAGCAGTCTCAGTGACTGCTAAACTATATCCAAGAAAAGTTCCATGTCCTAGATGCATTTGTCTCCCAAAACTCCACCTTATCTCATTTGTTTCATAGCTCATGAAGACAAGTCTTCTAGCACACAAATTGTCTCTGAACCTGCTAATGGTGCAGCTGCTAATGCAACAGTATTAGCATTGTTAATGCTGCATTAGCATTGACCTTCAGGTTCGTTCTTGTTTTTAATTTATTATTTAGTCAATTTTAAATGTAGCAAATTAAAACCGGCTGAAAAAATAGTATGAAAAGCAGCAAGACTAGTCTGCAACATTTACGAAAATAAGTAACACTGCGGATGAAACAATAGTCTGCTGTGGTAACCTGCAGCAAACATGTATCAGACAGCTTCCAGCACATCAGACAGGCAAAAAATTCTATTTACAGTGAACTAAGTTTTTTGTTTTATATAGGGTTGTTTCCCTGTCTTCCTCCCCCAATATGCCCCTTATCCCCCTCCACCCTCTTTCATTTTAAGACAAGTATTTTCATCAACCCTAGTGACCAAGACAGACTTACCTTAGGGGAAAATGGTCTGTCTTCCCATTTAGGTCATTTTGCTGTGTGAGGAAAAGGAAAAAAAAAAAAAAGCAAAAAAAAAAAAAAGCATCTGTCTCAGGGGAAGTGCCTGCTCAGGTTTGATATGGACAACTCATTAGAGGGGCCTGGATATTTCAAAGGCAAAGAAGTTACACTGAACGTTTCCCTTTTCAGGAAAAAAAAAAACAAAACCAAAACCCCAAACAAAACCCTACACTCTGCACAGTACATTAATTGGATTCAGTGTGTCTATATTCTGCCTCTATTTATGTATCCATTAGCCTAGATAAAAGCCTTGGCTGTGGCAGTTCAGGCACTTTTTTTCCTACATTAGTCTACTAATCTAGTCATCTTCTATGTGTTTTCAGGAATTGGACTTGCAATGATCCTAAGTGTGCGCAAATTGCTATTTTCAGCCTTGGGCCAACGGCAAAACAGCTCTTGCAGGCTGAAAGGACCAGTTGAAGCTTGACATTTTTAGGGTCAGATAGCTCAGGATGCACAAGGGACAGAAATGAATGCTTTTTACACTCTGAAAGCCTGGGATTACAGCTTTCATATGTCAAAGAACATTAATCTCTGACTCTAGTGGTGTGTGCATTACCTGTTAACAGAAGAGAGTAGGCTGCTTCAGATGTGCTTGCTGGTATTGAAGTGGGTTTCAGAAATAGAAATGTTTTCAAATTCTGATACTGGACCAATGAACTTAAGGAAGGCAGTTCTGTGAATAAAACCTTCCAGACTCAACCACCTTATCTTCTTTAGTAGCTTGGTCTGAAACAGCTCAATCAGTAGCATGGGTCAGATCTATGTTTTTAAAGTGTAAGAGTCTCCAGTTTTGTCAACTATTCTTACTTCTCATATAACACACATACACAATTTCACTGTGCCCACATCTAATCTATCTGTAATTCATTAGAGGCACAACACAGCTTCCACAGGCAGTTTCCTTCATAATGTGATTCTCATGTCAGGGAATGATAACATACCTGCAAGCACTCCTGCAATCTAAACATGTGCAAGAAAGATGCTCTTCTTTATTACTTAGATTAAGTGTAGTCTTTAAGGTAGTACTGGAAGAGCTCAAAGACTTTATTCTGCAAATGCTTCTTCTTATTTCTTATTATATGTTATGATACATGAACAAGATAGCCTTTAATTAATTGAGCTTCAACACCATTTAAAGTCTTCTAGTAACAAAACATTAGTCAATGCTCTCAAAAAGTTTAATGAGGAGTTTTGCAAACCTGTTTTTTTTTTCATGATGACTCCCATCACCTCATTGGCCAAACTATGGCATCCCATATATTAGAATACAAAAGTTCACCTCTGTTGGGTTGCAATTATTGTATCCTGCCTATCTACAGCCTGTAAAAACAGATTGTCCCTTTTCTAGTCCAAGGGGACAGTGTACCACTAGTTATGTTTTGAAGCATTTATTTGCCTGAAAGACCACATACTAAGTATCCAATAAGTTCAGGTTCATCTTTATAGAGGCAAAAAGTTAGAGACATACTTGACTATGTGATTTTGCCAATAGTTTCATCTGCAGGTCATCATTCCATTCAGAGATGTCCCAGGGAGAAAGATGGGTGTTTAAAGCCTTATTTGGAGACAGCAGTGACATGCAGTTTGCAAGGCTGAAAGAAGCCTAGGACTTGGCAGGTTCAACACTTGTTCCATCTGTTGGTGAAGCAGGTGATGCCCCTTATCAAAGATGCTTGCAGAGAGCAGGGACAGCAGGGGTGGCTGCACTACAGAATGTGAAAAAACCCCAAGTAACTCTGTAATTAATGAAATTACCATTTTTTTTCTGATGGGGATTTTTTGTTATTTCAGCAACAAGCCAAATGTTGCCCACACTGGTGGACTGTTTTCTGGAGTCAAGTAGTTCTAGCACTGCGTGCAGTGCCACAGAAATCATAGCATCAGCACAACTCATTGGCAAAACCAACATAGAATTAGGCTCAGCTCCAGTTTTTTAATACATAGTGTTGTTGTTTCGGAATGGTATTTTCCAATTACTGTTCACAGTGAAACACTCCAAACCATGAGCAGCTTGCTCATTTCCTCTCTCCCTCCTCTGTGGCAGGCTGGAAGGAATTGGAGGCACAAAGATAGAGACTGAAGTTTGAGAAACAGCAATGAAATAAGAAACAAACAGTAACAGCATCAATATTAATATCAGAGTATGCAGGAGAGGCAAGCAATTCACAGGAGTGCTAACCACGCAGAGGACGATATTAACCCAACCCCCTCACTTCCCACTACTGGACTGGAAGGGACCCTTTCCTCCTACCCCTGCCTATAGTGTGAAGTGGTATAAAATGACCTGTGGGTCCTGGTCATGCCTTTCCTAACTACTGCAAAAATAACCCTGTCCTGTCCAGAACCAGGACAGCATCCTGCTGTAATTTCAGGTTTTTAAATTAACGACTTGGCACTACTGTCCTTCATGGTTTTGGACTTCAGCAAGTGGGAAGAACCTCAGCTGAAGCACTTCCACTGTTTACTCCAAAGAGTCCAGGAGAGAGCAAATGAAGATAGCGATCCTATTTCATGCTCCAGCATCTTTTGCTCTTGCAAAGTAAGATTGCTGGGTAAGGCTTAAGAGTGACTGCCATTTGGATGGGTGAAAAAGTGGGCAGTTGAAGTGACTGAAAGGTGCCAGTGGACAGCTAGTTAAGAAATACCTTGGCATTAGCACATGAAGCAACTTAAGGTCAAAAGCAGACTTATGGTTTCTGCTAGAGAAATGGAATCTTTTATTACTTTGGGGAGGAAATTTCACCCCTGCTCAAAGTACATGGATGGGTATGTTCACATATAACCATTTTTCCACAAAGAAGGAAAATAGAAAAAAAAGCAAATCCTAGGTCTACATATTTGTCTATCTTAGGAGAGTTATGGCAGGCAGCACAAATTTAAATTGTTGACAGCTCAGTTCTTTCAGATAGCCTGTTACTCTTGCTGTAAAGTTGGCACAAACTATTGTAGTTATATACTATCTCATAATTTTCCTTTAGCTTAATTTTAGAGGAAGTTGGTCTGGTATTTGAGACATCTCTTAATTTTTTTTGTTGTCATGGTTTTACTATACATCACTATAAGAATAAATTGAAGTAGGTTAGCAGAGTGAAGGAAGAGTTTATATTAAATTTTATTAAAATGAGGCTTGTTTTATACTTTTGATTCTTTTTATTGATCTAAATTGAAAATCATATGCTGCTTATATTTTATTACTACATAATTAATGACATGAAAAGGGAACTGGTGTTTGAAATCAGAAACTGTGGTGTTAAGAGACCTTCCTAAGCAATGGCTGCTATGAAAAAAGTATGTGCGGAAACAAGACTCAGTAGCATCTTTTGGAAAAACAAAAATGCCATGGATTCTTTGCTGTAGAACATTGCAGTCTTAGTAAATATTATGCCTGCTATTCATTAATTAAACACCTTCCAGGTACTGGTTTTGTGGGATTTAGAAACTGAAATCATAAAATATACATATATACATGCAAATACATGATTGTATTGTTGAAAAATCGATGAGTAGAAAGGCCCCTCCAAGTGCAATAGAAAATTTCCATGCAGCTGAATTCCTCTTCCTTGAGTGTATGAGCAGTAACCTCCGGAGGCCAAGAGCCAGACCACGAAGCTGTGTCCCAGATGCCTCCTGCACAGTATTCCTCTGTGACAGCACATTAACCAATTTGCATGTAGCTAAATATATGAACACTGAGCATTTCTGGGTTTTTGGGTCCCTAGTAGGGCCTGTGCACTGAGCAATGCAGAGCACTGCCATTGATAATTAGTTTCATGCTGAACATACGAAAGGCTGTGTAAAATGTGATGTAGGACATTAAGTTCTCTGTATGCAAAGGCCTTGGGTTTTTCAAAACAGGAACAAAATGAATGGTCATTTTTCCTCAGCTTTAGTATCTAGCTTTACTGAGTAATAAACTACATATACAGCATGGTCAGTATTGCTTTATTTCACAGGAAAACAGAGAAAAACTACAAAATACAGAATTAAAGCACTAACAGCACTGTCCTTAAAGTATCAGATTGGTTTGTGCAAGGGTCCATAGAAGGAGAGTGTCACTGCTCTCGTATGGGTATCTGGCCAAAGATCCTTCCAATACCACAGGGTGTAACATGTAAAGGGAAAGGCACAAACAAGAGCACACAAAGACACAAACCCAAAAGATGAACTAATAGAGGCAAAGACAAGAAACAGACCTCATCAGTCACACTAACTCACAGGCAAATTGAAAAGCTGCAACTGGTGAGGATGCAAATCTGCGGGCTCAGGATGTACAAGGAGGCCAGTATAGCTGGGCAGACTGGTGAAGGATGTGCAGGAGTGGAGATGTAGTGGTAGACAGCAAGGTGTATAAAAGGGAGCAGTCACTCGCAAAACAGTAAGACAGTACCTTGTAAAGACAGCAATTATGCATGGAAAGGGAGATTGTCATTTTCTCTTTTTGTCAGAAAAAGCCACATTGTCCTTCAGTGGTGAAGCCAGCCTAATGAAAAATTAAGGTCAGGAGATTATCAGCGGCTACTAAATCTTCATGTATCCACTGAGTTTTCTGCAGTGCTGGTGAATCTCACTGGCTACAAACAGTTGTCTCCCACAGAGCTAAAAGTGCGTACACATGTGTACACAGACGTGATAACCTGAAGTGACACTACAAAACTGGGATACTTTACAGTTTTAATTTGCTTCAAGCCTGTGTTTAAAGATGCAAGCTTTTAGCTTTAGAGTGGATGACCACACTATCTTTCTCTTCCTGTCTTCTGACTCCACTTAGTAATCACTGATTGCCATAGAAACCACTAAATGCACCTTCAATTATGTCACTTTTCTCAATCAGATAGAGGTGCCAGGCAGATTAATATTTCTGTTTAAACACGCAAGATTACGTGGGGAAAGAAAGCAAGACCTTTGAAACCCCATGGGTTCTGCAGCTAGAAGTCTTTGTTATCCCCCTTTTGAGCTGTAAGACACTAAGAAGAGGTACTTTAGTAAAAAAAAATAAAATAGTCATACTACAGAGTTGTACTGACAGAGTTGACAATATATTCAAGATTAAAAAAATACGCTGTCTCACACCAAATAGACAACTTCCTACTTCCCTTGTGAACACTCCACTTCAAAATCTGTAAAGCCTTTACTCTCCAAAAGCTGTCATCTTCCCCTAGAAACTGCTTTCCTAGCTTGTAAACATCTGCATGTCAGACATAGCTCTTGCAGGTAGTAGCAAGACTCAGCCAAACAACTAAGCTGCTTCTGTTGTGCTTTTCTCCATGCTGTGCCCCACAAACTTACCTCTCTCAGTACTGATACTTCGTGAAGTAACATTTCAACTTCTTTTTTTAGATCCTGACCAGGTAATGCAGAAAAGTAGTTTTCAAAGGCGCTTCAAGTGTTCACTTACAAAGTGCTGATTTGTGGCTTGTTTTTCAGAGATGTAGCAACACCAAATAGACTGCAGAGTAAACAGCCAGATATTCCACACATCTGGAAAACCAGACAATGCCACCACTGCCTTCTGAAATCCAGCAAAGGCATTCTAGAGGTCTTCATTTGCTTATTAGTAGCTGGGGAAGGTTTAGATTTATTGGAACTAGAAAACTGTGGAAGACTGGAAGCCCTGTATCAGAGAACAAATAATTATTACAAAGTGAAAGTAGGAGAGAATGACCATGCAGACATATTTGACATTTCTTTGGATGTGTATCTGAACAAGATACCAAAATGACACTACAATACAAGAAACACTTAAGTAAACTTGGGAACTACTGGACCTATGATTCCAGTCATGCCTTGTGAAATATATAATAATACAAAACTCTAGAGTTTTTACATATACTGTTATACTCAAATATCCCAGTGCTGCTGCTTAGATAATAAAAATCCAACCCCAACTGCACACTGATATTTCAGTATTTTAGTATATTAATATTTATTAATTTAATACATTATTTAAACGAATATCAGAATTATTTGGATAATGGCTTGGAATGAAAGCTCTTCATACAGCTACTGATTGCCCTCATAATACAAGTACTGGAAGCAGTTTTACTGCATCATAAACTCAAATCTATGAAAAAGACCTTAACATATATGTCAGTTTTGACAAAAAATGAAAAACTTTTCATGAAAGAAATCACAGACCTATACACAAAATAGAATATTCTTTCAGGAGCCTAACTGCAGATCTAAAATGTCAACACTATGGATCCGTTTGTTAATACATAAGTATTTTCATAATGAGAAAGACTACAAAAAAAATGAGCATACCTCAAGTATCTTTTCATCCTGTTCAGATTAGGGGCCACCTGAGCATTCTTCTTCAGGCAGTCTCAAAAAATTTATACAGGAAGATCTATGTTCTAGAGGCAGTACCATGCTTCCATATTACATCTATCTTGAATACGAGTCAAACAAAACACATTCTTGAAACACCAGAGGGCAATTACTTGCTTTTAAGATCTGTTGATCTATCCAGTTATAACAGGACAGAAATCGTACAGAACCTGGGAAAACTGGCATAAGCTACCACAGTTGATTCCAGATTTTTAAAATGGCAAGCATGTCACAGAACATCATGCTGAAACTTTTAAAAAGTTACAGGAACACAAGCAATCAGCTGTCCAAGTTTCACAACTCTAGACAGTACAGCCAGCTATTGCCAAAAAGAAATTTCTTATACAGAAGAGCTGCTGTTATCTCCATTCTTTTAGAAAGTAAGTTTGAAGAAAGACCTAGGAAAGCATGTGAAAAAGGCTTAACTGTCCATGATTAAAAGAACAAAATTAGGTCTGCTGTCATTACCTAATTCACAAGAGCAGGCGCAGTTCCTGTTCAAGGAAGCTTATAACTGAAAAGAGATTAGCAATAATTAGGAAGGGTATCTCTTGATAAACAACGAAATTGGAGACCAATATATTGTCAGAAAACAGAGGGGGTTTAGGAGATGAAAAGTTTATTTATAAACTTTCAACATTTAACAATTTTACACTATTTTCCATTTTCTACAGATATACAATAACTTACAGCAGTGCTTAGTCCATTTTGTCACTAATACATATAAAAAGAAGTCTGCTGATAAAGAAGTGAAAATAATCTATTTACCAACCACCACCACTAAAAGTGTACCTGTAAATTTTGGAAGACATCTGCATAGAACAGTTAGGTCTGTAAGAGTGCTCTTTTTTATTTTGTAATTAATTTTGTACTACTAGGATATGCAAAAATTTAATTAACATGCAATACAAAATATTTGAGATAAACAAGGTAAAACTCAGTGTGCACAACTGGAAAGCAGTGCTAGGATGCCCTTCTATGTCTCTACACAGACATGTCTGAAAAAAGCACGGTTTATATGGCAGAATTTCAACTTCCCTTCAAAACTAGGCAAAACTAGATTTATAACCATGAAAATCTATACTTGGCTAGATTCCACTGAAGCTGGACTAAAGGTGTGGTGAAAATTATCTAGTACTAGACTACAAATAATTTTAAAAGGTAAATCAGCTGCTACTTAGTTACAAACATTTGTGTGATGAAAGGGTGACAAACGTGCATTTTACTGTTGATGATAAATGTAGATAGCACGTTTGGAGAACAGCATCACTTGGGCCATCCACTACGTATTAAGACTTTCCCACTTCAACATTGCATCCATTATCATATGCCACTTAAAAGCTTACTAGTCTTCCCTAAACATCTTGCATAAATCTTGGGCATTGACCTATATGTTATTGATAAGCAATACTTCCAAATCTAAAGTTTTGTACACGGGCATCTTGTACAAAACTTTCTGTCACTAGGAAAGATTAAAAAAAGCATGGGGACAAGGGAGAGAATGCGGGGAATGGCAGGGAGAGGGGTCAGAGGTGGGAGAGAAGGGAGGGAAAAATAGAGAGGGAAAAAAACAAGAGGAAAAAATAGGGAAAAAAGCGAGAGGAAAAAGCTTTGTTACTGATACCCTGTAATACCCTTAATTCTTCTCTAGCTGCTCTTTTAAACCTATTGCATTCCACAACCTTAACAGCTTCTTTTCCACAGTGTTAATGAGTATACACTAGTGTAACTAGTGTTTTTTCACTGAAGTCATCAATAGGACCATTTGTGAAAGACCCAAACTGAATATGCCATGGCTATTAGGTAGTGGGTGACACTCTCTCCACAGCATACCCTGATCTTATGTCAATGAATTCCCTCACAGATGTAAAAATAAAGCATTCACATCAGAAACAAACTAATAGGCACATCCCGCAAATTATTTCTGTATGACAACCCTGGAGGGTTTATTACTTGCTCTAAGCTTTCTGATTTAATGAGACCTAAATTAAGTAGAAGATCGTACATACTGACTCAGAGCTTCCTTACATATTCTTTCTACCTAGCAGCTAGTAAGATAAAAAAAAGTGTACGAGTAGAACATGTCCTTGCTTTTTTAAGCTTAGCATTTAGGAACACTTGGAATGAATAACATTGTCTAGGAGGAGAGAGGAAAGGTGCTAGCATTTTCCAATAAAATTGATCCCTTTAAGGAAAGCTCTCAAATCCAGTAATTCAATATCAGAAGGCATTCAGAATGAAGAGTAATTCAGAAAATATTTTTGATGCGATTTTTATAAAAAGAACATGAAAAAATACTGAAAATAAAGTACCAAAAAGAATACTTGTTGTTTGTGTTCAAATACCAATTTAAATTGCTAATTTGTATCTGATATAGTTTTCTCAGTCTCCTGTTATGCTAAAACACTTCATTCAAACCATGCCAGTGTTCCTTTCCCTCCCGGAGGACTCCTGGAAGGTATCCTCCAGGGAGGTCATTGGCTGAGCATTCCAGCATTCTCCCGGCTTGCAAGACCCTACAAACACTTTCACAGTCTCAAACACTCCCTACGCCACCACTAATGATTTGTTTGGTGCGTGCACACATTTCTCCAACTGTCAAGAAAATCAGGCAGAGTAAGACAGAGAGGAGAAGCAAGAGATCTTGCTGCTTCAGCAAACAACCTGTCACTGGCACTGATCCTGCTGGATTCAGACTTAGGACAGGTCATCCACAGAAGAGTCTGTTTGCAGATCATCAGTGCTATATAAAAACAGCTACACGTGGAAGAATTTTGCAGTTTTCACAGGACATAAATACAGTTCTGCCATTCATTCATTCACACATACATGCACACTTACTGTGGGAGAATAAATACAGATAATTTATTCACAGATAAGTTCTCTAGTGATTATATAAAAAAAACACAAAAAACAATCCCCATCAGACAGGAATTCATCCTATGGCAATGTAAGACCAGTGAAAAACAAACTTAATGCTTTACATTCATTATCTTGTAGAACACTGGTCATTTAGCAGATTACTTTCAGTGTCTTACTGTCCTGTCCTAATTTTATTCTTTCTGCTACAATATTTACCATTTATCTAATTTATTATGGAAATCTACATAAGATTTACAATGGTCTCAATTACACATCTGAGAGTTTTTCATAGAAAAAATATTGCAAAATATCATGTTTAAAACTAGCTCTATATCCCCCTAATAAGAAAGCTGTGAGAATTAAATATTTTTGCACATATCTTGATAATATAAACATTTCCCTACATAGACTAGTACTTTGATGAACATGATGGTGTTACAAAGTTAGTGTTTATTGGCTCACCTGAATACTGGTGGTGCTGTCACTACCTTGGATCTTAATGCTACTTAAAACCACTGAAGACATCTATTATTTCGATTACATGAATGTAAAGAGAAGATTCCCAAGTGCACTTTTCAAGATGAGTACCCAATTTTAAATGTACCCACTTCAAAAAAAAACCAACCAAACAAAAAAACCCCAAAAAACCAACTGTTACAAAAGGGAAAGAACACAGTAGGTTAAATATATTTTGCCTTCTAAAACTAAATTCTGCTACCTTGTATCATTTGGATGATTTTTCTTAATAACAGGTAATAAGTACTCTCAATCCTTTTATCTGCTCATTATATGCAGCCTTTGAGGGAATCTTACTGTATTAACAATGTACCAACTTCATAATTTTATTCACAAAGCATATACAGGTGTACCTCATCTAAGAAAAGCTCTTTCTTTCTCCATAAGTATATTCTGTTCAAAAACATCCAGTGAGGAAAATATGCACCTCACTGTGGGGTCTCCTCACCTCCCTCTATATAGTAGGAAGTACAGCAAGTTCCAAGTGGGGCAGATAAAGACGTTTAATAAACTAGACTTCAGCTAAGAGTTCTGCTTCGCAGAATAACTCTGACGGCCACTAAAAAAGCTTTTGCAGTTCTAACATTCAGAATCCTAACAAAAGATTTTTAAATACTAAGTCTAAGATATATGGTGCATCAATAGAGATAGTGTAAAAAGCTTCCCCCTCATTATAACATACATCTTGGGATACTGACCACTCTACTGAATAGTGCTAGGGAACTTACAGAGGAAACCCAGCAACTGTCAGGAGCTTCCTGCAAGACTGGCAACAGCAATTTAAGCTGGAGAATGAGAATATGATGCAGATGAGATGGTAAGGTATATCTACCATAAGTCACTGGGTAGATATAAAATAATATGCTAGATGAAAAAAAACAACCCTAAAAGCCAGTTATTACATATTTAGCTTTCTCTTTTTTTTAAATCAGTAACTATAAACTGTAAAAATGTACCCTAATCCACTACGATAGACTATGCCCTGAGAAGTAACATTACACACTAAGTAAAAGCCAATAGGAAGTGTTAGGTCTGTAATTCAAACGAGTAATGCAAGAAATTCCCCAGAAGCTCATATTACCTCAATTTTTCAGCAATACATTGCTTCTTCAGAAGAAAAGACTAATGAAAATTTATGCTAACTGTAGTGTTTCTAAATTTAACTACATGATCTTTTCTCCCTCAAACTCTTCCTGGGAAACTAGATGGCTTCATAAAGCTCTTAGTTTTCACATCTGAAAGCTCACCTAGCATGAAGTTCTGAAAAAACTGAACCTGATGAACTCCATTTAAGGACACGAGTCAAAGTACTCTTGGGAGGTAGTCAGAGTTATACAAACACAAAATTACACCACCTCACCAATGCTTTGCTACATTTGTCTTTGCTGGTTGGAAGAACAGAGAAGAGGTTGAGAGAAAACAGACCTCTGAGCATATGGGGAAAAAAGGAAGGAAAATTATCCTAGACAGGGACACTGAACTTCCTTTAAAACTAACTTGAATGTTAAGTGCATTTGAGTATATGCAAGTTACTCCCTTTCCTTTGTACCTGACACTGAAAAACCAATAAGATCTAATTATAAATACTTCACCAAATGAGCACAAGACAAAGATGCATCTAGAAGTCACATCTATGCTTCACTGCTTTTCCCAGAATTGCTCTACAATTGTATCGAAATTGTATCTAAAAGATACAATTCAGCAGTTGTGGAGGTTTTCCCTCCACACTGTAAGTGCAATGGTTCACTTCCTACTAGAAAAAAAAACCAAAGAGCATTCTTCCCTCACATAAGGTAAAACAAAACTAAGCAAACAGCCTTGTCCAAAAATTCAACCATAATATCTCTGAAGATTCACAACTTAAATTATTCTCTGGTAGTCACATTCTACTCATTGTATTATATGTTACTATGAAAAAGTATGCTTGGTGAGTCTGGCTATGCAGACAAACCTTTCCAAAATCCTTTATTTCCGTTCATCAATATTATACAGTACTGTTTCAAAAATTCATTAATTATTTACTTAGAAAAAAATTCACTCCCATCCATAAAGCTTAGCTATACATTCTACTTAAGCAGCACTAACACAAAACTGGAAATGCCAGAAATTCTGATTGTAAGACAGAAAATCTAAGCTTTCTCACTACATTACCACTTTGCTTATTTGTCTTAAAGCAAATTACATATAAGTAATTAATCAAATAATATAAACTGACAATTTATCCCCTATTAAATGACACATGGATTTTGTTGTTTAAAGAACAAATGTGCAGACATGAGTAGATTAGCAAATAGTAATCAGAGCAGCTATAGCAATGCATCCCAATAACGTCATACGAGTTTGTTATTGTAGCTATCTTTAATGCTGCATGTGTTTCTCCAGTGAATGTAACACACAAGACAAACCAAATGACATTGAAATAACAGTTAATGTATTTAGTGGCTCAGAATTCAACCCCTTGAAATGTAATCCCTTCTATTCTAATTTCTGTAGTTTCAAATTACATTTGTTCCTCAAAACCGTTTGTCTTTAGCACAAATTTCTACAAAGACTAACCTGGTGAACAGAAAGAATCTGCGTTAATTCAAATGACACATACTGCAGCTTAAGACAAAATCAGGAAAGATGCTGAATGTTATAGATGTTTACAGATGTACAAAGTTTGACTTTATATTTTAAGGAACTTCAGAGGGTGAGAGCCTTCTAGTCAGCAGCTTCTATTGGATATTTTCTCCACACAAATGTTCCCTGACCACATTTTTACCTTCTGATCTCTGAAACACAAAACAGCTGAAATACCTTACTTAAAGCAGCTGTACTTCATAATCTTTATATGTGTTAACTACCAAGGGCCTGAAGGCACTTTGCTTTTTTTTTAAGCAGTGCCCAGATGGGCCTCTGTCAAATGGCTAGACAAGTATGTTGCAAAGATCATAGTTCCAGAACTTCATATTAGTTTTAAGATAATGCAATTTGTTACAAGTATCTCTTCAATTATTTCATGTAGGAGGCTTCTGGACATTGACAGCTGGAAGAAATTTAGATATTATTCTCTTCTTTCATATAATTTATATTGTTACCATAAAAAAATTAAAACTTGAATTTAACAGTTTATTGTTTGCATTTCTTAGAAAGCAAAAAATTATGATTGCCTTCTATTTCACTGCTACTGTTTAGTTTTCCGTGTGGCAGAGTCTGGTCTGCAAGCATTTCTAAATGCAAATATTCTTACTGTACTTAAAAAAAAAAAGTGTGGGGGAGTCATCAAGTGCAGACTTTAAAAATCCACACTTTAGAGTTATACTACAGCCATCAGTGTTTTGCAAAAGTAATAGCAGCATCTCTAATCAGAGTTCTCAGAATATTTTCCAAGTATTAAAATTCAATGCAACTCTGTTCATTTACATAGGACCAAATCTTGTCTTCCTGTGAGAATGCATCACTCATGCTGACATCAATAGGAACTTACATGTATGTATTATGAGGGCACTTTTTAGATGTTTATGGGGGAAAGACTGACAAATTCAGTAGCACAGAACTTCCATAGCACACTCTAAAAAAGCTAACTAAAACTCCAGATTATAGTCTGGAAGAAATATATAATGGATTTCAAGTCAGAATCTAATACTACTATTATCTAATATTACTATTTCCCTTTAAAAGCCTCAATCATTCCAGTGCAATAAGACAGCATCTCTTCCCCTCCACAGTTCAAGAAATATTTCTTATAATGCTTCCACTCTCAAGACTTCTTCTATCACTAATATTTTTATCATGAACAGGTAATTTTTGACAAGGTAAACAGAACACACTACTAAGTAAGTAGTCTAGGACCACGAGTGATCCTCAATACATTGTGCCCTCAACTTCACACTTTCCAGGTTCATACTACTCGTGAATAAGACACAATTAATTAATGAGATATTGCTAATCAAACTGACCCAGGCTGCTATACATAATGTTATCATCCATACTCAAAAAACATCAGGTCCTCCAAGTTCTTGCTCAAGTTCTTAAATTCAGAGTCCTGTTTGTACCTAAACATACCCATTTGTCAGAGGTAACATCTTACAACAAATTTATCCTCTCAAGCCATTCCCACACTTCCTTCAGACAAGTTACGTTCTTCTGCAACTACAACCATCAACCAAGACAGCATCCCAAAGTACCTCAAAACAAATCACCCTATAACACATCATGGAGAGGCAGATGTGCATGGCCTCTGAAACAAAACTTTGAAACAGAAATGCTCAAGCCTAGATCAGTCTTATCTAGGTTCTGTAAACAGAATAGTTTATGCATTTAGAAATGTCTTTGTTAGCTACTCTGCCTGAAATGAGTGAAGAACATACTCTCAAAGACTGCAGGTGGTCCATTTTCACTTTGAAATGCAAGAGTAAGCCCCATTCATGAAACTATTTAGAAGTGCCAGAATTTCATATTTCAAGTGTCCTTTTTCATTTGAAATTACACCTTTCCAACAGGATACCTGTGATTTTCCTCCTTCATTGTTTCTCTCTCTACACAACAGAAACAGCACCTTGAAACTTTGTCACAGTCAAGAGGCATTTTGGGCAGGAGACATATGCAGCAACTCTGATGAGGACACTAACCTGAAAATCAAATCCCCTCAGTAAATAGTCTGTTTTTAAAATAGACGATGTTGTCAATGTATACACTTCTACAGCTGTAGAATGTTTCACCTGGGTCTCGGGACCAGCACAATTCTATTAGTGTAAAAAAATCCCTTATACAGACAAGTTCTAAGGAAATGACAAAATATACCATTCATATTTAATTTCAAATTCCCTTAAAATTTACAGTTATGTAAACCCAGATGTATGGCTGGAGAAGAGCTCTTAAGGAAGAGATGAAAAAGATTAAAAAAAACCCGCAAAGATTGAAGCTCAAAGAACAAAAGGGAAAAGAGATAGCTCTCTCCTGCTGTCACTTTTTTTTGGACTGCATAGTCTCAAGGAGCAGTCGGAAAAGTTACTTTTTACACCATCAAATACTGGACTTGTATGGTCTTGGTTAAGTACAAGTTATCAATGTGTGAACTAGCAGACTCAAATTTTGTAGTATACTTAATACATTCAGAAATGTGTATCAAGAGTGATTAATTCTGATCAGTTGAGATAAAAAAAATCCAGTAAGAAATGAAGGTAGTCATTTTTAAGAAAAGTATTACCAAATAAAGCTCCAACAACAAGTCTGTGAACATGTGTTTAAACTATTTTCTGTCACGTTTTCCTGTGTCTGCTTACCAGGATTTCAACTTCATAGGCTTTCCTATGAAGCTAACGTGACAACTGGTAAGTAAACAAAAACCCAGCTGAAACAGTAAAAGGGATGATATCTCCAATATCCAATACTGTTACTGGAGCCTTGAGAAAGAAACACTGTAGTTTGGTGTTCTACCAAAGGTTGCTAATACAAAAATAATATCACTCACTGAATGTAGTCTGGACCTGATAAGGTATTAGCATGATGCCATACAGTAAAGAGGAATAACCTGGAAACAGGCTGAGCTTTAATGACAGATCCTCTCATTCTTTTTTCACTCTGCTTCACAAGCATTTCAGACTCTTCTTTCACCTTTTTTTTTTTTTCTTTTTTTTAAGCCACATGAGTCAGAGTCCACCTTAATGCAGAAGTTAAAAAGTAAGAAAATGTCATGGCAGGAAGCTGACGAAGTGGAGAAAGATTAAGGAACAAACTGCATTTACTAAATAAAAAGGTACTTCAGTTCTTCAATAAAGTGACAGACTTCTAATCTGAACTTTAGGACTGACCATCAAGAGAGAGAGAAACACGAGGTTAGCTAACACTTGCAACCAACACATGCATTTGTGTCTGAAAAGAGAATATTGCACTAAGAGAAGAACTCTGAAAGCTTTAAACGCTTCCTTCACTGACCTAAAAATGTAACTAACCATTTCCTATAAGCAGTAGCAAACCTGACTTGGTCCACATCCCTACAAGTTGATAAGACTTTATCAATGAACCGGTATTCCATTTCTGGACCAACAGAGTCCTGCATAGGAGCACGTTTCAGGCGTTTTTTTTCTTGTGTATAACCTTGTTTGCTGCTGGATTCATTCAAACCATCAACATCCATAGCTTGTGCCATGTGACTTGCTGCAGGGCTGTGGTGGGAATTATTCAGAATTTCATCACTGCTGTCCGCAGATGACACCACTGCACTCAGAAGAGGAAGTTTGTTGCTGAGGTGCTGCTGAAGGTAGAACACACACCTTCTTCAAAGGGAAAGGAAAGAAGAAAGAAAAAAAGAAAAAAGTCATGAACTGAAAATAACCTGCTGTTGCTGATGAACCACTTTAAACCATTTGCTGTCTCACCAGATTTCCCCCCAGACACAAAATCTGAAGTCACTGCTCAAGCTCTACAAAAAAAAGGCTGTGTCACTTTGGCAAGTCTGCTGTTACCTAGCCAGGAACCTGCACCCAACTAGTAAAGCAGAGGTTTTTTGTGGCCTCTCTATCTTCTGTCGATGTTTTGCTCATCTTTTTGTCATTTTTGAAACATTTTAAGTGTGAGGATGCTCATTAACAATTCTTGCACCTCTTGCATAAACTACAGGGACAACCATAGCTTACATCTACAAGATCCTTAAGTCAAATCAATTTTTCCTGCAATAGTTCTGATTATGCTCTTGCATGTTTGTGAATGGCTTAAGACAAGGTAGCTTAAAAATCTTTTATTGTAACTTTTAAAAATCGTAACAACAATTTGTTTGACAATATCAAGCAAAAAACAATCCACACATCAGAAAGAAATTCTTTTGACCAAGTCCTCTTACCTATGACACCACAAGGTTTCATGCCCTGGGTAATTATCAATCAGTTCAGTGCAGAGCTCCATCTCTTCCTCTAAATGGCGAGGGAGGTCCACACTCTGCTCCTCTGCACGGGCAGCTTCTGTCTCCTCCTCCTTCCGAAGGTTAGGGTTTTGTTCATTTACCATTTGATTTTGTACCACTACATTACTGTCAGTCACAGTTCTGCCTATCAAGGAATTGAGTAAGAACTGGCGATAATGAAATCCACTATGATCTGAGACATGCATGGATACCCAGTATTTAGTGGATGAAAGTTCATCAAGGAGAACCTGAAACAAAAAGCAGGGACAGTGACCAACCAGTATAAAGGAGGAACTTACTAACACTGTTTTTGCATTGCTGCATGAAAGAAATTAATACTTCTTCCAAACTCTGAAAAGGGAGGTTTCTCGGAAACCTTCCCACAGCCTGACGGGGAAAAAAAATGCAATCCACTTATGAAAAGAAACAAGCAGTGGTTTAAGAATCTCGAAATTCTTAGGAATAAATAGAGAAGGCAGAGCTGGTACACCAAAGTACACTGAACTTACTTAGAAAAATTTTACTTTTTGCCTAGTGGATTGTGAGTGTCAAAGGGTGGGTGAGTTACTTAAAAAGGAAAAACAAATACGTTCATTTTCCAGGAAAGAATGTCAACCAATAACATTATATTTCAAGTCCTAGAGCCTGTAGAATACAAAACTAGTTGCTTATAATCAAGTTGGTTTACTTGGTAACTAGATGAGCCCCTAGAAAGCCTTTCACCATCACTGCAGTAAATACTTGCATTGCTGACTGCCGCTCTGTAACACTGCTAGTTCCTGAGAATTTTCTCTTAATTGTGAATGCTTTTAAATGTTCAAAATTAATTTCTGTAAAGAGAGGCAAGTTTGGCTTACAAAGTTTCTTTTACTTTATTTTATCTATTAGAGCTAGTGGTTTTATTTCTTTACAGACTTTAACTTCTTTCTTCCCACTGCTCCTCCTCCAGAGTTTAAACTCTCCAAAGGGAATAAAGCTACCTTTTTCATTTACTTCCAAAGATTTTCACTATAGTCCTACTGCTATGCTCATGCTTTAAATCTTTTCTTCTAAGCTACCTACATCACTTAACAGGACCAGCTGATACAAAGCAACTTTCACAGGTAGAAGTCTTTCTTTTCTCACTTGCAGCACAAAAGGCACAGCCTCCCACAAAGAAAACTATGGAAACACTCAAGGCTAGTTATATACTTTTCTTGGTGCCTCTGTTCTAAAAGAATTTGAAGCAAATACAAACAGTGTAAGCACTGTCTTCTACCTGAGACACTCAAGATGTTTTCTTAGACCTTGACAAGAGATATCAGCATCACCTTCCTTTTACAGATCAGCAAACTAAAGTGCAATATTAAAGATGGGATGCTTAAGAGGGGCTGAAACTCCCCATTTCCAGTTCTCCACTTTAAATCATAAGATCAGCTTCTCCATTCTCAGCATAATTGACCTTACTATTTTAAACTTTCGAACTTTAAAATTCAGAAGTCTATTAAGAACAACATGAGGCTTAGAAAAAAATCAGACCAGCCTTTATTCAGCTGGAAATGATACTATGAACATCATGTCCAATTTGGATCTTGGAATAATCCAGTTCAATTATCTGATATATTTATGAACTATAAAGTTACAGTGAAATATCTTAATTAGGCATTTTAACTCCCTGTACAAAAGGAATAAAATGATCCCCAGGATCACTCCTTACCTGAACTACGAAACCTCTTTTAAAGAAGCAATACAGAAGATTCCCATGAAAATGTCTTTACATCTACAAAAAACCAAAGCCTCTCATCTAGGAACCCCAGAGTAACAGTGGAAAATGCTTCAAACAACTGGAAGTAAACAAAAGACCTAGGTAACATCTGAATTCCAAAAGAGGTTCTTTCCTACCAAGACAGTTTTCTCCATTTCCGCACTGAACAACACAAGCCTTTTGCCACTGTTCTGTGAACCAAAGAGGAAACTGGATGAAAGCACCTTCCTCTCCGCTCTTCACAGCCTCTCGCAAAGGGCTGTCTTCTACCTTTGTTGGTGAGCAGAGTACCATGGAACTGGAATTCTCCTCCAGAACAGAATGTGCTCAGTGACCTTTGTCTCAAACTCTGGGTCTGCCCTCCCTCTTACACCATCATTGCCCCTGTGCTTGCTTGTTTTGAAGTGCTTATCCCACCATAAACTACAGCTAAAAACTTCTTTGCTGGTCTGGGGCACTGGAGAAAAGGAACAGTATCTAGGTAAAAAATCTTTTAAGGATAACCAGATACGGCAACGTCCACTTGCACAAAAAACAGGTACCTTTGGAGGCCCAGACATCCAAGGAAAAGTCAAGGCCATGCTGGGGATGTCTACAAGAAAAATTAGTTTATGGCTTACGAACATATTTCTATCTTCTTGGCACCACACAAGAGAGATGTTGCCTCATGACAATCACCTCACCACTTGCTTCCTTCCTTGTTTTTTTATTGTAGGGCCTGATCAGTCACTTTCCATCTTGTAATTAAAAAACTGAGCATTCCTATCTAAAGAAAACAAAAAACTTTGTCCATCCTTGCTAAACTACATCCTATTTTTGTACCTGTGTGATTTCACTGAAGTAATTATGTGTGAATTTTAACAGACTATATCTACACCTCTCTCTAACCCTGTTTCTACAACTAATTACATACCCATCTATTAGTAGTTGTCTGGAACCCATGGTCTTCCTCCATAAACTAACTGCACTGTAATGTGAGAAAGCTGAAATCAGGTTTTTCAAGGCAAGTACTTCACTACCAGAAAATTAGATTAGATTGAAACAATCTACTCTTGACAAATCCTTGACTGATATTCAAACACTATGTAAGCTCACCAATGTAATTCAAATTCTGCAGTTAAAAAAATGGAGATTTCTACACTGAAATGTTTTTTCATTGTATAGTGTAAGAAAGAAGAAACATCTATATTCTGTGAGAAAGTGCCAACACTTTCTCTCTCTAGTATTATAAGCTATTTTCCCAGAGCCTGAACTAAGATTCAGTCTGTAGAAGCATTAAGATTATCAAATCAAAGGAAAAAAACAGCCCAAACTCTATCAAGCAACCTACTCCTTGAAATCCTCCAAAGTAGGCCAACAGCTTCATAAATGATAAATCTGTTTTGAGAAGTCTTATTTCAATAATACAACATACAATATATGTTTCTGAGCCCTTGCTTCCTTGTACACTTTAAAACTACAGGCAAAGGTTGTATTATAGCAGAAATGTGACCCTAAATAATACAGTACTTCTTGATTTGAGGCACTGGAGCTGAGGTTCCCCTGCAGCTCATGGAGAAGACCATGGTGAAGCAGCTGTGCCCCTGCAGCCCATGGAGGACCACAGGAGGGCAGAGATCCACCTCCAGGCTGTGGAGGATCCCAAGCTGGAGCAGGTGGATGCTGGAAGGAGATTGTTACACCGTGGGAGGCCCATGTTGGAGCAGGGTCCTGGCAGGGAGTTGCTGACCTGTGGGGAGAGGAGCCCACACTGGAGCAGGATTCTCCTGATAGGACCTGTGGCCTGTGGAGGACCCACCCTGGAGCAGCCTGTGCCTGAAGGTCTGCACCCTGGGGAAAAGTGACCCATGTGGCAGCAGTGTCTGAAGAGCTGCTGCCCGTGGGATGGACTCACACTCGAGCAGTTTGTGAAGGACTGTCTCCTGTGGGAGGGACCCCATTGGATGCAGGGGAAAGACNGCATTGGATGCAGGGGAAAGACTCCTCTCTCTGAGCAGTGGCAGAAAACAAGAGACCATAACCCTCATTCCCTGTCTCCCTGCACCACTGGAGGGGAGGCGGTAGAACTTGAAAGGAGAGGGCATGGGTGGAAGGTGTTTTAAGTTTTATTTCACTTCTCATTCTTAAGCTCTGATCCTGTTAGTAATAAATTCAATTAATAGCCCCACTTGGAGTCTGTTTTGCCCTTGATGGTGATCAGCAAGGGATCTGGCATAGTCCTTATCTCAACTTATGAAACCCTTTGTTATATTTTATCTCTCCTGTTCGTTTGCAGGGAAGAGTGAGAGAGTGGCTTTAGCGGGTCAAACCACCATGTCACATTAATTAGTTCAATTTGCTGCAGGTCTTGATGCTTTAGATGTGAAATATTCACCACTGCACAAAGTGTCTTTGATGTACCTCAAATAGCTTGCTCAGCCCTTGGTGTAAATCCTGCCAAAAGATATTGCTGGAGCTAAGAAACTAGTTACAATAACTACTATGCTTTCTCTGAAATTCCTGCTATCTTTACTTGATCATTCAAAATTCTGAAATGACAGAAAAGCCTAACAAGGGTATCAAAATAAGACATTACATATCAAAATACCTGTCACGTATTTTTATACTTATTTTTTCCCTACCAGGAACTTCAAGATTAGTGCTGAAGAAATATCTACAGCTGCCCCTTTCTTATTTCAGCTTACCTAGTCCCACCTATATAGTCTTCCCACACATTCATTAGCAGCATGTACTAAGAGAGAAACAGAACTTTGTACACAGTCAAGAAAAATGTGTTATTCCTGCTGAGCAGAACAAGCTTACATTGGCAAGACATACAGAAAATATACTCAACACAATATTTTGTTTGCTTTCTCACAACATACTTAGTTACCTGTGCTAATTTGATACTCTTCATCCATGTCATCTCATCTGCTTAGCAAAACAATCTGGTTTTTTTTGAGAAGAATCTACAAGACTTTATTCCCTACTGTATTATACCTTGACAGTCAGCTTTGCCAAATGCTGTAAAACCCAGATGCGATGGGACCAGGCATTGTAGTTACTTGGGTATCTCCCAGCAGCTTCAGAGCAGACATTCATTTCTTCCTGCACTAGTTGGTGAATTCTTTCCACAGGTGCTGCTCCCAAGTTTCCTTTATTCACAAGGCTGCACAAGGCGTTTTCCTGAACTAGTTGTTGCAGCACCCATCGTCTGGTTAAACAGTGTAAAAAGTGTTAATGGTGAGAGAGCAATTTTAAGAGGAAAAAATGGTTTTTCATTTATATAAATCAAATCTTACAATATTTCAATTATCTGAACTACACTGTAGCTAGATTGGAATAAACAGTAAACATAATCATCTGAATGCTTCTCATACTAAAAGCTATGACATTACAGCCTACTAAATGAAACAGCAAATTCACAAAAAAATTGCACACTGTGCACATGGGTTTTCTAATGAGCTCCTCTTCCAAAATCTTGCACAGCACTAAAATGAAGTATCCATAATGAGATAGAAAAAAGTGACTCAACAAAAAATTAACTCTGTGGTTATCGTCTTTTGCATCTGACAGTTCTGCACACAGCAAGACAAGTTAGTAGTTTTTGTACATCAGAAGCAGTAACAAAGTGCAAAAGGCTTACAGCTTCAAGGGCTATAGCTTAAGAAAACCAAATGTTTTCATTGGTGAATTACAGATATTTGATTTCACATGAATGAGACAAGCAGAGAATCCTAGATTTTTTTTTCATTTTACTTTGGACTGACTTTTAGTAGTATTTCAGCAGTACTTCGAGAGGAAACTCTAATGCTGCACAAATCATGCATCCGCAGCCCCTATGCAAAAAAGTCCTGGAAAAACAGATCACAGATGTGTGAATTTCCACAAAATAGCATGCATAAAGAGAACGGCAACGGTCTTATGTGGAATGCTCTGGAAAGCTGGACATCTTCTGGCCTGTGACACAGAGATATTTCTGTTTTGTACTGGCTCATGACAGTTCCAAAGTCAATTCCCTGCTACTTTCAAAAAGTGTCACTACTGGTTAAAACAAAAATAAAAAAATAAAATAAATTCATTTTCTTTAAAGACAGAACTCTGTTTTGGAAGTCATATATACCAGTGTGCGTATGTATATATAAATATACACACACATATATATAAAAATAAGTCAACCACTGTTAAAAAAATAAAATTGGCAATTCATCTGCTTTTCCTCTCATTTGAAAACATTTATAATATACCTTTTTGCTGGTGTTTTGCATTAACATTGTATCTTTTTCTCTTAGTTATAAAAATATTTAAAATATTACAAGACAATAAAGACACTAATAAGAATGCATTTTAAACTGTGTTTCTCAGCAGAAATCACAAACAGTGTATGAATACTTTCTTCCTATGTAACTTTCAACTCAAGATGTACAGCCAAACAAACCATGCCCTTTGACTATTGTGTAACTATATTTTATGAAAAATAATTTTTAAGACTTAATTTTTTAGTTTCAAAAATGTCTTTGATCCAAATACCACCTTTTACTAATTTTTCACTTCAATTCATAGATTAGCAAGGAATGGAAATTTCAAAAATTGTTTAGGCACAAAATTTAAATAAGTAGAAAGTCATTCCTTTAAGGAAATACATGTATTATTTCATTAACATGGAGTAAAACCATAAAAGACAAATTCTATAATTATCTCAGTTTAAGATGAGCATGTTTTATAAAATAAGGTATTCTGATAAATTATATAAAGAGAGTGAAAAAATATAGACTTTACAATCTCTGCAGGTACAACATAAAGAAAAAGGTATAACTGGTATTAGAAGGTGTTTTTCACTTTTGTCTGAGATTTAATACCATGGGAGAACAGAAAACTCAGTATTAGTCATTACGCTTACGCAGAAAAAAAAATTTTTGCACATCTTCCAACATGTAGCAATCAAACCCATATACAGTCATTCTCAAACATACTTTTCTGATATAGGCAAAAAAGAGAAAGAACAATAAATTATAGCACTTCTAATTCAAGATTATATGGAGGACATAACAAAAAAGTCTGTCTAAGGTGCAAATAAATGTAAAGAACATAACAATCTGAACAATGTCATAAAATATATTGACCATCATAATGTTATGGATGACATCAGATTCAGAACAATTTAAATGCAAAAAACCAGTCCTTCCAGTTTTAGTTTAACCTTTTCTACATGATAGCTATGACAAACTGCAAGATTTTTTCTTCCCATTATAACTATACACTTTTGCTTCAAAGACAACATCAAGCAGCATGACTCATAGCATGGAGATGATGAAAAGCATTTCAACGACAAAATTAAAAATCAGTGCCACAGAAGTATATTGTTGTTTCCCCTATATAAATACTACTACAAAAGAAACATCTAGCAATATTCCATGTATTACATTTTAAGTTAACATTGAGAATCTTAAGCTCATGCAGTATCAACTTTACAGTTGTCCTAATGCTAGACATGTTAAACACAACTGCTTCCTAATGGGTTACATTCAAACCTCTTTAAGGCTGTCTATAAAAGGATGAGTTATACTTCTATTTATACCACTAAAAAAAGATCACACGCATGTTAAGACTTTTTTTTTTTCCAAAACAAAGTTGATCAATGAATGTGAACTTCACTTGGCTGCGCTACAGGCATTTTATGGATGCTGAGTTCAATGCTTGGCTTTGTGCATTGAAGGAATTCTCAAGCTATGTTTTCCAAACATGTGATCTATTATTCTAATATTCAGTAGTGCTGACTTAATGACTTTGCTTAAGTTGGAAATTATAAAAATAAATTCACCAAACCAAAAAGACCAGTATTGAAATGGAAAAGAACCCAGCCTTGGTTACAAAGATTAGCTTTTACAGATTCTTCTCTGTCTGGGATGCTTGTAGATAAGCAATATAGTAGTAAGTTGGAGAGAAAGAGGGAGAAACCTGTAGTGTTCAAATACTTACTATTGATGGCAGCAGATTTTCAGGCTGAGAATTTTAGGTGCTGCAAGACATGATATACCTTTAGGAAAATTTATCCCACCTCCAAAGTTTATTAAGAAAGTATGCAGCAAAAAAGGCATATATGATTCCAGTACAAAGTGTAAAATATAGACAGGTAGCTTCAAAATCCAAAGCTTTTGAAGTATTCTACAATGACTGGTTCAAAGAATCTACTGTATTTCTAGGTGTCCTCCTTCACTTGTGCCTCTCCTTAACCCAAGAATAGGAAACAAAAAACCCTAGGAAAAATGTTTTTAAGGAGTTAATAGAAAGCAAGGGAAACAAACCTATGAATCCATGTTTCTGGACTCTTTGGAAACTTGGTTAACGCCAGTTTTCCAAGATGCAAATCTTTAAGTGGATTTAAAGTGCCAGACAGTATTAATTCTTTCCTACAAAAGATAAAATAAATCTGTATGAATGAAAGTAGTAACCTGAAAACAGAACACAAATCCCAATAACAAATTGCATGGCGTTTCCTTTGTATCGTAACAGAACTTGACTGTCAAACTACAAAATCTTAAAAAATCATCTGATGGATTAGCAAACTTCACTGTGTTATACATACGTGCACCACTATTCATCAGGCCCAATAAAATTAATCCAGATGAAAGAACTTTACATTAATCTGAACAAATACAATCCATTAGTTCTCAAACCTACTCAGAAATCAATGAGTCAACAGCCAACAGGGTTACATATACGAATAAACACCCCTTCTGGAAATTAAGACCCAAGATTATTATGTACATCTGACAACACTCTTACACACAGCACTCCCCAACATTTTTAGTTTTTAAATACTGCTTACGATTTAGGTCCCCTAAATTTAGAAAGAAGTGGGAAATATTCTCTGTGCATGTAATGTTTTTCAAACTTAACAAAAAGGCTGAAATTCCTAAGTTTACTTAAATGTAAAACCACTTTTGATTTAAGAAAAAAAATAAATTGCCCTGACAAAATTTAATGTTCCTCCAACATAATCCTTCCCAGAACACATCCAACACAGACAAAGCAAAGTGAAAGTCTGTACTTGGCCTTCTCACAGAATTTTTCTTTGCACAGAATTCCCTGCCCCTCACCCTCCTCTTTCTAGATTTATAACCCTCATTGCCTGTCCTGAGCATGTCCGTAGGTGTCACTGGTTACTCCAAGGACACCAGTCTTCAAATCCTATTCTCCAATGTAGTGGGTAGCAGCTTTGAAGTAAAGATATAGTAAGTTCCAAAGTTACCATCTGCAGAAAGAAAACATACATTTCCCAGAACCAAAAGAAGTCATAATTAAAAACTCAGAGTGCATGAAGCAGAAGGAATTTTGGCATGGGTTTGGGGTTTGGTTTGGTTTTATTTTATAATGCATCATAACAATAAGCATGACACCAGGTTCAGCAAGAGGACCACAGAAAGGAGCAGATGATCAAAAAAAAAACAGGGGAATAGAAAATATCTGTTATCAAGTAAGAAGGTAAAACTTCTCTGCAGTCTGACACGGAACACATAATGTAGTCCTAAAGTTATGGCCTGAGTCTCACAAACAGTTCCGCGCACGCTGAGCCTC